>CM034362.1:97038082-97248875 GCA_019925275.1 Mytilus edulis
GTCCTCCGAGTGTGACAACCTGTCACTACCATACAGTGCGGGCTGGTACAGCCTGTCCACCGAGTGGGACAGTCTGCCTTGTCAATCCGTTCAATTTGTACGTTTACTTTGTACCCGGTACAAAGTGTCCTTTGAATATTAAGGCTCTTACTAGCGCTTAATATAACCAACGTACGCTCTGTTGACTTGTGACGGCTCATCGACAGCTATCCTCGAGTGTCGTTTCTTACTCTCTTATATACCCAAGGGTGAATATACTACTTTCTGAATAGGGGTGTTCTCTAAATGTTTCCGATACTGAACATAGAGAGTCCCTTACGATCACCCCTATAATTTTCGACCCTGCCACTAATTTCCCCGCCAAACGTCTAAATCCACATAACGCTTCTTTCTGCATAAAATACGCATATATACAACAAGATTCTCCTGGTGTATAACAATAACGACCAATAAACATTACATTTCAAAGAAAGTGTGCGACTACAAAATTATTTATTTATCTTAAAAAACGAATTTTGTTCACAATATCGAAATTAATGTATAAAATTAAAAATCAGTTTTTATCAATATTTTGTACAGTTTTAAATGTCAGACACCATTCATTCACACCATTCCCGATCAAACGTTAACCATTACACCATTCCCCTTACACCATACATCATAGCACAATACACCTTCTACCATTGCACCATATGCCATGCACCATTACCCCATACACGTTTTTTATTTTAGTTTACACCATCCATGGACAATAACACATTTACACTGTTAATATGAGATATATCTATTTTCACAATAAAAGAAACTTATCAATCCAACTACGAAATTGAAAAAAAATGGAGAATTGGTATGATCGTCAATGAATCAACTATGCTTTTCAAAATCAACATTTACATAAGTATTTGTTACAAGACATTCTTAAAAACCCAACCATCCCGAACAGTAAAGTAAAAAGGGTCGCGGCACGAAAAAGTGAAACAATCAGAAACAATGGAATACGTAATTTGAACAAAAACAATTTCTAATGTTTAAGGATAATGCAGTATGTTATTAGTTATCATAGGTACCAGGATTATAATTGTATACGCCAGACCAGCGTTGCATTTACATCAGACTCTTCAGTGACGCTCAGATCACAATAATTATAAAACCAAACAAGTACAAAGTGATAGAACATTGAAGATCCAAAATTCCAAAAAGTTTGTGCCAATACGGCTAAGGTAATCCATGCCCTGGATAAAAAATCCTTATTTTTTTCGATAAAAAATATAGTTTTGTAAACAGGTAATTTATACAAATGACCATATAATTGATATTCATGTCAACACCTTAGTTTTTACTACTGGGCTGGTGACACCAAGTATAAAACCATACAAGTACAAAGTTGAAAAGCATTGAAGATCCAAAATTCTAAAAAAAGGTGTGCCGAAAACGGCTAAGAAAATCTAAGCCAGGAATAAGAAAACCCTTACGTAAAGTCTTCTTTATATTCTGGCCACGCAAGTCAATGAAATTAATAAAATAATGACTACACACTTCAATATAGAATCAAACAGTCTCAGTTACTAATTCTACGCAACAAACAACACAAACTGACACTCCATCTGTGCCCCTGTCGTTGGCATTATCTTATTAGGAACATCATAAGCGGTATAGTTGTTTTTTAATTCTCAAAATATGTCCTGGCAAATTATTGAATCGCTGTGGCATAGAAAGGGTTAAAAACATATATACCGTTTTTAAGAATAAAACGTTTGTTTGGATTAGTTTTTGGGGTTCTAAAATTATTCAATCCAAATATTTCATACACATGTTGTCTGATTTTCAATCTTGAAAATCAATATTTTCAATATAAACAACACGTTTTAAATTTCAAGCTTCAGATATGCTTTTCTGGATTTACCTTAATCGGGATCGCTCACAAAAATTTACACGAATTTAATATTAACTCAGACGAAAATAAAATCCAACAACAGAAACTGAAAGACTCAGATACATAAACTATGAGCAATAAATTCCATAAATGAAAAAAATAAATAACGAATTGACTTTAAACTAACCATAAACAGTATGTACATTTTACAGAGTTTTCTGATTAAAACTTATTATGTTGGGTAATTGTTGAAGTTGGACACTGTTAAAGTTTATATGAGTTGGCATTTTGTCATCGTATATATCAATGGATAACATTGCAATCATAACCTTTCGGAAAGTTTTAAGGAAGCTAAAACAAAAAGGGAAACAAAACTTCCTGGTAAACGAAATACATAATATGTATCCAGATTATATCTGCTATTGTTTTTTTTTATAAAACAAAGAGATGTTCAACTTATAAACAAGAGTGCAAAACACTTGCAGGGAAATTGAAACACATCATGACTGAGCCATCATTTTTTTTTATACATTCACTTCCCGATGGTCAAATGTAAAGCGATTTATTTGGTACCTTAGAAGTTATTTACACATTTCAACTGTCTATATAACTTACTTAATTACACATTCTTAAGTTTTCTGCTTATTATATTTGCCCTCTAGATGATTTTTATCTTTTTTGTCGTTTTACAGTTATGAATATTAGTAAAAAGACGGAATCATTTTTTTTCTTAATTAACATGTTTTTCTTTATACATAATGAGAGTGCAAAATTTAAAATATCAGACCTGATTAGCCTTTGAAATGTGTATAGACCCCTAGTTAACCAATTCTAATCAAAAATTGACATTTTGATCTAAACAGCACATGACGGACTTAACAATAATTAAGTTTATCCGTCAATTTTAGGAATTTAACCCTGCAGATAATTTAGAACCGTTCAGACAATTCGCTTGCAGTTAATTAAGATCTGTTTATTCGTTTTGCGGACTGTTTAGTCTTTTTTCGGACTGTTTTGTCTATATTCAGACTGTTCAGTAGCTTTTATTTTCTTTTGAAAAATGTCCTGTACCAAGTCAAGTACAAAGACTGTTCAGTAGCTGTTATTTTCTTTTGAAAAATGTCCTGTACCAAGTCAAGTATAAAGACTGTTCAGTAACTGTTATTTTCTTTTTGAAAATGTCATGTACCAAGTTAGGAATATGGCCATTGTTATATTATAGTTTGTTTATGTGTGTGTTACATGTTTAACGTCGTTTGTCCGTTGTGTTGTTTGTTTCCTCTTATATGTGAGTGTGAATTAAAATTACTATAAGACGTGTCACGGTACTTTTCTATCCCAAATTCATGAATTTAGTTTTGATGTTAAATTTGTTATTCTCATCGGATTTTGGCTAATGCTTAGTTCGTGTCTGTGTGTGTTACATTTTATAGTTTGTCGTTGTTCTTCTCTTATATTTAATGCGTTTCCCTCAGTTTTAGTTTGTAACCCGGATTTGTTTGTTTTTCTATCGATTTATATGTTTCGAACAGCGGATTGCCTTTATTTATTTGTTTCCTCAAATCTATGAAGTCTATCGTAATTCTGTGTTAGCACTGATGAGAATAAAAAAGGTGAAAGATGCCAAAGGGACAAAACCAACTCATTAGTCGAAAATAAATTTACAACGCCATGACTTAAAAGAAAAAAAGACAAACAGTATACAACATATAAAACCGCAGATTGAGCAACATTATCCCTGACAAAAAGCTGATCTCAGATGCTCTGGAATGGTTTGAAGATCCTGATCCATATCTTGCACCCGTCATGTTGCTCATATTAGTGCAAACCCGGTGATAACTTAATTGTTCCAACATCGAAGTTCTAACTTTCATTTGAGTATTTACTGAATGATTGAGGAGAATAGTGATACTTTGACATAATAATGAACAATCATAAAGCTAGTAGCACATTGTTTATTTCTATTTTGTTTTGGGATATCAAGTATAAAGTATGTCTCCATTTTTATAATTTTGAAAATGACACTGTATACTGGGAAAAGGAAATAAGATCGTCTACCATATTGTGTCTGCACCAACTGATCATATATCGAAAATTGGGTTATTTTGGTTGTAGTCTAATTTTGGATTATTTGATGCCACCAATTAAAGTGCAAATAAAGCAAACACTAAAAAGTAAACGCTAAAATGATGTACCGGTACGACAGCATCGTATTATTAATTGTTGGAGAAAATATTGAATGTTATAACATCTTCCGTATATTTTCTATAATTCTATGCATAATCAAGTCTGAAAACAATTACCTCGTATAATTTGACAACAATTAACACTTTAAAGTTTTCACTTAAATATTAATTTATTAATTTATTAAGAAAACACAACAATGATTGTTTTATTCACACGTGTCATAAATATGCTAGATTATTGCTGATTAGACGTGATTATAATATCCAAATTCCTCGAATCCTTTATCTTCAATCAATTAGCATGTAATGCCAGAGGCATAAGGATTGAAAATTTAAATTTGATTGTCAAAAGATTAAAACATGTACCGCAATAGAGAAGAATAAAATTTATTTCATATGATATTTGAAAAACAAATAATCTATTTAAAGAGTTTTTCATCAACTGTGGACAAGGATATATGGAATTGTTTGCAATTGTTTGCAATTGCAATTGCATCCGATTCCATCATTAAGTACGCTTTGTCGTGTTTTTAGTTTGATAATTTCAATGATATAAACGAGTTAATAAAGACAAATAGGAATGAGCACTACTGTTGATCCGATCCAAAAATAAACGTATCTATTGGACAAGCACCAAAACTACACACGCCAAAATAAAACACATGCCTTTCGAGGGAAAACCTCAAATATATTCCGACGCCAACAATTTATCAATTTACGGTATCATCTATGATATGACACATTAGACCACATTAGTTGTGTCGCTTCTCTTCCTTCTCTAATAAATTAATCATTTTTTTAAAGAAAAACGAAGAAAAGGGCTTCCGGATACTGTTCCCGTCATCAGACCTTCTTTTAAGTCACACCCAATACTCAAGACTTCCGATTTTAAGCTTTAAAAGAGGGGTAAAGGGTCGTTTTCGTGAAACATGTTTTGCCACTTTTATATATTTCACGTACAGCCGAGAACAAACGTTCGTTCTTCACCGTGTTTCGTGAAATCGATAATAAGATCAACGTGAAACAAATTTTTAATTGTTCGTTCACCGTGAAAATGGAATTCTTATGTCGCGTTCTTCGACGCAGACACCCCACTTTACTTTCCTCTTAAAACATAATTTTTCATAATTACTCGGGAACAGGACAATTATTTTCGCGTTATTCTGCATGTATACTATTATTATAATCCTATAATATAAAGACTCTTTACAAAATACAGCAACGATCGCATCATCTTGGAGAAGAAAATTGGAATTGACAGTTAATAGCATCTACTTGTTATTTATAGTATATGTATGTTCATAGTATACTTCTGAAAAAAGGGAGAGGGTTTAAAATAATTGTCCGGTCTCCAAGTGCCTATGACTCCTTTGATCCCTTTTCTGAAATTCTTCAGACATAAAATATTTTACAAAAATTCATCCTTCAACAGTTTACACACTTTCAACCAAGCTCTAAATTCCCGCGAATTCGTGGGTTTGTTCTAGTAAAATATTATATGAAACGGAAGTTCATTTACTGACATGTACTATGTAAACTTAGTGCAATTACTTCTGTATGTTGCCAGTATCACCAACATAATAGTGTTCATTAATAAAAAGGTAACAATCCTGATATAGTTAAGTTTGAAATGATTCAGATTTTCTTAATATGCCATTAAGTTTTGATTTTCTTTTTTCTGCTGTTAAAGATTTATGCCCATCACAATGTAAAGCTTGATCATAACACTGATATGCTGTGAATGTGTCACCTGATATCTCATAACATACTCCAAGTATTGTAAATGAATTAGATAATAAATCAAATGGAATCATACACTTGTCTTTCACTGTTAAAAATAAATCACGTAAAGCCTGTTGTCTGTTGAAAATATCACCAAGGTGATGATAGCATAGAAACCTAAGGCAGTGAGACATAACAACAGGCGGGAAATTAATCTCCGAATGTTCCAGTACTTCTAGTTGTAGTTCTTCTGGTATTAATAACGAGTTCCTAAAGTATGTGACACGACTTATAATACTTAGTTTCATCTTTTCATTCAATGTCATTAAGGAATGAACATTTTGTTTGTATTGATCTCTATGTGGACAACGGGGTTCACTGCATCTAAACATCATTTCAGGTGAACATCTTGATAGAACATGATTCGTTAATTTGAGTGTAACATTGTACTGTCCTGTTACATAATAAAACGACGCGTATAACAACCAACCCGACACAGCATCTGTTTTGATGCCGTCCTGTAAATGGCTATGATAACGTTTGCGTATGTTGTTATTCTTACCTACTGCGTTTGGCGTTTGAAGAAGATGTGCTATACATTGGCTGATTTCAAAATAATAATATTTACATACATCAATGAGAAATGAAGACGATTCGGACTTAATTAAAGATTTAGTCAATGCTAGTCCTTGATTATGGCTAAAAATATCTTTTGATATTGGAAATTTGATCATTTCCTTAAGCCGGTAATGTAGAAAGTCTAACATAATATGTTCACTGAATAACTGGTCATTTACGTCGAGTAGTGGAAACACATTATTTGTCAATCCACCAATCCCTATACACTTTATACTCTCAAGTACACCTAGTATTATCTTATTGTTATTCTGATTGATCTTTCCTAAGAACATATTGTGTTCAGGTATAAAATAGTTCGGACAGTAACATGTGTTTACCCATGAAATTAGTTTATCAAGACAGAGAGAAAAACAATAATATAATTTAGACAATTTAAATGTGTCAATATCTACTTCCTCCGAAACCCAGAATAAAGCCGTCTTTAGAAAGTAAGAACACAATAAATCTTTCACGTCATCGTTTGTATTAATAACACGCTTTAACGTTAATTTGAGTAGACCGTAACATAGGAGTTGGGTGAAATTAAACGAATGTACAAGTATTTTTTCGGCAACAGAGAAGGACATTCTCCATAGGAAGTCACTATCGGATACATTCTTAGGTCCTATAGGTACAAACAAGCATCCGTAATTGACGATTCTGTGAATAACGACATTAGGGGGCCATTGCCAACGCTGTCTAGATATCCATGGAATTGCATTGTGGGGTAGATATTTACTCCGTAGGCAGAACGCAGTATCTTGAAGCTGTGTTTCGTCCGATAAACATGGACCATGCACAATCATCGGCCAATCCCCAAATTCTTTTTTATACTTATCAAGAAATCGGCTTCCTGATGCATAAAACGTCTCACCTCGACATGACATAAGACCACAGGAACATGGTTGACTCTGATATCCGTATTCGCTATTTTATACATATGAGTCTTGTAAATCCAGGATGGGCAATATCTGTCTCCATAAAATATGTTGTACTTTGTACTGGATAATTGACATTCTTAACATTCCTTATAACTTGTAAGTCATCGAGTACGTACATTACATCGAGATCGCTGCCTGGTAAATCAAGACCTTCTGCTAAACTTCCACTTGCTATGAGTGTACGATTATCCAAACCAGTATTGACGATCCTATCTAGAATTATAAATAGCCGTTGTCTTTTTCGTATATCTATTTCAGTACCAACTGTGTTTACTAGCTGTTCGTATAAGTACTTCTCCTTGGGGTTATTTTCGAGCCAAAGCAAGTGACCTATAAAAAATACATCAATCAATTTATATATTATAAAACTGTATAATGACATTCGTACATAGAACGTTATAAACCCCAGATGTATGCCATCAATTTTGATTAGAGCGTAAAAGTTTAGTGTTATGTTGACAAATTGTCACCTTAATAAACAACGCAGCGAACGGAACTCATCATATTGGTTATTTCATTTTCAACAGACGAAAACCTATCAAGTCATAGTAGTAAATCCGGAGTCATTACAATGATAAATACTGATATGAAATTTAATGATATATTCATTTTCTTGTAATTTTCTTTCTCATCAAAGATTTAAAAACAAAAGTTTTGTATCCGTGATATAAACAGCCGAGCAGTGCTGTATTTCCGCTCTGAAACCATTTTTTCAAGCACTTGTAATATAGATTTAATAAAAAAGTTTGTTAAAATTCACATAATTTATAAAGAGTTGTCATATGCATGTTATGACTTATATGAATTTTACTGCAACTTTAACTGGGTGATTGTATCCGTTCAGTATGTTTGCAACCTCATTGATTGGGTGATTTGCCTTTTAAGTAAGTTTAGCTGTTGCAACTAGATGTAGATATGTTTTACAACCTTCCAATCATCAATGTGTGTTGTCTAGATTAAGTATAATTTCCCATCTATCTTGTATAAGTAGCAGGATTTATTATAGTACTTAGTTTTTTTCTGTACTCTAGTTATGTCGTTTCTAGATCATTGTGTTGTATAGCTCCATTATTTTTCTGTACTATGTATTCATTGTGTTCTTTAGATTCATGTGTTGTATAGCTCCATTTAATTTTTTGGGTCATGGTATTGTCTGTTTATCGTTGGTTTATGGTTTTGATTTAAATCATGGTTTGTTTTTGTCCATTTAGAATGTTTAATTTTCATTTTAATTAAATCAAAATTTACTAGTCATTGTCAAGTGAAAGAGACCTTGCAAACTGATTACCTTTATTGCAGTCTGTACAATTCTCTAAGTACTCAAGATATTCCTTTGAAGATTTGTCAGGATATCTTAGATTTGTTATCCACTGTTCTTTGGTGTTCCTTCTATCTAAACAAGCCTTATACATTCGTTCAAACTGGCTAATTGTAAGTCCAAAAACGTCATTTAAGATAACAATCCCTCCATCCAAAGATTGGCTAAGTATCGGTGCATATTTTCGCCTTCCTCTGTACGCAAAACGTCTAACGCCGTATATTTCCCTGGTAGAATTTTTCCTAATACCAGGTAAATGTTCATCTTCATGATTATCTCGTTTGTTGAAGTTTCCGTTCATGATGCCTGTAAGAACGATATGATCACAAATATTACTAATGTATTAAATTTCTAATGCAATGAGTTCAAAGTTTTATATAACTGTTGAAAATATAAAATAATAATTCGATTGAAATGTATCAGTTCATTTATAGTTATTCCTAGTATTTTTTTGTTTTTTTTAATATAAATGACATGTTACAATAATCGGAATTGTAAATTTTTTGACACTGATATATGAAAAAAAGTTTCATAGCTTTAGTTGACATGAATATATCGAATAGAAAGATGTTCAGGTTAAGTTTAAAATGTATATATATAATATTATAGCAGAAATAGTCTGTAAAAGTAAATTTATAGAATTACCGATCTTTAAGAAAATTTAATAACTGAAAGTCCCTTACCAACAATGACCAAATGACAAAATCAAAAGCTCAAACACATCAGACGAATGGAAAACAACCGTCATATTCCGGTTTAGGAACAGACATTTTCTTATGTAGAAAATGGTAAAGTAAACCTGGTTTTAGAGCTAACTAAACCTCTAACTTATATGAGAGTCGCCTATAATAACATTATAGTGACAACAATGTGTGAAAAAAAAACCAGCATATTAAGTAACAATGTTATAAATATTAAAATATTAGTCCTTAAGTACAAACAATCTGACAAAATCAAACGCTTGACTATATTAACCTGTGGAACAAAAAAAAAACCTATGCTATTCCTGACTTGATATAGACAGAAGAAAATGAAGAACTAAAGCTGGTTTTACTGCTAGCCAAACCTTCCGTAGTGTGCACCTTATAATATTATTATAATTGACATGTCAAGAAAAAAAAATATACTTTTGTTGATCAAGATACTGTACCAAAATTGTTAAGGATGTATTTAGGTGACCATTTGGAATAAGTGTCAAATATTCGGACTCCTTGGTGTTTTTCCATACGATACAAGGTAAATATTTTGCTCCATAATACCTATGTATCTTTTGGCATAAGACTTTTAATAGCTCGTAAAAGGTCAGATTCTTTATTTTCTTTCTTTTGACTTGAGCCCAAAATAGTACTAACGCAAATATAAGGTAAAAGTCCGAGTCAGCCTTTTCCCGCGATATTTTAGAAATCAGATATCTCGTATGTTGATCCTTAACTAATATAAAAAGAAAGATGTAGTATGGTTGCCAATGAAACAACTGTCCACAAGACCCCAAAATGACACAGACAATAACAACTATAGGTCACCGTACGGCCTTCAACAATTAGCAAAGCCCATTTCGGTAATAGTAACATTTTTGAATTCTTATTTTTTTTAAATTTTAACTTAGATCACCTATAAAAGTTCATCCTTAAGTTTATACGCCGGTATTATAGATACAAGCAGAACTTCCTTGTCGTTGTGGACTTCCGCTTTTTAAATTTACCTTCCGAGTTCGTATTGTTTTTATACATTTGTGTTTGTGGTATGTTAAATTTCATGAGTCTTATTTAACCTGTATGAACAAATGAATAGACCGCTTTATGCACTTTCTTAAAAATTAAAAGATATTTCCCAAAACGGATATTTGATAACATGTAAATAAAAAGGTAAACCAGATGCAAACACACCAATGACATATGGAGGTCGTTTACATAAGGTCTTTGTTCAAAGTTAAATATTAGCAGTTTATCAACCTCTAAACAATATTGATTTGCATACATGTTGACATCCACATTCCGAGAACAAAAATAATCATCTGAATCTGATCAACACATAAAGTAGGAGAGTAAGAATTAAAGACATAAAACTATCAAAAATGGGTATGTCTAAAAATACGCTGATCACAATGAATACTAATTTGCGTTTGGTCCGTTTATATTGATTTATTAACAGTTAGTTTAACGCAAAGCAAGTAGAAATACTTTTCTAGAAATACTTTTTTGAGATGATCTAAAATTGGATAGGAACTGGTTGTTTCACAGTGTTTATCGATTTCCTTTCAACTCGTCTTTAAGGAAACTGAAACAAAACGTCCTCATGTTATAATACTTTTCCTGATGTTATTTGATGTTCGTCTTTCAACTATGATGGAAAATCAACTGAGCAGTTATACCAAACACCTGTACGAAAGTACATGTAAGGAAATCAAAACACAAAAAAAATAAAGTGAAATATATTTTTAAAGCTATCTGACATATATACTGAATCCCAGTGGTCAATTGTTACGATGTCCATATTCGGAATTTTAGTGTTGCCTATGAAGTTTGAATGCATATTTTACCGTTAGATCCTACTGTTTTTTTAATAATTTTTGTACATAAAGGTATAACATATACATAACAGTATTTGATTTTTTATTTAAAACCTGGTTATTTTTAGACAGTTTTTAAAAGAAAGAAAATGTTAAAAGTATGAAATATATAGACGCATTTTTTTCAGCCACATTTATAATTGACCTTCTCCTGAAAAACTAGGACATGGGTCAGTCATTTTTTTCTTTTTTTTAAGATCCATTATTTACAAACTTTCAACTTAAACTTTAAATTTTTTAACATGTTGATATTTCACATATTTTGTAATTCAAAGAATAAATGCGGTGGACTAATAAAGTAAACAGTTCTTAAAATCTGTTAATAATGGGGCTTTTTATGCGTTTTTATTTGTATTATTTGTATTTTAGGAATATCAATATATACATTCAAATAGATCTTAAAAAATATTCCAATTTCTCGATGGCGTTAATTAGTAATCCTTATCTAGATGTAGTCTTTTTAATATATTCATGAGGAGTTAATTTCGTAAAGTGGTTTTACAGCTGAGGTTGTACATTTCTACAATCAATGTTTCTTCGGTGATGCTCGAGTGTTATTCGAAAACTAATGCCAACATAGTGCATATCAGAAATTTACATCGGTTCCCACTTCAGTCAATGTGTTTGAAAAGTATTGGGAATGCCAAACAAAAAATATGTTTCATAAGTAAAAGGACAAACCTGAATTAAATCTTTCGAGAGGGGTACTTCATCATTGCTATTTAGTTTTGTCCACCTATTGGATCAAAGATATAATGTATGTGTTTCGTGTCATAGAGATACGATTGGGAATTATACCAGAAAAACATTTGATCAAATCGACCTCTCAGGTAGTGTCAATGTAAAGGAAGGGGTAGTACAGCACTTAGTATAACCTAATATCGATACATATGCGTCTAGGAATAACCATTTATAAGAAGTAAAATCACAAAAATACAGACCTTAGGAAAATCAAAGATACATGTTTACATGTAAAATTTGCTATTCTTTTGATTTCGATGATTGCATGACTATAGTTAAATTAATAGTAACAAATCGCTTTTTACATTTGTAAAATGATATCCCGGTACAATTTTGTTTAGTTATAAAATAAAAATGTTATAGAAGTTACTGATTGAAATACGAACAAGCTATGTTATATTTCCGGAAAATTGTACTTGGTAATTTAAACATAATATGTCTTTTCGATAGTTGACCTTTAACCTATAATTCGTAGTACTAATGACTTCTGACGAGGAAGCAGTAAGTTGTGTTAACAGTGTTACTAAAAACAAATCATATGCTTTGATAAAAATATTTAAAAGGAAATAACAATTGTCAAAATCACTTGAAAGTACAATTGACGACACTTACCACTTACATCCGTCTTCTCAGACAAACAAAAGCAAATGTATGTATGTTTCGAAATGGCATCTGGTGCAAGAAAATTGATACCGTTAATTTTTTTACTATCACTGGTCGATGACTCTGCTGGTGGACTATTAGTCCCCGAGGGTATCACCAGCCCAGTAGCCAGTAATTCGGTACTGGCATGAAAATACGGATTTTTTTATTTTTTTTTTTTGTGTTAATAAAATTTGCTGTTACAAAATGATAGAAATTATTATAAATTAAGGAAATGTATCTCCCTCATGCAAAGCTCTGATTCTTTCACGGATTTGGCCATACTTTTTGGACCTTTTGGATTATAGCTCTTCCACTTTTATATAAGCTTTGGATTTCAAATATTTTGGCCACGAGCATCACTGAAGAGACATGTATTGTCGAAATGCGCATCTGGTGCAAAAAAATTGATACCGTTAATTTTATTACTTTCGCTGGGTCGATGCCTCTGCTGGTGGACTATTAGTCCCCGAGTGTATCACCAGCTCCGTAGCCAGTACTTCGGTACTGGCATGAAAATACGGATTTTTTTTTTTTTTTTGTGTTATTAAAATTTGCTGTTACAAAATGATAGAAATTATTATAAATTAAGGAATGTATCTCCCTCATGCAAAGCTCTGATTCTTTTCACGGATTAGGCTATACTTTTTGGACCTTTTGGATTATAGCTCTTCCTCTTTTATATAAGCTTTGGATTTCAAATATTTTGGCCACGAGCATCACTGAAGAGACATGTATTGTAAAAATGCGCATCTGGTGCAAGAAAATTGATACCGTTAATTTTATTACTATCACTGGGTCGATGCCTCTGCTGGTGGACTATTAGTCCCCGAGGGTATCACCAGCCCAGTAGCCAGCACGAAATGTGCATCTGGTGCAAGACAATTGATACCGTTAATTTTATTTCAGATAATCAATAAAAGAAGGACGAAAGATACCAGAGGAACTGTAAACTCATAAATCGAAAATAAACGCGTCATGGATTGAAATGAGAAAGACAAACAGAGAAACAATAGAACACATGACAAACCATCAAAAACTAAAGAAAAAAGGCAACACGAACCAACCAAAAACTAGGGGTGAGATCTCAGGTGATCCGGAAGGTAAGCAGATCTGCTTCACATAACTGATTTTACAGATCATAACACAATATACAACTAACACTTTCCCTGACCCCTCCAAAAAATAGGTTTATGTAAATTGTAACATATGATATGTGATTCACCATTTCAATTAGACTAAAATATCATTTTGATAAATGAGAAGTCAGCATGCGTACTTGACCATTGAGTGGATAAAACATTATGACAAATTCTACATATATAATTGATTTATGATAATGTTTACTGCAATTTAATGAGCCTTACCTTTCCTTCAATGGAGATCACATTAACCATTACTAAATAACTCACTGCTATTATACAGAGGAGCGAAAGAAGAAAAACTTCCTGCAGGAAATCGACAATATCATTCTGGATCAATTTCCATTAGCAAATATTATAAATAAGAGATCGAAAGATACAAACTACGAGTGCTTAACACATTCAGAAAATTATATCAAACATAATAAGTTCATTTTCAATTTTACCAAATATGTTACAATCCGGATTTCATTTCGAAATTGCAATGTAATTATTTCCCAGTCTTCATATGCTAATATTTTCATTTTAATGTTTATGATAATTAAATTTTCGAACAAAAATTAATGTGCTATGTCAGACATGTTATAGTATTGCAAATATCAACGTCATACACGTTGACATTAAAACATATCTCATGTGTAATCGAGTCATTCCACATCATAATTTTTGGGTTTGAACAAGGAGCTCACCGTTGCTCATGTGGTCCGTTTAGTTTGAACATACGTTAAGTATTAATTGAGGTCTGTAAATGTCAACCGATTAGACAGATAAAATGCGGAGATAAATGGAACGATAGTTGTAATCAGCACGTTTGTCATATATTCTGAATACGTCATCTGTGATAATCTCGAGGAAAGACATCAAGTTATAGTTCAGACCTTCATCTGTCTGTATTACCCTTAAATCAAGTACTCTGTGATATTATTAGTTTCCTAGTGTGCTTGTGAACTTACACGATATATGTAGGGTCAGTAAATTCCATATGTATTGAGACCGACTAAACATGTGGTAGTGAAATAGTAGTGATAGTGATCTGTCAAAATGATAAAGTCTTCAATGCCGTTTGTGTTAAGAAAGAGGACGAAAGGGACAGTCAAACTCATTAATCTAAAACAAACTGACAACGCCATGGCTAAAAATGAAAAAGACAAACAGACACACAATAGTACACACGACACAACAGAAAACTTTAGAATAAACAACACGAACTCCACCAAAAAACTAGGGGTGATATCAGGTGCTCCGAAAGGGTAAGCAGATCCTGCTCCACATGTGGCACCCTTCGTGTTGCTTATGTGATTACAAATCCGGTAAATATCCTAATTCGGTAGGTCACATTCTGGAAAGAGAAGGGGATTGTAGTTACAACGTAAGGAACATATCCGATATCATTTGTAAAACGGTTATTCCATAACGGTCAACCAACTCGTGATGGCGTCCGTAAAATTTACGAAGGGGTGATTTTTCAACTTCACCATTTAAAACTCTTGGTTTAATAGTTTCCTTGTGAGCAGCAATACTCTATCAAGAAAATCATGATAAGAAATGCAAGCACGGGAATATCGTATCAATTGGGAGATGTATACCCCATATCCAGGTACTACTGGAATGTTGCTACTTAGAAATGGAAAGTTCACAATTGGAAAGCTGAAATCATCTCTTCGTCGTAAAGTTTTGTTTTCTAACGACCTTCATTGTCAATTTCTAGATGTAAGTGAAGATATGAGGCCGACTTAACTGTATCCTTTATGTCTAGTTTGATGGGATAGATGCGTTCCACATAGTCACCAAATTTTTAATTATTTAGTGAAAGAACATCATCTATATACTGTTAATTCAGAGATTATTGCGAGGTTTTTATTATTGCGAATAATGCGACTGAGTTGTAAACGCAATAATTAAAACTCGCATTTTGTAATATTTTAACTGAATTAAGCATGACTTTTCTCAAAATCGTAAAAATTAAAATCGCATTCAAGTGTAAAATGACAAAATCGCATTAATAAATGCATGCAATAATTTCTGAATTTACAGTAGATGAAAGTAGAGTTAAAGGATATTGCTAACTTGTTATCTTTCTTTCTAAGAAGTTCCTGCATGAAGTCAGCCTCATAATAATAAAGAAATAAGTCGGCAAGTAGAAGGGCACAGTTTGTTCCCATTGGAGTGCCGACAGTCGTTTGAAAAACACGTCCTTCGAACGTAACAAATATGTTGTCAATCAAGAAATCAAGCAACCTCCACATGTACTTCTATATACATAATGTATACAGTCATGTATCAACATCCCTGCTGGTGATCCGATGGATTAATCTTTTGTAGAGTTGTGACTGGCTCAGACGTATTTATAAATATAATTATTTCTGTGACTGTATCTTATATTAATTTGTAGGATCCTTTACTATAGATAATTTAGCTGATCTGTAAAATTAACATCTCCATGCCTTATATCATGTACTGTAGTACGCCGTTAGATTAAAACTGACGTGCAAAGATAACACCCAGTCACCGAAAGCTTCATTTTTATGAAGCCCAGGTGTTCATGCGGTCTAGCGGAACGGCTACAGTGGTGTTACGATATCTCAGTAGCACGGATTCGAATCCCGGCGAGGGAAGAACACAAAAATTTCGAAAGCAAATTTTTAGATCTAACATTGTTCAAATGTTGTTGGGTTGATGTTTTGAGGAGTTGTATATATATCCCGTCATTGTGTTATTGTTCAATGATGCTTTTTGAATTATTGTCATTTATATTTGGTAATGTGCTTTGTTTATATACCTTTTTGTGTTTATTTGATACATATGAAGTGGCTCTGTACTTATACATCCCGTCATTATGTTATTGTGGTATTATAAAGTTGTGTTTACTTGTCTTTTAATTTCCTAATTTGCGTTTTCTTTAAGGTTTTGTTTACACATTTTTTTTCATATGTATACTTATTAAGAATATAACACATTGTTGACTGCTGTGTCCTTATTTGTGAAATTTGTTAATTTTGTTCACAAATCGTCGTAAATATAATGGAATATAATGCAACTTTCATACACGTGAGAGGTTTAACTAGCTATAAAACAAGGTTAAATCCACTTTTTTTACATACAAAAATGCCTGTACCAGGACAGGAATATAACATTAGTTATGAATTCGTTTTTGCTTTTGAAAACGTAATTTGATTAGGGACTTTTCGTTTTGAATTTCACTCCGAGCTCAGTATTTTTGTGATTTTCCTTTTTTTAAGAGAATCTCAACCACATTCGGTAGAAAAACTGCCTAGTCAATTAAGATTGTTATCGATATTCTTATCAAATGTGTAGTTTGTGCACAAATTAATTGTTATCTGGCTTGCTATACATTTCAGTTCTACTGAGATCACCTCATTCAACATTTTAATTCCCTCTGCATCCCCTTACTATTTGAATATTTTGAAAACAAATATGTAATGATAAATTTCAGTATATATAGTACGTGGAATGTATTGCATGTCTGAACAAATTTGATTAAAAACAAACTTTGTAGAATAATTGTTTATGTTTTTATAATCTCGGTTTGCAGTGGCATTTGCTTTTTCATACAAATAAGAAAACGTGAATGACAAAATGTTAATACTAACGAATATCCATATCCTTCCTTTATCCTGTTGATTGTATCCGCGTTTCCGAAAGTATGACAGTTGTTATCTATCCGTTTAATGTGTGTGAGCATATGATTTTGCAATTTTATTAAAGATTATAAATTTCCAGTTTACCAAACTTTGAATTTTTGAAAAACTAAGGATTTTCTTATCCCAGACTTTGATTACCTTAGCCGTATTTGGCACAACGTTTTGGAATTTTGGATCCTCAATGCTCTTCAACTTTGTACTTGTTTGGCTTTATAAATATTTTGATATGAGCGTCACTGATGAGTCTTATGTAGACGAAACGCGCGTCTGGCGTACTAAATTATAATCCTGGTACCTTTGATAACTATTTACACCACTGGGTCGATGCCACTGCTGGTGGACGTTTCGTTCCGGAGTGTATTCAGCCCAGTAGTCAACACTTCGGTGTTGACATGAATATCAATAATGTGGTAATTTTTATAAATTTCCAGTTTACCAAACTTTGAAACTTTTGAAAAACTAAGCATTTTTTTATCCAAGGCATAGATTACCTTAGCCGTATTTGGCACAACTTTTTGCAGTTTTGGATTCTCAATGCTCTTCAACTTTGTACTTGTTTGGCTTTATAAATATTTTGATATGAGCGTCACTGATGAGTCTTATGTAGACGAAACGCGCGTCGGGCGTACTAAATTATAATCCTGGTACCTTTGATAACTATTTACACCACTGGGTCGATGCCACTGCTGGTGGACGTTTCGTTCCCGAGGATATCACCAGCCCAGGAGTCAACACCTCGGTGTTGACATGAATATCAATAATGTGGTCATTTTTATAATGTTCCAGTTTACCAAACTTTGAAGTTTTGAAAAACTAAGGACTTTCTTTTTCTTATCCCAGGCATAGATTACCTTAGCCGTATTTGGCACAACTTTTTGCAATTTTGGATCCTCAATGCTCTTCACATTTGTACTTGTTTGGCCTTATAAATATTTTGAGATGAGCGTCACTGATGAGTCTTATGTAGACGAAACGCGCGTCTTGCGTACTAAATTATAATCCTGGTACCTTTGATAACTATTTACACCACTGGGTCGATGCCACTACTGGTGGATGTTTCGTCCACGTGGGTATCACCAGCCCAGTAGTAAACACTTCTGTGTTGACATGAATATCAATAATGTGGTCATTTTTATAAATTTCCAGTTTACCAAACTTTGAATTTTTGAAAAATTTAAGGATTTTCTTAATCCAGGCATAGATGACATTAGCCGTATTTGGCACAACTTTTTGGAATTTTGGATCCTCAATGCTCTTCAACTTTGTACTTATTTGGCTTTATAAATATTTTGATATGAGCGTCACTAATGAGTCTTATGTAGACAAAACGCGCGTCTGGCATACTAAATTATAATCCTGGTACCTTTGATAACTGTTTACACCACTGGGTCGATGCCACTGCTGGTGGACGTTTCGTCCCCGTAGGTATCACCAGCCAAGTAGTCAACACTTCGGTGTTGACATGAATATCAATAATGTGGTCATTTTTATAAATTTCCAGTTTACCAAACTTTGAAATTTTGAAAAACTAAGGATTTTCTTATCCCAGGCATAGATTACCTTAGCCGTATTTGGCACAACTTTTTGGAATTTTGGATCCTCAATGCTCTTCACATTTGTACTTGTTTGGCTTTATAGATATTTTGATATGAGCGTCACTGATGAGTCTTATGTAGACGAAACGCGCGTCTGGAGTACTAAATTATAATCCTGGTACCTTTGATAACTATTTACACCACTAGGTCGATGCCACTGCTGGTGGACGTTTCGTCCCCGAGGTATCACCAGCTCAGTAGTCAACATTTCGGTGTTGACATAAATATCAATAATGTGGTCATTTTTATAAATTTCCAGTTTACCAAACTTTGAATTTTTGAAAAACTAAGGATTTTCTTATCCAAAGCATAGATTACCTTAGCCGTATTTGGCACAACTTTTTGGAATTTTGGATTCTCAATGCTCTTCAACTTTGTACTTGTTTGGCTTCATAAATATTTTGATATGAGCGTCTGGCGTACTAAATTATAATCCTGGTACCTTTGATAACTGTTTACACCACTGGGTCGATGCCACTGCTGGTGGACGTTTCGTCCCCGTAGGTATCACCAGCCCAGTAGTCAACACTTCGGTGTTGACATGAATATCAATAATGTGGTTATTTTATAAATTTCCAGTTTACCAAACTTTGAATTTTTGAAAAACTAAGGATTTTCTTATCCAAGGCATAGATTACCTTAGCCGTATTTGGCACAACTTTTTGGAATTTTGGATTCTCAATGCTCTTCAACTTTATACTTGTTTGGCCTTAAAAATATTTTGTTATGAACATCACTGATGAGTCTTATGTAGATGAAACGCGCGTCTGGCGTACTAAATTATAATCCTGGTACCTTTGATAACTATTTACACCACTAGGTCGATGCCACTGCTGGTGGACGTTTTGTTCCCGAGGGTATCACCAGCCCAGGAGTCAACACTTCAGTGTTGACATGAATATTAATAATGTGGTCATTTTTATAAATTTCCAGTTAACCAAACTTTGAATTTTTGAAAAACTAAGGATTTTCTTATCCCAGGCATAGATTACCTTAGCCGTATTTGGCACAACTTTTTGGAATTTTGGATCCTCAATGCTCTTCAAATTTGTACTGTGTGGCTTTATAAATATTTTGATATGACGGTCACTGATGAGTCTTATGTAGAAGAAACGCGCGTCTTGCGTACTAAATTATAATCCTGGTACCTTTGGTAACTATTAACACCACTGGGTCGATGCCACTGCTGGTGAACGTTTTGTCCCCGAGGGTATCACCAGCCCAGTAGTCAACACTTCGGTGTTGACATGAATATCAAGAATGTGGTCATTTTTATAAATTTCCAGTTTACCAAACTTTGAATTTTTGAAAAACTAAGGATTTTCTTATTCCAGGCATAGATAACCTTAGCCGTATTTGGCACAACTTTTTGGACTTTTGGATCCTCAATGCTCTTCAACTTTGTACTTGTTTGGCCTTATAAATATTTTGATATGACGGTCACTGATGAGTCTGATGTAGACGAAACGCGCGTCTGGCGTACTAAATTATAATCCTGGTACCTTTGATAACTATTTACACCACTAGGTCGATGCCACTGCTGGTGGACGTTTCGTTCCCGAGGGTATCACCAGCCAAGTAGTCAATACTTCGGTCTTGACATGAATATCAAGAATGTGGTCATTTTTATAAATTTCCAGTTTACCAAACTTTGAATTTTTGAAAAACTAAGGATTTTCTTATCCCAGGCATAGATTACCTTAGCAGTATTTGGCACAACTTTTTTGAATTTTGGATCCTCAATGCTCGTCAACTTTGTACTTGTTTGGCCTTATAAATATTTTGATATGAACGTCTCTGATGAGTCTTATGTAGACGAAACGCGCGTCTGGCGTACTAAATTATAATCCTGGTACCTTTGATAACTGTTTACACCACTGGGTCGATGCCACTGCTGGTGGACGTTTCGTTCCCGAGGGTATCACCAGCCAAGTAGTCAATACTTCGGTGTTGACATGAATATTAATAATGTGGTCATTTTTATAAATTTCCAGTTTACCAAACTTTGAATTTTTGAAAAACTAAGGATTTTCTTATCCCAGGCATAGATTACCTTAGCCGTATTTGGCACAACTTTTTGGAATTTTGGATCCTCAATGCTCTTCAACTTTGTACTTGTGTGGCTTTATAAATATTTTGATATGACGGTCACTGATGAGTCTTATGTAGACAAACGCGAGTCTGGCGTACTAAATTATAATCCTGGTACCTGATAACTATTAACACCACTGGGTCGCATTCGGTTTTCCTCAGTTTAATATTGTATGTTGCAATATTTATGGCAGCTCACTACTGGAGGCCATTCGTTTCATTAAAGTTGTTAAATTATAGTTGCTACTGTTATTGGCAACTTATCTACTGAAGGCCATTCGTTTCACTTAGTTGTAAAATTTATGTTGCTCATCTGTTATTGAGTAGCTCACTACTGGAGTTGCAACACATTCACAGGATTTCTTCTTAAAGTTGTAAAATTGTTTATGTTGCATCTGTTATTGGGCTAGCTCACTACTGAGGCCATTCGGTTTCCTCTAGTTGTAAATTTATAGTTGCATCTGTTATTGGCAAGCTCACTACTGAGGCCATTCGGTTTCCTCTAGTTGTAAAATTCTATGTTGCTATCTGTTATTGGGCTAGCTCACTACTGAAGGCCATTCGGTTTCCTAAAGTTGTAAAATTATATGTTGCTATCTGTTATTGGGCTAGCTCACTACTGGAGGCCATTCGGTTTCCTCTAGTTGTAAAATTATATGTTGCTATCTGTTATTGGGCTAGCTCACTACTGAAGGCCATTCGGTTTCCTCTAGTTGTAAAATTCTATGTTGCTATCTGTTATTGGGCTAGCTCACTACTGACGGCCATTCGGTTTCCTCTAGTTGTAAAATTCTATGTTGCTATCTGTTATTGGGCTAGCTCACTACTGAAGGCCTTCGGTTTCCTTAGTTGTAAAATTATATGTTGCTATCTGTTATTGGGCTAGCTCACTACGGGAGGCCATTCGGTTTCCTAAAGTTGTAAAATTATATGTTGCTATTGTTATTGGGCTAGCTCACTACTGAGGCCATTCCGTTTCCTAAGTTGTAAAATTATATGTTGCTATCTGTTATTGGGCTAGCTCACTACTGAGGCCATTCGGTTTCCTCTAGTTGTAAAATTATATGTTCTATCTGTTATTGGGCTAGCTCACTACTGGAGGCCATTCGGTTTCCTAGTTGTAAAATTATATGTTGCTATCTGTTATTGGGCTAGCTCACTACTGAGGCCATTCGGTTTCCTAGTTGTAAAATTATATGTTGCTATCTGTTATTGGGCTAGCTCACTACTGGAGGCCATCTCGGTTATTTTACCCTCAACGGGATTGTTTAGTGAAATTATATGTTGCTATCTGTTATTGGCTAGCTCACTACTGGAGGCCATTCGGTTTCCTCTAGTTGTAAAATTATATGTTGCTATCTGTTATTGGGCTAGCTCACTACTGAAGGCCATTCGTTTCCTAAAGTTGTAAAATTTATGTTTGCTATCTGTTATTAGGCTAGCTCACTACTGAGGCCATTCGTTCCTTAAAGTTGTAAAATTATATGTTGCTATCTGTTATTGGGCTAGCTCACTACTGGAGGCCATTCGTTTTCTCTAGATTGTAAAAATTCATGTTGCTATCTGTTATTGGGCTAGCTCACTACTGAAGGCCATTCGTGTTTCCTAGTTGTAAAATTATATGTTGCTCTCTGTTATTGGGCTAGCTCACTACTGAAGGCCATTCGTTTCCTCTAGTTGTAAAATTCTATGTTGCTATCTGTTATTAGGCTAGCTACACTGAAGGCCATTCGTTTTCTAGATTGTAAAATTAATGTTGCTCTCTGTTATTGGGTTAGCTCACTACTGAGGACCATTCGTTTTCCTCTAGTTGTAAAAATTCTATGTTCTATCTGTTATTGGGCTAGCTCACTACTGAAGGCCATTCGGTTTCCTCTAGTTGTAAAATTATATGTTGCTCTCTGTTATTGGGCTAGCTCACTACTGAAGGCCATTCGTTTCCTTAGTTGTAAAATTTATGTTGCTATCTGTTATTGGGCTAGCTCACTACTGAAGGCCATTCGGTTTCCTCTAGTTGTAAAATTCTATGTTGCTATCTGTTATTGGGCTAGCTCACTACTGAAGGCCATTCGGTTTCCTTAGTTGTAAAATTTATGTTGCTCTCTGTTATTGGGCTAGCTCACTACTGAAGGCCATTCGGTGTCCTCTAGTTGTAAAATTCTATGTTGCTATCTGTTATTGGGCTAGCTCACTACTGAAGGCCATTCGGTTTCCTCTAGTTGTAAAATTACTATGTTGCTATCTGTTATTGGCAAGCTCACTACTGGAGGCCATTCGGTTTCCTAAAGTTGTAAAATTCTATGTTGCTATCTGTTATTGGGCTAGCTCACTACTGAGGCCATTCGGTTTCCTCTAGTTGTAAAATTCTATGTTGCTATCTTTATGCTAGCTCACTACTGGCCATAGGTTCCTATTGAAATTATGTGCTACTGTTATGCTAGCCACTACGAGGCCATTCGGTTCCTCTAGTTGTAAAATTCATATGTTGCTATCTGTTATTGGGCTAGCTCACTACTGGAGGCCATTCGGTTTCCTAAAGTTGTAAAATTCTATGTTGCTATCTGTTATTGGGCTAGCTCACTACTGGAGGCCATTCGGTTTCCTCTAGTTGTAAAATTCTATGTTGCTATCTGTTATTGGGCTAGCTCACTACTGAGGCCATTCGGTTTCCTCTATTGTAAAATTCTATGTTGCTATCTGTTATTGGGCTAGCTCACTACTGAAGCATTGGTTCCTTTGTAAATTATTTCTACTGTTATGGCTACCCTACTGAAGCATTCGTTTCTCTATTTAAATTATATGTTGCTATCTGTTATTGGGCTAGCTCACTACTGAAGGCCATTCGGTTTCCTCTAGTTGTAAAATTATATGTTGCTATCTGTTATTAGGTTAGCTCACTACTGAAGGCCATTCGGTTTCCTCTAGTTGTAAAATTCTATGTTGCTATCTGTTATTGGGCTAGCTCACTACTGAAGGCCATTCGGTTTCCTCTAGTTGTAAAATTCTATGTTGCTATCTGTTATTGGGCTAGCTCACTACTGAAGGCCATTCGGTTTCCTCTAGTTGTAAAATTCTATGCCATTTAATCTTCAGTGAATAGTTTTTCTCATTGGTGATCATTTTTCTGTATATGCAGTAGTAGATTATTTAATCAGAGTTACATCCCTTTGAACATTTCTACTGTTATGGTCATTTTTTTCTAACAATAGCAAATGGTTGTATTCAATAATTTCCTGATATATAAATACCTAAGTATCCCAGGTCGCATACTTGGGGCCCCTGTATTTTAACAGCATCACTTCACCTGTGAAAAAATAAAATGAGTTTATATATTCAAATAACCAATACAATTGATTTTACCTGATACACATCACTGTATAATACATAATCACTATCGAATATCCGAATAAACATGTGTTGATATAAACTTGAAATAACTATATATTTTATTGAGAAAAAATTGACTAGTGTGAAGCTAATTGTTGTAGTTTGAATTGAAAATTATTGATGTGATTGAACAAAATTGAAATTATTGTGTAATGGTACGTGTAACACTTATCACTTCAAAGTTTTTAAAAGTTTTCAAATTTAAAATTTTTGGAATTTTGATTAAAGTTTTAAAATACAAGAATTCCAAAATGTGTAAACGTTTTCAAATTTTGAATATTTAACCAAATAATTAAAATATTAAAATTCTAAATATCGTTTTTATATTTGATAGTTTAGAAATTTGATCAAACTTTAAAAATACTAAACCTAATGTGCAATTTTGAAGTTTGATTTTTTTAAATCTTGATTAAGATGTAAAAAATAGAAAAGGGCCGAAAAGAGGGGTACCTGTAAACTGCAAAACGAATTAAAAGCGAAACGAAACGAATCAAAATGAAATGAAAACATATACTGATACTTAAAAGTTAAATAAATTTATAAAATAAAACCATAGGCAGGCAGTTGTAAGCGCCCAGCACCCATATTTTAGGAGCAACAGTAAAAATTTACCAACTCGTAGTAGGTCAAAAAGTATAGACGCGCGTTTCGTCTACAAAAGACTTATAAGTGACGCTTGAATCAAATTAAGTTATAAAGGCCAATACAGGGAAGTATAATTAAAAATGCCAAATAAAGTAAACGTTGACATCCATTGACCAACTTATTGTTCGGGATTTGTAAAAGCTGAATACATTCATATTATATTAACGTAAACCATATATATTATTTTCAGCCTTCATATTTATGTAATATTTGCCGCTGTACATTTAGCGTCCATCCATCCATTTGTAGGTGTCGGCATTTTGAAAATTGAAAATTATTTTCAAAAGTTTATCATGTTTATATCAGCGATAAATGGTAATCATTTTGGGAATCCAATATATAAATATTGTCACCAAAGTAGCACTTGTTTTTACTTGGATAATTTCACGAGGGGCTTCAATAATGGTACATAAGTATATTTTGATCCCAATTTGAAGAAGAATAAAATATTCTGTGCAAGAATAGGACAAAAAAAACAACATTCTGAATCCAGATTTTCCAAACGATTGTAGTGTTAAATTTGAACCAAATAATTTGATTATTAGCGATGGAAAACTTAATAAAATTGTAAGGGCTTAGCGCGATTTCTTTTTTTATTTACTTCGACAAAACAACCATATCCCTACTTTTGAAGTTAAATGGTTGCTCCCTTAGACAAAGTTATGACTGATGCTTGTAAAAAGAATATGCATTTATCATATACGTAGCTCCATTATCCCGAAATCAACCACTGTTTTTAAATAGCAAATAAAGGAATTTTTTTTTTGTATTAAGAGTTCTCATTGTTCCGCATTTGTTATTTGTGCATTTTTAAGTTATCGTACGACAATCAGCTTTGAGCAAAGTATAATAACACAGGTACGTCCAGTCAGAATGGGGCGTGTAACAGGTCGGGATCACTACCTTATATGGAAATGCATATATTAGCCACAGGGACTCGGTTAGCAGATTAGAATTTTGTAAATCAATGTTTTTAATTTATTTTTTATTATTTCCTGTCTATTTGCATTACTATATTAACGTATTTAACGTTGCCATCACTATTTCTTTGTTTTCTGGCAATGTGCAGTTTACTATCCATATCCATATTCTGACAAAACCTAAAGGGATCTAAGTCGCCATCTTGAATTGCCTTCCCTACTTTAGATAAAAAAAATAATTAAAAATATTAATAAATTACTATATACCTTACAACAGCCCTCATTTTCTTCCGAAATTATTCTTCTATCACATGCATATTTTGATTTGTGGATTAACAGAACCCTTACGCAGTTTCAGTTGCATTCGTGTCAGAATATTCAAATTTCCCGGCGAAAGCAACGTATCATTCGGAAACTTCCGGGTTGATGCGTTTACTACAACGATAAATCCTTATAAACAGACGAGTGCTGTCCCCTAATTTATTATTACATATCGAGTGCAAAATTATTAACCATGTTAACGAATAGAACCTTTCTTCAAACAGGGTAACATAAATCATTAACTTTTTCGTAGACACATCAATAAAATGAAGAAGTTACTTAAAATATTGATACGTTCAATGGGATTTATAAGGTTTACCAGCAGTACCAGGATATAAAAAAGGGGGAGGGCCGGTTGGTAGGTCAACTTGGAGTAATACTTTGAAAAAGTATATTAACTTATCATACATGCATGTATGAAGTTCAATCAGTAGACCCCTTTTCCATATATATACATACTCCTCTGATTATATAAGTGTTGTGCTGCATAAATCCATGATTTGAAAAATATCAGGACGATGTCAGAAGATCTCAGAAGTACAACCCGATAGTTTGGGACAATCATTTGATATTTTCAATGGGCGGAAGGATAGGAGGATAATCTGATATTGAAACAATACATGCTCTAACTGTTCAAAGAGATTTTTGTTTGATATTTAATTTATATGAAGGATATCTTGGTGTGGCGTAGGTATAAAGTTAGGGGACAGCACTCGTCTGTTTTTAAGGATTTATCGTTGTAGTAAACGCATCAACCCGGAAGTTTCCGAATGATACGTTGCTTTTGCCGGGAAATTTGAATATTCTGACACGAATGCAACTGAAACTGCGTAAGGGTTCTGTTAATCCACAAATCAAAATATGCATGTGATAGAAGAATAATTTCGGAAGAAAATGAGGGCTGTTGTAAGGTATATAGTAATTTATTAATATTTTTAATTATTTTTTATCTAAAGTAGGGAAGGCAATTCAAGATGGCGACTTAGATCCCTTTAGGTTTTTTCAGTATATGGATATGGATAGTAAACTGCACATTGCCAGAAAACAAAGAAATAGTGATGGCAACGTTAAATACGTTAATATAGTAATGCAAATAGACAGGAAATAATAAAAAATAAATTAAAAACATTGATTTACAAAATTTTAATCTGCTAACAATCGGTTAGCAGATTAAAATTTTGTAAATCAATGTTTTTAATTTATTTAGCATACTTATGTCCTCGCAAGTGTAATTGTTTATTTACGTGTGACGCAATTTATGTTAATCTGGGTTTTTGACCAATCCACTAAATGGGTAACAATGCATGATGGACTACTACGTGTTTACAATCAACAAAGAACACGTGTTATTTACAAAAATATAACACCTTTTTCGTGCAATGCGGGACTGACAATTTTGCTTGGTTTTTCATTTTTTGTATCCACATTTATAATTCGTGATATAAAGTATTCGTTCCATGCTCAGATTAACGAAGAATTGTTTCTATGCGAAGAAACAAGTGTTTGAATTACCCGATATATAGCCCTTAATATGTTTGGTGATGACACCGAGATCTCATGTATTCGTCCACTAGAAAGCAAGGAAACAACAGTGAAAAACACAATTACTCATAAGACAATTTTACTAGTGTAAACAGTCGGTGCTAATATTCATGATGGCAGCAAGTTTCGTATAGATAGTTAAAGAAAAATTGTGTGATCCCTGAATTTTGTTTTCGTAAAAAAGGCAAAGACTTGGTTTTCCCTTAATATGAAATATTTACATAAATGACAGTGTTAACATAATCTATTTCTATTAATTTTTGCCGTATTTAGGACTTTAAAACTGTTCTCCTTGTTCTCAAGGTAGTGAAGCAAGAAAATTTCATTTTGTTTTCGTCTTTGCCAAGGTTTTAAACGGACACGGACATTTGTCAACCTCAATTAAATCATTATTGTTGCTATGTGCGACAAGGTATGATCTTTGATATGTTTTGTGAAAATTGCAGTGCTGGATCTAAACCTATTATATTTATTTTATTTATTGGATAAGTTTCTTCTCCTTTTGTAAATACAAATAGCCCGTTTTTTGTTTTTTTTTTGTTCGGATTGTTTTACACAAGTAATTGTTGGCCCCTTCATGGCTTGCTTTGAACTTATGATTGCTTACTTACTAGATTGTGTCTTGGAAGGAAAGATGTCTCATTTGGCACTCATGTCTCATTTTCTTCTTTCTATATACAAAATTTATAGGTAATATGGAACCCAATATGATCCAGAGGATTTTATTAATTGGATATATTGCACACACGTCAAAAGGACAGCAGCCGAACGTTGAAAATACCTGATGCATACAGTATATTTTGGGATAAAATAAGCAGTAGGCGGACTTTATCGATGAAAAAAAAACTATACAAAATATGTTAAACTATATAGCGTATAAAACTGAGAATGGAAATGGGCAATGTGTCAAAGAGACAATAACCCGACTATATAGAGCAGACAAGGTCACCAATGGGCCTTCAATGCAGCGAGAACTTGAACTCCCGCACCAGGAGGAGTCCTTCAGCTGGCCCTAAACAAATATGTTTCTAGTTCAGTGATTATAGACGTCATATATATATACTTAACTCCGAATTATACACAAGAAACTAAAATTAAAAGCATACAAGTTTAAAGTTCAAAAATCTTTATTTTCCAATTAAGGGCCCCTTACGGGACATAATGACAACAACACACAAATCATTCTCATTCATAACACATTAACATAAAATGAAGTAAAATTAAAATTATAATTCACAGGATGAGGTTATATCATAGAATATATATAATCATAAAAAATATCACAACACAAAACAATTGTTATTTTTATTATTAATTTTAATTTTACTGTCATGCCAGAGTACCAAAACAAGACTAACAAAGGCCCAGAGGCTCATGACAGGCACTAGAATGTGGCGGGGTTAAACATGGTTTTTGATATCTCAACCCTCCCCTATATACTTCTAGCCAATGTAGAAAAACAAACACACAACAATACACACAGTAAAACTCAGTGTTAAAGTCAGAGTCCGATGTCCGAAAAGGTAACCAAAGAAACTAAACAAAATGATAATACAAAAATTAACAACGGACTACTAGGAGTAACTGACATGCCAACTCCAGACCTCAATTGATTTAAAGATTATGTCTCATCATTGGAATATCAAGCACAATTCCTACCCCCTTTTATAATACCTATTTTAAGATTATGTCTTCATCATTGGAATATCAAGCACAATTCCTACCCCTTTTATAATACCTATTTAAGATTATGTCTCATCATTGGAATATCAACACAATTCCTACCCCCTTTTATAATACCTATTTAAGATTATGTCTCATCATTGGAATATCAAGCACAATTCCTACCCCTTTTATAATACCTATTTTAAAGATTATGTCTCATCATTGGAATATCAAGCACAATTCCTACCCCTTTTATAATACCTATTTAAAGATTATGTCTTCATCATTGGAATATCAAGCACAATTCCTACCCCTTTTATAATACCTATTTAAAGATTATGTCTTCATCATTGGAATATCAAGCACAATTCCTACCCCTTTTATAATACCTATTTAAAGATTATGTCTCATCTTGGAATATCCAGCACAATTCCTACCCCCTTTTATAATACCTATTTAAAGATTATGTCTCATCATTGGAATATCAAGCACAATTCCTACCCCCTTTTATAATACCTATTTAAAGATTATGTCTTCATCATTGGAATATCAAGCACAATTCCTACCCCTTTTATAATACCTATTTAAGATTATGTCTCATCATTGGAATATCAAGCACAATTCCTACCCTTTTATAATACCTATTTTAAGATTATGTCTCATCATTGGAATATCAAGCACAATTCCTACCCCCTTTTATAATACCTATTTAAAGATTATGTCTCATCATTGGAATATCAAGCACAATTCCTACCCCCTTTTATAATACCTATTTTAAGATTATGTCTCATCATTGGAATATCAAGCACAATTCCTACCCCTTTTATAATACCTATTTTAAGATTATGTCTCATCATTGGAATATCAAGCACAATTCCTACCCCTTTTATAATACCTATTTTAAGATTATGTCTTCATCATTGGAATATCAAGCACAATTCCTACCCCCTTTTATAATACCTATTTTAAGATTATGTCTCATCATTGGAATATCAAGCACAATTCCTACCCCCTTTTATAATACCTATTTTAAGATTATGTCTCATCATTGGAATATCAAGCACAATTCCTACCCCCTTTTATAATACCTATTTTAAGATTATGTCTCATCATTGGAATATCAAGCACAATTCCTACCCCTTTTATAATACTATTTTAAGATTATGTCTCATCATTGGAATATCAAGCACAATTCCTACCCCCTTTTATAATACCTATTTTAAGATTATGTCTCATCATTGAATATCAAGCACAATTCCTACCCCCTTTTATAATACCTATTTAAGATTATGTCTCATCATTGGAATATCAAGCACAATTCCTACCCCTTTTATAATACCTATTTTAAGATTATGTCTTCATCATTGGAATATCAAGCACAATTCCTACCCCTTTTATAATACCTATTTTAAGATTATGTCTTCATCATTGGAATATCAAGCACAATTCCTACCCCCTTTTATAATACCTATTTAAAGATTATGTCTCATCATTGGAATATCAAGCACAATTCCTACCCCCTTTTATAATACCTATTTTAAGATTATGTCTCATCATTGGAATATCAAGCACAATTCCTACCCCCTTTTATAATACCTATTTAAGATTATGTCTTCATCATTGGAATATCAAGCACAATTCCTACCCCTTTTATAATACCTATTTAAAGATTATGTCTCATCATTGGAATATCAAGCACAATTCCTACCCCCTTTTATAATACCTATTTTAAAGATTATGTCTTCATCATTGGAATATCAAGCACAATTCCTACCCCCTTTTATAATACCTATTTTAAGATTATGTCTCATCATTGATATCAAGAAACTACTTTTATAATACATTAGATTATGTTAATGAATGCAATTCCTCCCAATACATTAAGTATGTCTTCTTGATATCAGCAAATTCTACCTTATAATACTTTAAGATTTGTTCTTTGATATAGCACATTCCTACCCTTTTATACTATTTAAGTTATTCTCTCATGATATAAGACATTCCTCCTTTATATACCTTTTAAGATTATGTTATCTTGGAAATCAGCACAATTCTACCCTTTTATATACTATTAAGATTATGTCTCTCATGGAATACAGCACATTCCTACCTTTATAATACTATTAAAGTATGTCTCTCTGGAATATCAGCACAATTCCTCCCCCTTTTATAATACCTATTAGATTATTCTCATCATTGGAATATCAGCACAATTCCTACCCTTTTATAAACCATTAAAGATTAGTCTATCTGGAATATCACACAATTCCTACCTTATAATACTTTAAGATTATGTTCATCATTGGATATCAGCACATCCTACCCTTTATAACCTATTAAGTTATTATCTTATATCAACCAATTCTACCCCTTTTATAATACTATTAAGTTATGTTCATCATGAATCAACACATCTACCTTATAAACATTTAAGATTTGTCTATCATTGAATATCAAGCACAATTCCACCCTTTTATAATACTATTAAGATTTGTCTCATCATTGATATCAAGCACAATTCCTACCTTTTATAAACTATTTAAGATTTGTCTTCATTGGATATCAGCACATCCTACCCCTTTTATAATACTATTTAAGATTATGTCTCATCATTGAAATCAAGCACAATTCCTACCTTTTATAATACCTATTAAGTTATGTCTCATCATTGGATATCAGCACAATTCACCCTTTTATAATACTATTAAGATTATGTTCATCATTGATTCAAGACAATCCACCCCTTTTATATACCTATTAAGATTATGTCTCATCATTGGAATTCAAGCACAATTCCTACCTTTTATAATACCTATTAAGATTATGTTCATCATTGAATATCAGCACAATTCCTACCCTTTATAATACCTATTTAAGATTATGTATATGAATCAGCACATCTACCTTAACCTTTAATTAGTTCTGAACAAGCATCCTACCCTTTTATACATTTAATTTCTCCGATATCAGACATTCCTACCTTAAATACTATTAATGTCTATTATAAAGACAATTCTACCCTTTTATAATACCTATTTAAAGATTATGTCTTCATCATTGGATATCAGCACAATTCTACCCCTTTTATAATACCTATTAAGATTATGTCTCATCATTGGAATATCAAGCACATTCCTACCCCTTTATAATACTTTAAAGATTATGTCTTCATCATTGGAATATCAGACATTCTACCCTTTTATAATCTATTTAAAGATTATGTCTCATCATTGAATATCAAGCACAATTCCACCTCCTTTTATAATACCTTTTAAAGATTATGTCTCATCATTGAATATCAAGCACAATTCTACCCCTTTTATAATACTATTTAAAGATTATGTCTCATCATTGGAATATCAAGCACAATTCCTACCCCCTTTTATATACCTATTTAAGATTATGTCTCATCATTGGAATATCAAGCACAATTCCTACCCCTTTTATAATACTATTTAAAGATTATGTTTCATCATTGGAATATCAAGCACAATTCCTCCTTTTATAATACTATTTAAAGATTAGTCTTCATCATTGGAATATCAAGCACAATTCTCTCCCTTTTATAATACCTATTTAAGATTATGTCTTCATCATTGGAATATCAAGCACAATTCCTACCCTTTTATAATACCTATTAAAGATTATGTCTTCATCATTGGAATTCAAGCACAATTCCTACCCCTTTTATAATACCTATTTTAAGATTATGTCTCATCATTTGAATATCAAGCACAATTCCGACCCCTTTTATATACCTATTTAAAGATTATGTCTTCATCATTGGAATATCAAGCACATTCCTACCCCTTTTATAAACCTATTTTAAGATTATGTCTCATCATTGGAATATCAAGCACAATTCTACCCCTTTGATAATACCTATTTTAAGATTATGTCTCATCATTGGAATATCAAGCACAATTCCTACCCCTTTTATATACCTATTTAAAGATTATGTCTTCATCATTGGATATCAAGCACAATTCCTACCCCTTTTATAATACCTTTTTAAATTATGTCTCATCATTGGAATATCAAGCACAATTCCGACCCCTTTTATAATACCTATTTAAAGATATGTCTTATCATTGGAATATCAAGCACAATTCCTACCCCCTTTTATAACCCCCCTTTTATAATACCTATTTAAAGATTATGTCTTCATCATTGGAATATCAAGCACAATTCCTACCCCCTTTTATAATACCTATTTAAAGATTATGTCTCATCATTGGAATATCAAGCACAATTCCTACCCCCTTTTATAATACCTATTTTAAGATTATGTCTTCATCATTGGAATATCAAGCACAATTCCTACCCCCTTTTATAATACCTATTTAAAGATTATGTCTTCATCATTGGAATATCAAGCACAATTCCTACCCCCTTTTATAATAAAATTGAGAAAGGAAATGGTGTCAAAGCGACAACCACCCGACCATAGAGCAAACAACAGCCGAAGGCAACCAATGGGTCTTCAATGTAGCGAGAAATCCCGCACCCGTAGGTGTCCTTCAGCTGGCCCCTAAAATATGCATAATAGTACAGTGATAATGGACGTCATACTAAACTCCGAAATATACACAAGAAACTAAAATTTAAAATCATACAAGACTAACAAAGGCCAGAGGCTCCTGACTTGGGACAGGCGCAAAATTGCGGCGGGGTTAAACATGTTTATGAGATCTCAACCCTCCCCCTATACCTCTAGCCAATGTAGAAAAGTAAAAGAATAACAATACGCACATTAAAATTCAGTTCAAGAGAAGTCCGAGTCTGATGTCAAAAGATGTAACAAAAGAAAATAAATAAAATGACAATAATACATAAATAACAACAGACTACTAGCAGTTAACTGACATGCCAGCTCCAGACCTCAATTAAACTGATTGAAAGATTATGTCTTCATCATATGAATATCCAGCACAATTCCTACCACCTTTCATAATACCTATTTTAAGATTATGTCTTGTCATTGGAATATCAAGCACAATTCCTACCCCTTTTATAACACCTATTTAAAGATTATGTCTCATCATTGGAATATCAAGCACAATTCCTACCCCCTTTTATAATACCTATTTAAAGATTATGTCTCATCATTGGAATATCAAGCACAATTCCTACCTCCTTTTATAATACCTATTTAAAGATTATGTCTTCATCATTGGAATATCAAGCACAATTCCTACCCCCTTTTATAATACCTAATTTAAGATTATGTCTTCATCATTGGAATATCAAGCACAATTCCTACCCCCTTTTATAATACCTATTTAAAGATTATGTCTCATCATTGGAATATCAAGCACAATTCCTACCCCCTTTTATAATACCTATTTAAAGATTATGTCTTCATCATTGGAATATCAAGCACAATTCCTACCCCCTTTTATAATACCTATTTAAAGATTATGTCTTCATCATTGGAATATCAAGCACAATTCCTACCCCCTTTTATAATACCTATTTAAAGATTATGTCTTCATCATTGGAATATCAAGCACAATTCCTACCCCCTTTTATAATACCTATTTAAAGATTATGTCTCATCATTGGAATATCAAGCACAATTCCTACCCCTTTTATAATACCTATTTAAAGATTATGTCTTCATCATTGGAATATCAAGCACAATTCCTACCCCCTTTTATAATACCTATTTTAAGATTATGTCTCATCATTGAATATCAAGCACATTCCTACCCCTTTTATAATACCTATTTAAAGATTATGTCTCATCATTGGAATATCAAGCACAATTCCTACCCCCTTTTATAATACCTATTTTAAGATTATGTCTCATCATTGGAATATCAAGCACAATTCCTACCCCCTTTTATAATACCTATTTAAAGATTATGTCTCATCATTGGAATATCAAGCACAATTCCTACCCCTTTTATAATACCTATTTAAAGATTATGTCTCATCATTGGAATATCAAGCACAATTCCTACCCCTTTTATAATACCTATTTAAAGATTATGTCTCATCATTGGAATATCAAGCACAATTCCTACCCCCTTTTATAATACCTATTTAAAGATTATGTCTCATCATTGGAATATCAAGCACAATTCCTACCCCCTTTTATAATACCTATTTAAAGATTATGTCTTCATCATTGGAATATCAAGCACAATTCCTACCCCTTTTATAATACCTATTTTAAGATTATGTCTCATCATTGGAATATCAAGCACAATTCCTACCCCTTTTATAATACCTATTTAAAGATTATGTCTTCATCATTGAATATCAAGCACAATTCCTACCCCCTTTTATAATACCTATTTATAAGATTATGTCTCATCATTGGAATATCAAGCACAATTCCTACCCCCTTTTATAATACCTATTTAAGATTATGTCTCATCATTGGAATATCAAGCACAATTCCTACCCCTTTTATAATACCTATTTTAAGATTTTGTCTCATCATTGGAATATCAAGCACAATTCCCTACCCCTTTTATAATACCTATTTAAAGATTATGTCTCATCATTGGAATATCAAGCACAATTCCTACCCCTTTTATAATACCTATTTTAAGATTTTGTCTCATCATTGGAATATCAAGCACAATTCCTACCCCCTTTTATAATACCTATTTAAAGATTATGTCTCATCATTGGAATATCAAGCACAATTCCTACCCCTTTTATAATACCTATTTTAAGATTATGTCTCATCATTGGAATATCAAGCACAATTCCTACCCCCTTTTATAATACCTATTTTAAAGATTATGTCTCATCATTGAATATCAAGCACAATTCCTACCCCTTTTATAATACCTATTTAAAGATTATGTCTTCATCATTGGAATATCAAGCACAATTCCTACCCCCTTTTATAATACCTATTTTAAAGATTATGTCTCATCATTGGAATATCAAGCACAATTCCTACCCCCTTTTATAATACCTATTTAAGATTATGTCTTCATCATTGGAATATCAAGCACAATTCCTACCCCTTTTATAATACCTATTTTAAGATTATGTCTCATCATTGGAATATCAAGCACAATTCCTACCCCTTTTATAATACCCATTTTAAAGATTATGTCTTCATCATTGGAATATCAAGCACAATTCCTACCCCTTTTATAATACCTATTTAAAGATTATGTCTTCATCATTGGAATATCAAGCACAATTCCTACCCCTTTTATAATACCTATTTTAAGATTTTGTCTCATCATTGGAATATCAAGCACAATTCCTACCCCCTTTTATAATACCTATTTAAGATTATGTCTCATCATTGGAATATCAAGCACAATTCCTACCCCTTTTATAATACCTATTTAAGATTTATGTCTCATCATTGGAATATCAAGCACAATTCCTACCCCCTTTTATAATACCTATTTAAAGATTATGTCTCATCATTGGAATATCAAGCACAATTCCTACCCCCTTTTATAATACCTATTTTAAAGATTATGTCTCTCATTGGAATATCAGCACAATTCCTACCCCTTTTATAATACCATTTAAAGATTATGTCTCATCATTGGAATATCAGCACAATTCCTACCCCTTTTATAATACCTATTTAAAGATTATGTCTTCATCATTGGAATATCAAGCACAATTCCTACCCCTTTTATAATACCTATTTAAAGATTATGTTAATGGGAATATCAAGACTTCCTACCCTTATTTTTAAATTATGTCTATGAATCAGCACAATTCCTACCCCCTTTTATAATACCCATTTTAAGATTTTGTCTCATCATTGGAATATCAAGCACAATTCCTACCCCTTTTATAATACCTATTTAAAGATTATGTCTCATCATTGGAATATCAAGCACAATTCCTACCCCCTTTTATAATACCTATTTAAAGATTATGTCTCATCATTGGAATATCAAGCACAATTCCTACCCCTTTTATAATACCATTTTAAAGATTATGTCTCATCATTGGAATATCAAGCACAATTCCTACCCCCTTTTATAATACCTATTTTAAGATTTTGTCTTCATCATTGGAATATCAAGCACAATTCCTACCCCCTTTTATAATAACCTATTTAAAGATTATGTCTTCATCTATTGGATATATCAAGCACAATTCCTACCCCTTTTATAATACCTATTTTAAGATTATGTCTCATCATTGGAATATCAAGCACAATTCCTACCCCCTTTTATAATACCTATTTTAAGATTATGTCTCATCATTGGAATATCAGCACAATTCCTACCCCCTTTTTATAATACCTATTTTAAGATTATGTCTCATCATTGGAATATCAGCACAATTCCTACCCCTTTTATAATACCTATTTAAAGATTATGTCTTCATCATTGGAATATCAAGCACAATTCCTACCCCCTTTTATAATACCTATTTTAAAGATTATGTCTCATCATTGGAATATCAAGCACAATTCTACCCCTTTTATAATACCTATTTTAAGATTATGTCTTCATCATTGGAATATCAAGCACAATTCCTACCCCCTTTTTATAATACCTATTTTAAGCATACTGAATATTATGATGTTCTTACTTTTGTTCAGGTCCTAATAAAAATCCAGTACAGATAGAAGTGTTTCAGTGCAGTTTTCGTGTGTTTCGAGGCAGAAATCATTTTTAAAATGATATTATACAGGTTTTAAAAAGCTCAACAAATACTGGACACCGGTCACTTCATCTGAAATTTCACTGTTTCACGCGTGAAATTAGTGCACAGGTGCAACACATACAATGGAACAAACCTGTTTAACTACTTTTACAAGGCGAAAAAGAAAGTCGAATCGAGAAGCCCGTAAACAATACGTGAAGCCCGTAAACAATACGTGAAGCCCGAAAAAAATACGTGAAGCCCGTAAACAATATGTGAAGCCCGTAAAAAATACGTGAAGCCCGTAAACAATACGTGAAGCCCGTAAACAATACGTTTCTAATCTGAGCATGCAAATTGAAGATTATGTTATATATTTTACAATAAACATATTCGCAGAACAAACACATTTATTTTGAGAATCCCAGACACTGTATAAGTTGACACTTTTTGCGCTAATTACACGTGTTTTCAAGTGATAGTAAAAATCGTAGTAGCTCACAATGCATTGCAGTTCATTGAGTCGATTGGTCAGTTTTTCAAGGCCATCATTGGCTTTGTGTTTATAAAATTACTATGCAAATATATTCTGACGTCAGGAAATCTAGAGTTCTCGACCTGTGTAAAGAGAGTGCCACGCTGTCAGCTGTATGAGGGATTTTTTTTCATTTTTGGCCATGCGCCAATGTTGCTCTCGAAAAAAACAGTACAATGTAAAACGCTGACTTTTAAGTAAAGCATACACCTACGGAACGCTGAAAAAACTGAATATTTGAAAGTCATGTATATATATACAAGAACCGAAATAATTGAAGAGGTGTTTGTCTAAAGTGAAGTTAAACATATCAAAATCCATCTGTAAGGGATACTTAGCCCGAGGGAGTTGACTCTTAGGTTTCTTTGTAGTTTTTATGTAAACAGCCTATTTTGAATTACCAATTTTTGGTAGCCAGTGACAAATATTTCATGAATGTTCAAGAACAAATAAGCAAAGCATACAACAGGGAGGGATTGTGTTTGTTATTCATATGATGAAGACATAATCTTTCAATGAGTTTAATTGAGGTCTGGAGCTGGCATATGTCAGTTCTGCTAGCTTTATATCTAGTAGTCCTTTGTTAATTTATTATAATTGTCATTTTGATTAGTTTCTTTAGTTTTCTATTCTTACATAGGACTTGGATTCTTATAAAGTGCGATTACTGTGCGTATTGCTGCGTGTTTGTTTATTCTACATTGGCTAGAGGTATAGGTGAGGGTTGTGATTTCACAATACCTGTTTACCCCCCCCCCCCCCCCGCATTTGTGCGCCTGTCCTAATTCAGGAGCCTCTGGCCTTTTTAGTCTTGTATGATTTTAATTCTAGTTCATTGCTTTATTTCGAAGTTTAGTAAGACGCCTTTTATCACTTAATCATCACTGAACCAGTACTGACGCTTTTTTATCTAGGGACCAGCTGAAGCATGCCTAGCATAACGTTCATTGCGACACCAGCAATTAATTATTACTTCTGTAACATTACTTGGAACTAAAATCAATCATAAAAGGCAATATATTATCGTCATGCAATCGATAAAATAGAAAACAAAACGTTTAAAGTTGCATACGACCGAAGAACCTTTTCTGGATCTAACTTCACTATGAACGTCAAAAAGGCGAATAATACTACTTGGCCTACTGCGAGTTGGTCAGTTTCCATTGTTTCTTCTAAATGTTGGGCACTGGGGACACCAAATAGCTGTGAATTATTTATCTCAAACTATCACCTTATATACATATGGATTATTAATAGGACAAAGCACATTTTGTAAGTACTAATGTTTTATGGAGCATGATATGTGGTAATTTACTATTGTTCATAATATGCACGCATATAGATTCAACTATTGATTACAATAAAAGTATTGGTTTTCAATCTGTGAAAATAACCTATTGTTTACGTTCCTCCTACGATTATTATAAATGGAACCCAACTTTCATTTAGAGCAAAAGAACTAACAAGTATATCTTCCTATATCTTTTCGATAAAGAGTTCGATTTTCGATCTTCATATATACTTTATATCTGAGCGTAGCAATAGAAGTTTTAATTCATTTTTCGTGTGCAATAATCTCAGCAAAGCCTGTATAGACTGCATGTTCAGTTTAACTTTATCGAATTTGCATCATATCGTTATTTTCCAAAAATTGAAAATAAGTTATTATTGCATTAACAATGGTATTATTCGAACTATCTGTACTGTAGGATTTGCATATTAAGGAATACGTTGATATGATTGGTCGAGAGGACTTCCGGTAGTTGATCTTGACATTGGTTATTTTTCGATAGACGTCGTTGACCGAACTTCTTTTCGTAACCATTATAAACAAGAAGGCGGCAATAATAACAACGACGTTATTTTTTTTAATAAATTTTCACTGCAAGGTAATCGTTAAATAAAATATTACACAAAAAACATTCGTTTGAGTGAGAAGGAGAGTTTTTGCAGGGTTTTTTTATCAGATAAATTGAGTACATATTTTTGCGTTAACCAACAAATATATTTTATTTCCTTCGGACTTTTATTTGTTTGTGAGTGAATTGGTCGAGTTTATACAGGTGTAATACCACCAAATCATGATACGCCACATCCGGTTGCATACGAAAGTAGGTCTAAAAAATATTCCCTTGAATTTGACAGTTGTAGAAAATTAACCCTGCATTTCAATGCACTTAAATTTTTCTGAGTCATAAACATGTATGTTGGGTGTCTGAAAGCATCATTCTTTTTTTATTTGATGGTCTTATAAAATATTTTGGAAAGTTAAGGTTACATAGTTGCCAAAGCAGGTAACCAGTAAATAACCTGGTAAAAATGTGATTGTTTACTTCCGGTGCAGGTTACTTTCTTATATGCAATGAAATGTAGTGTGAAATTTTCACTGTAGCACTGGAAAGGATTAAACTTTATTCATGCAAAGTATTTCTTTGGTTGAAATAAAGGTAAATTCTGTACATTTTTTTTAAAAGTACCAATTTAACAAAGACTAATAGGGAAAAATCAATGGTGGTATTACACCTATTTAGGGAAACTACATGTGCACTCGTGACCTTATTGTACTTTCATTTTTAAAAGTTATTAATAAACCAGTTCATACATTGTAAACATGGACTATTCGGAATGGATTGAGACACAGAAAGCACGTTTGAGGTAAAATTGCCTTGAAATGGGGGTTTACGGGTGTTTTCTAAGTCAAATGGGGGGACAGACAAAGCTGTATTTAGTTTACTGTGTTAAATTTTAAATAATACCCTAACAGTTTTGTTTATACAACATGTGAATTTTTTATTTCAGTGTTCACATGTTCTGAAGAGCATTCTGTTGAAAAATCTTATATGTGAATTGGTCTGCAGATGACACTTCAGCATTAAAGTAAGTATCAACTATCATCATGTTTTTTGTGTTTTTTTTGGCCGCAAAAGTTTACAATTTGCCATTGTGCCATCTACATTTTGCACAGACAATAAATCATCTAAACACTTATTTGCCCTGGATTTATACACATCAGAATCCAGTCTCACATACTTAAACTTTATAATTCTTACCAATTATTTTTTGTACCAGCATTCCAAGGGACATAACCCTTTTTAAAAACATTTTGAGGTATTTTTTATTACTCTTTCTCCCCATTTTCTAATGTAAAATACAAGAAAGTGGACACTTTGTGTAAATCTATTAGAAATATACTGTTATGAGTAAATAAAAAGACTTTGATACCAGTAACAGTAAATGGTTGACTGAAAGGGAACCGTTATTTGTCACACTAGGCGAACAGACTAAAAACTCGAGTTACACATAAGGGCTTCTAGAAACTTCCGTGTAGACTGTTAACATTTATAGAGACAGTTCTTTCAGCTAAAACACTTTAATTATTGATTTAACATTACATTTATATCATTTTTGTGGGGAAATAATCACATTTGTTTTATTTTTTAGACAAAAGATATCAAGTGTTGATGAAAAAGGAAGGAAGGAGGAAAAATGGACCAAAACAGATCAAAACAGACCTTCAAATGAACTCTAAAAGGTGCAATAAAATTGTTTATCATCTAAAAGTTGTCTTTTGTATTCTATTTAATTGTTTGAATGCATAGATCATGAGTTTTTGATCAGATATTAGTCAACACTGCATTTTATAATGATACACTGAAATTTGGATTTGTCGAAGAAATAAGACTGAAATTGCCGTAGGATATGGCCTTACATTATAGTGATTTTCTCTGAAACTATAGATCTGACTGAGACAAAACTTGGCAGTTATGCTTGAAATAACTTGCAATTGGAGGGAAAAAAATTACATTAAGTTTATTTGACATTTAGGTGTTCTTTAGGTGTAATACCACCAAATCATGATACGCCACATCCGGTTGCATACGAAAGTAGGTCTAAAAAAATATTCCCTTGAATTTGACAGTTGTAGAAAATTAACCCTGCATTTCAATGCACTTAAATTTTTCTGAGTCATAAACATGTATGTTGGGTGTCTGAAAGCATCATTCTTTTTTTATTTGATGGTCTTATAAAATATTTTGGAAAGTTAAGGTTACATAGTTGCCAAAGCAGGTAACCAGTAAATAACCTGGTAAAAATGTGATTGTTTACTTCCGGTGCAGGTTACTTTCTTATATGCAATGAAATGTAGTGTGAAATTTTCACTGTAGCACTGGAAAGGATTAAACTTTATTCATGCAAAGTATTTCTTTGGTTGAAATAAAGGTAAATTCTGTACATTTTTTTAAAAGTACCAATTTAACAAAGACTAATAGGGAAAAATCAATGGTGGTATTACACCTATACACCCAAAAATAACCAACATTGTCCTTAGCTACCAAAATTTTATTAAGGGCTGCTAAATAAGTTTGATTTTCGAGCTAGCATTTTAACGAGCGTAAATGCAGCTATTTTAGCTTCCTTTAACAATCAATATTTGGCTTAACCGTAACAGTACATTACAGTTGTTCAATTCGCCCTTATTTGGTGTTTGGTAGATAGTTTTCCATTGATTATCATACCAGATCAAATAACTATATCTACCTTGCGATGTGTAGTTGTCAATATTGTTCCATTAAGAGGTCACTTGTTTCAGGTTACACCACAAGGAAACACTATCGTCTAATTATAAAAAAAATGGACAACAATAATTATATAACGTTTCATTTCGAAATATTTTGATACAGATTATGCACGCTTTTACTTATAATACTTTATTTTCTATGTCTTCATCCCATACATAATTATATGCATATTTTATATTAAGAATCATCATAACAAACGGACGAATATGGCTGTATTTACATTTAAAAAACTTTCCTGTCCAGTTGGAAAAGTTTAAATAATAAAATTGAGAATGAAAATGGGAAAAGTATCAAAGAGACAACAACCCGACCATAGAACAGACAGCAGCAGAAGGTCATCAATAGGTCTTCAATGCAGTGAGAAACTCCCGCACCCAAAGGCGTTCTTCAGCTGGCCCCTTAACAAATATATATAATAGTTTAGTGACACTAGACTCCAAATTGTACCCAAGAAACTAAAATTAAAAATAAAACAAGACTAACAAAAACAAGAGGCTAATGCCTGGCATCCACTAGATACACTAATGCATTAAGTGTTTCAGAAAGATAGTACGGATTTTTTTGGAATTTGATCGGCATTTTTACCCTTCATGCATCAGGTGTGAAAATTAATTAAGTTGTCGAACAACTTTGAGGTGCACCCTCAGGTAATAACTGTTTTGTATTGTTTTGATTGTGTTGCTAAGTCTTCAGTATTTGTAAAGATTATAGACAATGTAAATGGTTGTGTTGTTTAGTCGTCAGTATTTGTATAGGTTATGTACAACGTAACTAATTGTGTTGCTTAGTCTTTAGTATTTGTATAGGTTATATACAACGTAGCTGGTTGTGCTGTTTAGACTTCAGTATATGTATAGGCTATGTACAACGTAACTGGTTATGTTGCTTAGTCGTCAGTATTTGTATAGGTTATGTACAACGTAACTAATTGTGTTGCTTAGTCTTTAGTATTTGTATAGGTTATATACAACGTAGCTGGTTGTGCTGTTTAGACTTCAGTATATGTATAGGCTATGTACAACGTGACTGGTTATGTTGCTTAGTCGTCAGTATTTGAATAGGTTATGTAAAACGTTACTGGATATGTTGCTTAGTCGTCAGTATTTGTATAGGTTATATACAATGTAACTGGTTGTGTTGCTTAGTCTTCAGTATTTGGCTAGGTTATGTAAAACGTAACTGGTTGTGTTGCGTAGTTTTCAGTATTTGTATAGGTTATGTGCAACGTAACTGGTTGTGCTGTTTAGTCTTCAGTATTTGTATAGGTTATATACAATGTAACTGGTTGTGTTGCTTAGTCTTCAGTATTTGTATTGGTTATATACAACGTAACTGGTTTTGTTGCGTAGTTTTCAGTATTTGTATAGGTTATATACAACGTAACTGGTTGTGCTGTTTAGTCTTCAGTATTTGTATAGGTTATATACAACGTAACTGGTCATGTTGCTTAGTCGTAAGTATTTGTATAGGTTATGTACAACGTAACTGGTTGTGCTGTTTAGTCTTCAGTATTTGTATAGGTTATATACAACGTAACTGGTCATGTTGCTTAGTCTTCAGTATTTGTATAGGTTATGTGCAACGTAACTGGTTGTGTTGCTTAGTCTTTAGTATTTGTATAGGTTATAAACTACGTTATTGGTTGTGCTGCTTAGTCGTCAGTATTTGTAAAGGTTATGCAGAACTTAACTTGTTGTGTGGCTAAGTCTTCAGTACTTGTATATGTTATATACAATGTAACTAATTGTGTTGCTTAGTCTTCAGTATTTGTATAGGTTATATTCAACGTAACTGGTTGCGTTGCTTAGTCTTCAGTATTTGTATATGTTATATACAATGTAACTAGTTGTGTTGCTTAGTCTTCAGGATTTGTATAGGTTATGTACAACGTAACTGGTTGTGTTGCTCAGTTTTCATTATTTGTAAAGGTTATGAACAACATTTCTGGTTGTGTTGCTTAGTCTTCAGTATTTGTATAGGTTATGTACAACGTAACTTGTTGTGCTGCTTAGTCTTCAGTATGTCTATAGGTTATAAACAACGTTACTGGTTGTGCTGTTTAGTCTTTGATATTTTTATAGGTTATGTAGTACATTACGGGCTGTGTTTCTCATTATTCAGTTTCTGTATAGGTTATGCACAACGTGACTGGTTGTGTTGCTCAGTTTTCATTATTTGTATAGGTTATGTACAACGTAACTAGTTGTGTTGTTTAGGCTTCAGTAGTTGTATAGGTTATGTACAACGTTCCTGGTTGTGCTGCTAAGTCTTTAGTATTTGTATAGGTTATAAACTACGTTACTGGTTGTGTTGCTTAGTCTTTAGTATTTGTAACTGGTTGTGTTGCTTAGTCTTTAGTATTTGTATAGGTTATGTACAATGTAACTGGTCGTGTTAATTAGTCTTCAGTACTTGTTTAGGTTATGTACAACGTAACTGGTTGTGTTGCTCAGTTTTCATTATTGTATAAGTTATGAACAAGTTCCTGGTTGTGTTGCTTAGTCTTCAGTATTTGTATATTTTATGTACAACGTAATTAGTTGTGTTGTTTAGTCTTCAGTATTTGTATAGGTCATATACAACGTTCCTGGTTGTGTTGCTTAGTCTTCAGTATTTGTATAGGTTATGTACAACATAACTAGTTGTGTTGCTTAGTCTTCAGTGTTTGTATAGGTTATAAACAACGTAACTGGTTTTGTTGCTTAGTCTTCAGTATTTGAATAGGTTTTAAACAACGTTACTGGTTGTGCTGTTTGGTTTTAAGTATTTGTAAAGGTTATTAACAACGTTATTGGATGTGTTGCTTAGTCTTCAGTATTTGTATAGGTTATATACTACGTAACTGGTTGTCCTGTTTAGTCTTTAATATTGGTATAGGTTATGTACAACGTAACTGGTTGTGCTGTTTAGTCGTCAGTATTTGTATAACAACGTCACTTGTTGTGCTGTTAAGTCGTCAGTATTTGTATAGGTTATGTAAAACGTAACTGGTTGTGTTGCGTAGTTTTCAGTATTTGTATAGGTTATATACAACGTAACTGGTTGTGTTGCTTAGTGTTCAGTATTTGTATAGGTTATATACAATGAAACTGGTTGTGTTGCTTAGTCTTCAGTATTTGTATAGGTTATGTACAACGTAACTGGTTGTGTTGCTTAGTCTTTAGTATTTGTATAGGTTATGTACAACGTAACTGGTCATGTTGCTTAGTCGTCAGTATTTGTATAGGTTATGTACAACGTAACTGTTTGTGTTGCTTAGTCGTCAGTATTTGTATAGGTTATGTACAACGTAACTGGTTGTGTTGCTTAGTCTTTAGTATTTGTATAGGTTATAAACTACGTTATTGGTTGTGCTGCTTAGTCGTCAGTATTTGTAAAGGTTATGCAGAACTTAACTTGTTGTGTGGCTAAGTCTTCAGTACTTGTATATGTTATATACAATGTAACTAATTGTGTTGCTTAGTCTTCAGTATTTGTATAGGTTATATTCAACGTAACTGGTTGCGTTGCTTAGTCTTCAGTATTTGTATATGTTATATACAATGTAACTAGTTGTGTTGCTTAGTCTTCAGGATTTGTATAGGTTATGTACAACGTAACTGGTTGTGTTGCTCAGTTTTCATTATTTGTAAAGGTTATGAACAACATTTCTGGTTGTGTTGCTTAGTCTTCAGTATTTGTATAGGTTATGTACAACGTAACTTGTTGTGCTGCTTAGTCTTCAGTATGTCTATAGGTTATAAACAACGTTACTGGTTGTGCTGTTTAGTCTTTGATATTTTTATAGGTTATGTAGTACATTACGGGCTGTGTTTCTCATTATTCAGTTTCTGTATAGGTTATGCACAACGTGACTGGTTGTGTTGCTCAGTTTTCATTATTTGTATAGGTTATGTACAACGTAACTAGTTGTGTTGTTTAGGCTTCAGTAGTTGTATAGGTTATGTACAACGTTCCTGGTTGTGCTGCTAAGTCTTTAGTATTTGTATAGGTTATAAACTACGTTACTGGTTTGTGTATTTGCTGTAGTGCTTTAGTTTTATATTGTATAGGTTATGTACAATGTAACTGGTCGTGTTAATTAGTCTTCAGTACTTGTTTAGGTTATGTACAACGTAACTGTTGTGTTGCTCAGTTTTCATTATTGTATAAGTTATGAACAAGTCTGTTGTGTTGCTTAGTCTTCAGTATTTGTATAGTTATGTACAACGTAATTAGTTGTGTTGTTTAGTCTTCAGTATTTGTATAGGTCATATACAACGTTCCTGGTTGTGTTGCTTAGTCTTCAGTATTTGTATAGGTTATGTACAACATAACTAGTTGTGTTGCTTAGTCTTCAGTGTTTGTATAGGTTATAAACAACGTAACTGGTTTTGTTGCTTAGTCTTCAGTATTTGAATAGGTTTTAAACAACGTTACTGGTTGTGCTGTTTGGTTTTAAGTATTTGTAAAGGTTATTAACAACGTTATTGGATGTGTTGCTTAGTCTTCAGTATTTGTATAGGTTATATACTACGTAACTGGTTGTCCTGTTTAGTCTTTAATATTGGTATAGGTTATGTACAACGTAACTGGTTGTGCTGTTTAGTCGTCAGTATTTGTATAACAACGTCACTTGTTGTGCTGTTAAGTCGTCAGTATTTGTATAGGTTATGTAAAACGTAACTGGTTGTGTTGCGTAGTTTTCAGTATTTGTATAGGTTATATACAACGTAACTGGTTGTGTTGCTTAGTGTTCAGTATTTGTATAGGTTATATACAATGAAACTGGTTGTGTTGCTTAGTCTTCAGTATTTGTATAGGTTATGTACAACGTAACTGGTTGTGTTGCTTAGTCTTTAGTATTTGTATAGGTTATGTACAACGTAACTGGTCATGTTGCTTAGTCGTCAGTATTTGTATAGGTTATGTACAACGTAACTGTTTGTGTTGCTTAGTCGTCAGTATTTGTATAGGTTATGTACAACGTAACTGGTTGTGTTGCTTAGTCTTTAGTATTTGTATAGGTTATAAACTACGTTATTGGTTGTGCTGCTTAGTCGTCAGTATTTGTAAAGGTTATGCAGAACTTAACTTGTTGTGTGGCTAAGTCTTCAGTACTTGTATATGTTATATACAATGTAACTAATTGTGTTGCTTAGTCTTCAGTATTTGTATAGGTTATATTCAACGTAACTGGTTGCGTTGCTTAGTCTTCAGTATTTGTATATGTTATATACAATGTAACTAGTTGTGTTGCTTAGTCTTCAGGATTTGTATAGGTTATGTACAACGTAACTGGTTGTGTTGCTCAGTTTTCATTATTTGTAAAGGTTATGAACAACATTTCTGGTTGTGTTGCTTAGTCTTCAGTATTTGTATAGGTTATGTACAACGTAACTTGTTGTGCTGCTTAGTCTTCAGTATGTCTATAGGTTATAAACAACGTTACTGGTTGTGCTGTTTAGTCTTTGATATTTTTATAGGTTATGTAGTACATTACGGGCTGTGTTTCTCATTATTCAGTTTCTGTATAGGTTATGCACAACGTGACTGGTTGTGTTGCTCAGTTTTCATTATTTGTATAGGTTATGTACAACGTAACTAGTTGTGTTGTTTAGGCTTCAGTAGTTGTATAGGTTATGTACAACGTTCCTGGTTGTGCTGCTAAGTCTTTAGTATTTGTATAGGTTATAAACTACGTTACTGGTTGTGTTGCTTAGTCTTAGTTTTGTACGGTGTGTGCTTAGTCTTTAGTATTTGTATAGGTTATGTACAATGTAACTGGTCGTGTTAATTAGTCTTCAGTACTTGTTTAGGTTATGTACAACGTAACTGGTTGTGTTGCTCAGTTTTCATTATTGAATAAGTTATGAACAAGTTTCTGGTTGTGTTGCTTAGTCTTCAGTATTTGTATAGGTTATGTACAACGTAACTAGTTGTGTTGTTTAGTCTTCAGTATTTGTATAGGTTATATACAACGTTCCTGGTTGTGTTGCTTAGTCTTCAGTATTTGTATAGGTTATGTACAACATAACTAGTTGTGTTGCTTAGTCTTCAGTGTTTGTATAGGTTATATACAACGTAACTGGTTTTGTTGCTTAGTCTTCAGTATTTGAATAGGTTTTAAACAACGTTACTGGTTGTGCTGTTTGGTTTTTAGTATTTGTAAAGGTTATTAACAACGTTATTGGATGTGTTGATTAGTCTTCAGTATTTGTATAGGTTATATACTACGTAACTGGTTGTCCTGTTTAGTCTTTACTATTTGTATAGGTTATGTACAACGTAACTGGTTGTGCTGTTTAGTCGTCAGTATTTGTATAACAACGTCACTTGTTGTGCTGTATCCATATTGTATAGTATGTAACGTACTGTATTGTTGTATAGTATTTATAGGTTATAAACGTAACTGGTTGTGTTGCTAGTTTCAGTATTTGTATAGGTTATATACAACGTAACTGGTTGTGTTGCTTAGTCTTCAGTATTTGTATAGGTTATATACAACGTAACTGGTTGTGCTGTTTAGTCTTTAATATTTTTATAGGTTATGTAGTACATTACGGTTGTGTTTCTCATTATTCAGTATGTGTATAGGTTATATACAACGTAATGGGTTGTGTTGCTTAGTTTTCAGTATTTGTATAGGTTATATACAACGTAATTGGTTGTGTTGCTTAGTCTTCAGTATTTGTATAGGTTATATACAATGTAACTGGTTGTCTTGCTTAGTCTTCAGTATTTGTATAGTTTATATATGACATTATTGGTTGTGTTGCTTAGTCTTTAGTATGAGTATAGGTAATCTGTCAAATTTATTCTCCCATTCATTTGTATTGTAGTCCTATCATGTAATGTTGTCATTTTAATCTTATATTTAACTTTGCCATAAAAGCGAGGGGTTGGCATGCCACAAAACCAGGTGCAACCCACCATTCTTGTTTTTTTACAATGTCATGTGCCAAGTCCGGAAAATGACCATTGATATATTATAGTTCGTTTCATTGTTTGTTAAATTTAAATGTTGTGTTTCTCTTGTGTCGTAGTTCTCCTCTTATATTTGATGTATTTCCCACAGTTTTAGTTTAAACCCGGATTTGCTTTTTTTTGTAATCGATTAATCAATTTCGAACAGCGATATACTACTGTTGATTCATATATAACATAACTGGTCGTGTCGCTAAGTCCTCAGTATTTGTTCATGTTATTACAATTCGTAACTGATTGTATTGCTTAGTCTTCAGTATTGGTATAGGTTATATACAACGTTACTGGTTGCTGTGATCGTAACTTTATTGGAACATTTAGTTTCTTTTATTTAACAATTATTCACAAATTGTGAGCAGTTTTATGGAATTTGATGCAGTTGTCATACACATGAGAGGTTATGCTACCTGTACACCAGCTTTAACCCACAATTCACTACACGAGAAACTGTCTGTACAAAGTCGAGAATATGACAGTTGTTTTCGATTTGTTTGAAGTGTTTGAGCTTTTGATGTTGATCTTTGATAAAAAGTAAAATCACAAAAATACTGAACTCAGAGAAAAATCAATTCGGAAAGTCCATAATCACATGGCAAAATCAAATAACAAAACGCATCAAAAACGAATGGACAAGAACTGTCATATTCCTGACTTGGTACAGGCATTTTCAAATGTAGAAAATGGTGGATTGAACCTGGTTTTATAGCTAGCTAAACCTCTCACTTGTATGACAGTCGCATCAAATTCCATTACATAGTCACCGATGCATGAACAAAACAAACAGACATAATAGGTAAAAATGTCAAAAATAGGGGTACAGCAGTCACCATTGTGTTATCATCTTAATCACTATAAAAACAACAAATGTAACGAAGAAGCACAAAAAGGCATACATCAAATTAACATCCTCATTTTGATTATATTATACGATTATATTTGTCTATGTAAAATGCACCCATCAAGGAAGGAGGGTATGGGTACTGGTGTAAAATTGCGCGTTTGAAATTCGCACAGGTAGACATGAAATAATTTTGTCGTTCAAAGTATGACGGGATGCACAAATACAGTCACGCAAAATAGATATAGCAAACACTGACTTAGCAGTTAAAGTAATAATAATAAATAAAATAATAGTGTGGTTCAAAGTATGACCTGATACATAAGTACAGAGTCACGTAAAATGTATATCACAAAAAAAGTTGGTTAACAGTAAAAGTAATATTAATGAATAAAATAATTTTGTCATTCAAAGTATGACAAGATACATAGGTACAGAGTCACATCATAAAATAATTTTGTCATTCAAAGTATGACAAGATACATAGGTACAGAGTCACATCATAAAATAATTTTGTCGTTCAAAGTATGATGGGATATATAAGCACAGAGTTACGTCAAAAGGATATCTCTAAAAACAGACAACAGTAAAAGTAATATTAATAAAGACAAATAAAAGAATAATATAACACGTAATTAAGATGATAAACAACGTCAGTACGCAAAATCTATACTTCAAGACCATCGTGTATTATTTGTGAAGTTGATACGGAATATTTATCAACAAGTTCTGGGTACCTTCCGATGAACTTTTTTAGAAAAAGAACGAGACGTTCTTTGACATACCCCTGGTTCATCAACTTTCTGCTCAGACATTGGTGACGTTTTACAAAGTCTGAGTAGGAGCTGCAAGCTCTTGAATACCGAATAAGTTGGGAAATGTATATTCCATATGCAGGTGAAGTTGGTATGTTGCTACTAAGGTGGGGGAAATTGATAATTTCAAAATCAAAATCGTCTCGTTTGTCATAGATTCTGGTACTAAGATGACTGTGTATGTCAAATTCGAGGTATAAGTCTAAAAATGAGGCGGATGAAGCCGTGTCTGTTGTCTCTTTAATTTCTAGTTCTGGTGGATATATTAATGGAACCCAATCAGAAAAGTTTGGATTGTTAATGGAAAGAACATCATCAATATATCTGAAAGTGAAATTAAATAACCTGGCTTCTTTGATCTTCTTGTTTTTGACAAGTGTCTGAAGGAACTCCGATTCATATGAAAACAAGAAGAGGTCAGCAAGGAGAGGCGCGCAGTTCGTTCCCATAGGAATGCCAACAGTTTGTTGAAAAAGTCTACCTCCAAACTCAACAAATATGTTGTCGATAACAAACTCCAGCATACTGACCACTTGTTCTTTTGTGTAGCAGGTTTTACCTTTTTGTTTGTCACTATTAACGAAATATGCCTTATGAAAATAGTTTCATATAAGAGTTCCGATCATTGAATAACCCCTATTTCAGCCACTACTTACATCTCATATATCCTACTGAACTTGAAATTAAGGATTCTACTGATACTACAATGACTGCTTCATACCTTAATCTGTTTCTCAATATTGACACAGATTGACGACTTCACACGAAAATTTATGGTAAACGGGACGATATCAACTTCCCAATTACCAATTTTCCATTTCGCAGCAGTAACATACCCTCTGTTCCTTCGTATGGTGTCTTCATATCTTAATAGATACTTAATGCTCGTGAATGTTCACACGGACTTCATATACAGGAGTGTTCTCCTAACGCAAAAATGACCCCAACAAAGTTATGAGGAGGACAGATTAAAAATGACACTCCGTACATTTTACGGACACCATTACGAATTGGTTGATCCATACGATGTGTCTTTGTCCAAACTATCTAAGGGAATTTTTACAACGTGTTAGATTGTGGATTGTCATTACGTTGTCTGATTGTTTAATTACCGAACATGACTTGTTCCCGATTGTGACTTTTTTGCTGAGTATTAATTAATATTGTAATTTTCATTGTTATTAATAAATGTTATATCAACATTACACACTTAAGATTGAAATCTAACCTATTTCTGGGAAAAATTAGAAATTCAAGTGTTACGTTTATCGATTTGGCTAACGCGGCTGTGAATTTGTATATGCTGCTTTAGGTTATTTATTTATCCTTTTTTGTTCTGTAGTTAGTCACCGGTTTCATCAATTATATTTATTATATAGTCATTCCATATAAAAAAAAAACTGTTTGGAAAAGTATGAATTATTCTAATTAATAGGATGTTCTGGTCTCAGTCAGAAACACCTAGCCATATTGGGCACAATATTTTAGAATTTCTGAACCTTCGCGCTCTTCATAATTGTACTTTTTTTGGCTGTCAACCTTTTCATCAGAGCGTCACTGGTTAGTCTTGTTTGGAATAAACGCACGTCTGGGGTAGCAAATTTTAAACCAGACACCTTTTGTTAGATATTATTCGTGTTCTTCTCTGTCCTACATGTTCTTCCATTTATTTGTATTGTAGTCCTGTCATGTAATGTTGTCATTTTAATGTTATAATTAACATTGCCATAAAAGGGGGAGGTGAATATTGTTGCCATTATTTTTCCGTTATGAACGTTTTTCATCAAGTAAAAAAAATCAACCTGATACGTATAAATAAAGGGAGAACTTATACATTAAATCATACAGACGCACTGGCCAATTTTTGCAAACACGAGACACTTTACATAGACACACGTACACGTAATTGAACGCGAAAACTAATTATATATCAAAACATTAATACGTATCCACAGTGTAATGGTTATTTGACGTACAAATTCAAAAGTTTACATCCTTTTTAGCATATGTACTACTATTTGAATCGTCGTAAATATCACTTTATAGCATCTACCGTAACCAACATCGAATGGACGGGTACACAAAAGAATGGACAAGACAACATAATGCCCTTATCCTTACCAAGATAAACTGGTCGTTATGTGTATAGATATAAGAAGATGTGGTATGCATATATGAGTACTCATGAGACAACTCTCCATACAAGACTTGCTTTGTAAAAATTTAACCATCAAACTAATAGATCAAAAAAGGTCTTCATCACGGAGCCTTGGATTACAATGAAAAGCAAACTTGACAAGTTAAAATAATAACTGGTTTAAAACCATTCTATTTAATCTATTTAAAAAACTGAGAAACAAGGAGCACAGCAGTGACTACTTATAGAGAATATATCTCTAAATTGATACGATATTCCCGGGCTTGTGTTTCCTATTATGGTTTCCTTTATAGAGTATTGCTGCTCACAAAGAATTTATTAAACGAAGAGTTCCAAAAGATGGAATCTTTTCTTTGTTTTATTTATGGACCCCATAATGAGTTGGTTGACGTTATGGAATATCCGTTCTGAGATTACAACGAATTTGTTCCTTGTGTCGGAACTACAATATCGTTCCCTTTTCACAAATATGACCAATCTAATTAGACATATATCGGGCATATATCGGGTTTATTCTGTAATGAACAACACATCGGATGGCCCATGTGCTGCTGGTTTGCTTACTCTTCCGGAGCACCTGACATCACCATCAGTTTTTAAATTGTGTTTGTTTTGCACAGTCCTAATTTACATGTTGTGTGTACTATTGCTTGTCTTTTTTGTTTTTAGCAATGCATGGCTCTTATCAGTTTATCTGTGATTGTTATCTGGTATCTGCCCCTGTCAATGTGTTCATGAACCACATCAACAAACAACATCCACTGAACAACAGGTACCTTACATATGACAAACAGATGCAGCGGTTTTAGATATGCATTTCATCTCCGAGTTATTGCCCGTAGATGATATTTTCGACAATGAAATCCCTTTTGGTTTGAAACTATAGATAATATATTGTTTGATTGGTATATATTGTACCAAGTTAGGACAATGGCAGTTGGTTTCTGTTGTTTCGTTGTTTTCCTCTGATAGTTGATGTGTTTCCATTGGTTTTATTTTGGAACACAGATTAGTTTTCTCTTAATCGATGTATAACTTTTGAACAGAGGTATACTACTGTTTGCCTTTATGTGTGTATGGTCTGTAGGCAGCATATTTTAACGTTTGTTTAGATATAATAAATCCAGCGAATATACGAATCAAGTTAGGACCAAAAAGAATTGCATAAACTCCAAACAGACCAATATTGGCTGTGTGGATAAGGCAAACGTTTCCTGTTTTTTTATGATCCACTATCGGGAATAGGACAACTCATATGGCAGACAAAATATAATTCAAAATTTAATTTAATCCCACATTTATTTATAAAATATCATCCACAAATGTATATATGATTAAACAGATGCAAAATGTTACCAAAGTATGTTTTTCAACAAATGATTTAAATGATACCAGTCACCAATTGATATTCCCATAATATATCCTCATATAATGTGATTAATATATATTTTACAAACACATGCGAATCGGTTATAGGTGTAAGTAAATTGCCTATCGTTTGGAAACAAAAATAAAACTATATGTTAACTTCAGTGAAGTCCAGAAGCACAAACTGTATATTTGAACTCGAGTGAAGTCCAGAAGCACAAACTGTATATTTGAACTTGACTGATTGCTACAGAGTACGTGTTCTGAAACGAGTGAAAATAAACCACAATGACTGCATATTTGGACTCAGAAGAAACTTAACCACAAAAAAATGTTTCCTAACAAAAAAAAAATTGAACTCGACTTAATTTCACTACATTAATTGTATACTTAAACTTTATTGCAAACTGAAATGTTTTGACTCTAATTGATGAAGCACATAATAATTGTATGTTTGAATAGCAGAAAATAAACTGAAAATTTTCCCAATTAAATTATTATAAAAGCTATGAATGAAATTTCCCGCAATGATTAAGATAAATTCAATTAAATGCCGTTTATTGTCAATCTTCTAGTTGTGTGAAGGTAAACAACAATGACTGTGTTCGTACTCGACTGATTCACACAGACTACATATACGTCTTCGGAATTAAGTGAAAGTAAAAACAATGCCTGTATATTTGGAATGAAATTTTTTTTTATCACAACAACTGTAAGTTAGAACTTAGCTTAATTCAAGAATAAAAGTTGTAAACTCTGAGTACGTTGACAAAACAATTAGTGTTCGCACTAGAACTAATTATACATTAAAATTATATGTTAGTATCGCAGAAAATAACCCAATATTTTCCCATTTAAATCAATATAAAAATCTATGAATGGAAGTTCCCACAATGGTTACGATAACACATTGCTATCGGTTGATGTCGTTTCGATGCCGTTTATGTCCAATCTTCTCGGTTTGTCGATACATATCAATACCAGCCGTTCCTGTTTGGTTTATTTCCTTTCTTATTTTGTCTCTTTTCTTTCTTTCCGTTCCTTCCATTCCTTTTTCCGCCTAAAGAAGTAGATAATGAAATAAAAGTAAAAGAATATCAAAGTAAAAGAACATAAAAGTGTGTTATACAAAAAGGACAGAATTGCTCGTATTGTTCTACCTATATTACTGCATACTTATAATGAATATGCATGCGAATATTGACAGATTCGTGGAATAATGTATGCCTGTGTGCATATCAATTGACTTATTTTTTTGTAAACAAGCATACAAGTGTTTAGGTTATGTGTAAACATTATTTTGTAAGAACTCTCATGAATTTAAACCAGCCTTTTCAATGTTTCATCACGTGACATCATGGAGCGGAATGACAAGGATGAACTTGTTCACTGTGATGTAGAAACCTATTCAGAAATAATACATCAAGTTGCTTATTATATTATTATATTGAAATCAATTCCAAATTTTGTTTGGGTTCATGTTGCTCCGACATTGATTTGTTATGCTTTATGTACTACTGTTGTGTGTCTCTTTGTCCTTTTGAGCTATGGCAATGCCAATTTGTTTTCGACTTATTGGTTTGAATTGTGCCTTTGGTATCTTTTGCCTCTCTTTTAGTCTAAAAAGTCGATGCACATTTGATTGTTAAGTATTACCCGATTGTTGTCTGACACTTTCTGACTTGTTGTCTGACCACTTACCTGATTTGTTGTCTGACCACTTACCTGATTTGTTGTCCGATCTTTTTCCTGACTTCTTGTCCAATTCCTTTTCTAGTGTGTTGCATGATTCTGTAAAAAAAAGTAAGAAAAAACTATTTTATTACAACATGAAAACAGAATAAGAGCAGCCTCAAATAAATAAAAGTCTAGTAATAATTTATCCCCTTAGTTGGCCTTTTGTCAATACATTTCTTTTTTTGTATTACTTTAAAAATGAATGAAAAATCATAATCTATATATTCAAAGATAGGCATGTGTTATCTGGTTATTAACAACCAATACACCACAATACTACTCATTGAATCAATGTGTGTGTTATACGGTTACCTTACAAAGATGTTTCGTTACGAGGAGGATTGTTTTGATAAATGAGTTCTGCATAGGGTTTACAATGTTTAAGTCAGGAATATGCCAGTTCTTGTCCATTCGTTTTTGATGCGTTTTGTTATTTGATTTTGCCATGTGATTATGGACTTTCCGAATTGATTTTCCTCTAAGTTCAGTATTTTTGTGATTTGACTTTTTTCATACCTGGACATACTCCTAGGTTACAACTGTCGGTGTCAATAGATTCACCAGAACAGTTATGCCCACCACCAGAAGGGACGGGGTTAATACATTCTCTGTTCATTTTGACTGTACCGTCTCCACAGGTGACAGAACAAGTCGAGTTTTCCCAGTCACTCCATCCACCATCAACTGTTTGAATATAGAAAAATACACTGTTAACTTTGAAGTCATACTCTGTATAAATCAACATAACATATTGACATTTTTCATATATGTTTATAAAAATATCTAATGACCATTCGAACTCATTGAATCTATAATTTATGTATTTAGTTACTAGTAGTATATGTAGAACTGTGTTTGATTTCGTGTTGCTATATGAAAAGGTACTGTACAAGACAGTACCTGGTTAACGAACTGAAAAATTATCATTTGAAGTAAGGTTGCGCACCGAAAATATATTTTTGTTCCTGTAGACAGGTCTTTAAGTTTTTTTTTTGATAAATGAGTTCTGCATAGGGTTTACACTGTACATACCTGGGCATTCTCTTAGATAACAACTGTCCGTGTTAATAGATTTACCAGAACAGTTATTCCCACCACCAGAAGGGACGGGGTTATTACATTCTCTGTTCATTGTGACTGTGCCGTCTCCACAGGTTACAGAACAAGTCGAGTTTTCCCAGTCACTCCATCCACCATCAACTGTTTAAATTTTGAAACGTTGCAACATTTAGTTTGAAGTCATACTATGTATAAATAAACATCCTAAAACAACATCCTTACATATTAAGATTGGTCAAATATATTTATAAATTATAGTGTAAACAAAGACATGTGTGAATTGTTATTGTTACTGAAAATGTAAACTCAAATTAAGATGCATTTGATTTAAAAACTTCAGGATAATAGATTTACAAACCTTAAGATTAAAAGTTTTTTTTCACTGACTCAAGTATGTGTGTTTCAGAAAGTTGTTTGTTTTAACCTATAATGGTAATACAAATTATGATATTGATTATTACCTTGAATTGAAATTAAACATGATGATGGTGTTTATAGTAATACCATAATAATGACGAAACCATATGTGTCATGTGTATGATAAGCTATGAAACATGAAAACCCTAGAAATACATACCTGGCACAATACAGTCTGATGTATTAAAATTTAGTATTGCAGTAGTCTTGTTATGAGCAGTACAAGTTCCTTCAAATAGATCCAACGATCTCCTATTGACCCAATCTACAAATCCGGTCACTGAACAACAAACAACAGGATTGTTGTTAAAAAATCTACAAGGAAACAAAAATAATAGAATAAGAAATGAAAATTATTGTAAAATCTTTAATTGATGATAACAAAAACAACTTTGATAAAAACAATAGTCTTCTTTGAAGATCAATAATTAATTCAAATTTAATTTCAAGCTATTCTTAAATAGGATTTTACTCACTGACTCAAATCACCATAATTTTTGATTGCAAGAGAAGATATATCTGTAAACTGATGACATGTTAGTGTTTGTTTGTTTTGTTTACGCATCGTTGTCAATATAATAAATTTGATGAGACTGTCATACAAGTGAGAGGTTTAGCTAGCTATAAAACCAGGTTCAATCAACCATTTTCTACATAAGAAAATACTTGTACAAAGTCAGGAATATAACAGGTTTTATCAATTCGCTTGATGTGTTGGTAATTTGATCAACATGATAAAGGACTTTCCGTTTTGAATTTTTCTCGGAATCTTTGTGATTTTAGTTTTTACTTTGTCATAATAATATGTGTTAATATATGCCATGAAGGGATTGAATGTGTTAATCCATACAATGTTATGACATTGGTGCAGAACAGACCTCAACCAAAATTCCCGAAGTATTTATTTATGTAATGGCATGTGAGTGATACAGACATAAGGTTTCAATTTTAAAACTTATAATGATTTCTGTAGAATATAGATTTTTTTCACATTGAAAAATTTGTCAAAACAGAAATTGAAAAAAAAATTAACATAACGAATAAATTCATAAGACAAATTGACAACTTTTTTTTTCTAAATTAAGAAAAAAAAAGAGAAAAACAGTCAGTTTTAAAGATCATCTTGAAAACACTCTATTCTTCAATCAAATTGATGTCAATTCATTTAACGGGTATAACTTTATATAATCTGGAAATGTGTTTTTTTTCTAGCACCAACGTTTAAATATCATATAAATAGAAAATAAACATGTGTTAATATTATGAAGACAGATCATACCTATTCTACCGAACCATTTATATAGTATAGTGAAGAGGTTTTGTTTACATGAATAAATTCAGGTCAATACACATTTTGTATAATTGTTAAACTAAGATCATGCAACGCTTTGTCTATTTTACTGCATGTCTATGTTTGGTTCACAGTGTATCAGTACTTACAAAGTCTGTAGCGATGTTAATCCTTCAAACGCCTTTTCTTCTACTGAGGTTATGCTATTTGTGGATAGATATCTGCAAGAATGAACATCAAGTTTATCAATAGGAAATGATTCAATAAACTTAGGATTAAATAATAATGTAAGGTTAAGACATTTAGTGATAAGGCAGAATACAGTTTTTTTTCCATATTGAAAAGTTGTCAAAACTTTTTCTAACCATCATTTAGAAATTATCAAATAGAAATTAAAGCAAGAAAAGCAATGCTAATGATCATCCTGTAACCCTCTTTTCTTCAATCAAATTGATGTCAAAATATATAGTATTCAATTGAATGGGTATAAACGCATAGTGTCTAATTTTTGATGATCTTGGAATGTTTTTTTTTTTTCTAGCAACAGCGATTAAATATCATATTAATAGAAAAATAACCATGTGTAAATAATTTGAAAACAAATCATACCTACTCTACCGAACGATGTATATAGTATAGTGAAGAAGTTTTGTTTACATGACTAAATTCAGGTCAATACATATTTTGTATATTTGTTAAGCTAAGATCATGTAACGCTTTGTTTATTTTACTGCATGCCTATTTTTGGTTCACAGTGTATCAGTACTTACAAAGTCTGTAGCGATGTTAATCCTTCAAACGCCCTTTCTTCTACTGAGGTAATGATATTGCCGGACAGAAGTCTGCAAGAATGAACATCACGTTTATCAATAGGAAAAAATTCAATAAACCTAGTGTTAAATAATAATGTAAGATTAAGACATTTAGTGCAAAGGCAGAATACAGTTTTTTTCCATATTGAAAAGTTGTCAAAACTTTTTCTAACCATCATTTAGAAATTATCAAATAGAAATTAAAGCAAGAAAAGCAATGCTAATGATCATCCTGGTAACCCCTCTTTTCTTCAATCAAATTGATGTCAAAATATATAGTATTCAATTGAATGGGTATATAACGCATAGTGTCTAATTTTTGATGATCTTGGAATGTTTTTTTTTTTTTCTAGCAACAACGATTAAATATCATATTAATAGAAAATAACCATGTGTAAATAATTTGAAAACAAATCATACCTATTCTACCGAACGATGTATATAGTATAGTGAAGAAGTTTTGTTTACATGACTAAATTCAGGTCAATACACATTTTGTATATTTGTTAAGCTAAGATCATGTAACGCTTTGTTTATTTTACTGCATTCCTATTTTTGGTTCACAATGTATCAGTACTTACAAAGTCTGTAGCGATGTTAATCCTTCAAACGCCCTTTCTTCTACTGAGGTAATGATATTGCCGGACAGAGATCTGCAAGAATGAACATCACGTTTATCAATAGGAAAAAATTCAATAAACCTAGTGTTAAATAATAATGTAAGATTAAGACATTTAGTGCAAAGGCAGAATACAATTTTTTTCCATATTGAAAAGTTGTCAAAACTTTTTCTAACCATCATTTAGAAATTTTCAAATAGAAATTAAAGCAAGAAAAGCAATTATAATTATCATCCTGGTAACCCTCTTTTCTTCAATCAAATTGATGTCAAAATATATAGTATTCAATTGAATGGGTATAAACGCACAGTGTCTAATTTTGATGATCTTGGAATGTTTTTTTTTTCTAGGAACAACGATTAAATATAATATTAATAGAAAAAATAACCATGTGTAAATAATTTGAAAACAAATCATATCTACTCTACCGAACCATGTATATAGTATAGTGAAGAAGTTTTGTTTACATGACTAAATTCAGGTCAATACACATTTTGTATATTTGTGAAGCTAAGATCATGCAACGCTTTGTTTATTTTACTGCATGTCTATTTTTGGTTCACAGTGTATCAGTACTTACAAAACCCGTAGCGATGTTAATCCCACAAACAGATTTTCTTCTATTGAGGTAATGCTATTTCTGGATAGATATCTGCAAGAATGAACATGAAGTTAAACAAATCTTGTTCAAAATCATCATTTAAGTTGCTTTGTTACTGAAATAAAAAAATATAAAAATAAATAAAACACAAAATGATTGTATTCAGAATAAAAATTGAAAATGTTTTTTCGAAATTTGGGAGAAAGCATTTTGTAGTATTTCTTGTTACAAGTTATTCTGTAAACAAAGAGTTTTTCTATTCTTAACATCCGGTGTCGTAATGCATCCTAATTTCATTGTATATCGGAAATAACATTTCTAAATACACTGTATTGGTTATATAATAAATTAATATTCTGCTGTTCAAACAGAAATATATAAAAAGTCTTTAGATTGAAATTATCTAGTAACATATTTAAGTTCTTTGATAAAAGCTAATTCGAAATTGATAATTGAGTTGAAAACATGTAAAAAAGAAGAAATGAAATTAATGTAATCAGAAATAATAAAAAGAAAATCAGATAAATTAAGAAAACGAATCAAAATAAACAAGAATTTGTATTTTTGTATAATTAAGTTTAAATTGATCATTTAGTTATCAATTGAATAAACAATAAAAAAAAAGGTGTAAATATTATGAAGACAAAATGAACAGTACTTACAAAGTCGTTGTAGTAGAAGGAATATCATCTGGTATTTGCGTTAAACCTTTGTTAGAGCAATCCACAGTGGTGCCAGAACAAGTACACATGTTAGGACATCCCTGGGCATGGGCTACGTGAATTGTTAATAAGCTGAACATCAGCATAAATTCTACTGTATATAACATCGTTCTAAGTGATTTTTATTCCTGTTCTGTAATTAATAAAACTGTCTTTGAAAATAACATTAAGTAACAATTTTATAACGGGTTTGGAAATCGACACCGTCAGTTAGTATGTCTTAAGAAATATATTAGGTGACCATACAATAACATATACTTTTTCTTACAAATATAAATTATTTTCAATAATTATACACAATGTACAATGCGTCATTAGTATAACTGGCCGTTCGTATCATTGGCGGTATTAACATACCGTATGGAATTTTCAACGCGTTGGTTTTTATTATCAACGCGTTGGTTTTTATTAAAGTCTGTAGCGATGTTAATAATTCAAACACATTTGGTTCTACTGAGGTAATGGTATTGCCGGACAGAGATCTGCAAGAATGAACATCACGTTTATCAATAGGAAACTTTTCAATAAACCTAGTGTTAAATAATAAGATAAGGTTGAAAAGTTAAGTGATCAGCTACAAATTTTCAATATCATTTTCATAGAAACTAAATATGTGTTAATATTATAAGGACAATAATAATAATGTAAGGTTAAGACATTTTGTAAATTTTACGGACGCCATCACAAGTTGGTTGACCGTTATGGAATAACCGTATCACAAATGATATCGGATATGTTCCTTACGTCGTAACTACAATCCCCTTCCCTTTCCTGAATGTGACCTACCGAATAAGACTATTTACCGGATTTGTTATCACATAAGCAACACGACGGGTGCCGCATGTGGAGCAGGATCTGCTTACCCTTCCTGAGCACCTGAGATCACCCCTAGTTTTTTAGTGGGGTTCGTGTTGTTTATTCTTTAGTTTTTTATTGTCGTATGTGCTGTTGTTTGTTTGTCTTTTTTCATTTTTAGCCATGGCGTTGTCAGTTTGTTTTAGATTTATGAGTTTGACTGTCCCTTTGGTATCTTTCGTCCCTCTTTTAGTGATAAGGCAGAATATAGTTTTTTTTCATTTGAAAATTTGTCAAAACTTTTTCTAACCATCTTTTAGAAATTATCAAATAGAAATTAAAGCAAGAAAAGCAATTTTAATGATCATCCTGGTAACCCTCTTTTCTTCAATCAAATTGATGTAAAAATATATAGTATTGAATTGAATGGTTATAAACGCATAATGTCTAACTTTAGATGATCTTGGAATGTTTTTCTAGCAACAACGATTAAATATCATAATAATAGAAAAAAACCATGTGTTAATAATTTGAAAACAATTCATACCTACTCTACCGAACCATGTATATAGTGTAGTGAAGAAGTTTTGTTCACATGACCAAATTCAGGTCAATACACATTTTGTATAATTATTTGTTAAACTTAGATCATGCAAAGTTTTGTTTATTTTACTGCATATAAAAAAGAAGATGTTGTATGATTGCAAATGAGACAACTATCCACAAAAGACCAAAATGACACAGACATTAACAACTGTCTATTTTTGGTTCACAGTGTATCAGTACTTACAACTCCTGTAGCGATGTTAATCCCACAAACAATTTTTCTTCTATTGAGGTAATGCTATTGCCTTCTAAATATCTGAAATTATGAACATCAAGTTGAGCAATAGGAAGAGATTTAATAAACCTGGTGTTAAATAATAAGATAAGGTTAAAAAGTTAAGTGATCAGCTACAATGTTTCAATATCATATTCATAGAAAATAAATATGTGTTAATATTATGAGGACAAATCATACCTACTCTACCGAACCATTTATGTAGTAAAGAGAAGAAGTTTTGTTCACATGATAAAATTCGGGACAATACACATTTTTTTAAAACTTATATCATGCAACGCTTTGTCTATTGTATTGCATGTCTTTGTTTTGGTTTATTTGTTGTTTTGAATTGTTTTCGATTTTAGAACTCATTGATTAAGTCGAAGAAATGTTTGACAATGAAAGCCATCTTGTCTCTTGTAACAGTTTATTTAACAGTTTAAATATTTTGATACGAGCGTCACTAATGAGTCTTATGTAGACGAAACGCGCGTCTGGTTTACTAAATTATAATATACTTTTAATTAGTTGAAAATGCAATGAAATACTTGTCTTTACTTACCTTCACTTTTGTTTACAAATCAGCTTCTTGAAAAAATCTAGTCTTTCTATCTCCGGTAGCTGGTTATAATTATATACTTGTTTCGCTTTATATATTCCCTGAAAAATAACAATGTTTTATGACATTTAGTCAAGTTATTAAAATCACACTACAGAACGGAAAAACAAGAAAGAAAAGACAATACTATGTATCGAACAATATCAAATTTAGAACTTGTATGTTCAATTAGTTATCAATGAAATACTTGTCTTTACTTACCTTAAACTTTGTTCCTAAATCTTCTAACAATCTAGTCTTGCCGGTTACTGGTTATAATGATTTATCCGTTATATATTCCCTGACAAACAACATATGTTTCATGACATTTAATCAATTTCTTAAATTCACACTACAGAACGGAAAAACAAGAGAGAAAAGTTACAACAGGTGTCAAAAAAAATTTTCTTTTGTGATATTTGCGCACGACAATGTAAAAAATTGTCATTTCTTTAGTACAAAATAGTTTTTTGTTTAGATAAATATAGAAACATTTGAATGACATATAGAATTACACTACTAAACGAAAACCTCATGTCAAAGTTAATGACAAAGAATCTTGAATATCAAATTGCAACATTAGTAATGGACAAAATTGATTTAAAATTAAAAGGACTACATTTTATAATGGTTCATGTTGTTATTCGTGGAAGAAAAAACTTCATTTTCATATACTGATATGGTCATTTGTGTCTTGTTGATCAAGTGTATGAACCTGTCGATCATATTGCTTAAATCTAATCCAACCATGCGAGAGGAAAAGTTTATTATTAAATTACCTGAACATATTTTACTTCTAATTCATCATTTCTTCCTTCGTAAATTTTACGGACTCCATCACGAGTTGGTTGACCGTTATGAAATAACCGTTTCACAAATGATATCGGATATGTTCCTTACGTCGTAACTACAATCCCCTTCCCTTTAATGAATGTGACCTACCGAATTAGATTATTTACCGGATTCGTTATTACATAAGCAACACGACGGGTGCCACATGTGGAGCAGGATCTGCTTACCCTTCCGGAGCACCTGAGATCACCCCTAGTTTTTGGTGGGGTTCGTGTTGTTTATTCTTTATTTTTCTATGTTGTGTCATGTTTGCTATTGTTTGTCTGTTAGTCTTTTCATTTTTAGCCATGGCGTTGTCAGTTTATTTTAGATTTATCAGTTTGACTGTCCCTTTGCTATCTTTCGTCCCTCTTCTATTCTAATTTTTTTTTAATAGTTACGGAAGTTATATAACCGTGTCAACTCAAAATAATAACCAAGAGCTAATTTTTGTTTTTTTCGCGAAGTGACGAAAGCAACTGACAACGAATCAGTATTGTATAACTGTCTTTTTTTGCGATGTTGATATCCTCATAGGTTTGACAAGTGGTATATCAAAAAAGTTATGTGTTTGAATCATATTTACTGGATATATCGTTTTAACAAATATAACAAGGAGTAACATCGCCAGTGTTACTGGTGACGCAAAAGCCGTTTTACTTTGTTTTATGATAAACTTAGAGTAAGTGGATTAATCATCACATTATATATGATCTTTGAATAAAGTATTCATTCTATTTGTCTTCTCTCTCAAGATCTAGAGCTATCCGTTTTATAATGTTCAACCCGACTGTCCTTTTGTTATGTTAATTTCTTTTTCAAAAGATTTATGGTCAAGTGATATTTCCCATGTGCTACTCGATAAAAGATATGTGAAAAAGAAATGGGTGGTTTATTCATACAGTTAGATTGAGGACTTTGTTTCCCAAAAAGGATTTCAAAACGTCAATAGAAATAAGGTAAGGGGACTCAGCATACATACACAAGTGAATAATCCTCTAGCATTTACAGATGTATAACACGTGTTTTGTACATAAAAATTGTGTGCAATCAAATTCATTTTTGAATAGCCGAGTATTAAGATAGTCTTCCTATTGGGTTTATATAACATCAAGGTTATATAATGTATGTAATTTAGGCTGTTTTCTGTATGACAGTCCGTATTTGTATGTCCATACTATACATTGGTTCGGCACTTATTGTAATATTTTTTTCCAACTTTTTGTCGCATGAACTTGCGATTAGATTTTACAAAGGTGAGGCGAAAAACACCCATTTTTTATCATTAGGAAGATTAATGTCAACAGTTTCTAAAAAGATGCCACTCAATTTGATCTAAATTTTGGGGGGATATGTGACATATCACAAACTGTCAGGTTTATATGACAACACAATAGAATATTGAAATATTGATTAAAGTAGATGATTAATTATCCGAACTTTTACATAGAAAAACAACCCCAAACATATCTCTATTATAATACAAAATCATATAAGACAATACAGTTAGCATACTATAAGACACATAATATTTTGTAATTTGGAAAATCTTCCCGTCATCTTTATTTCGCCATTTATTAACACAATATAAAATCGCGCCGTTTTGAAATCGCGATTGCCCTGTGAAATACATACATTTTTCAATATTAATTTAACAAGGCAACAGCTTTACCTGTATTGTAAACTAATGGGTAAAATCAATCAGAATAATTTTGTTTGCGATTCATTAATGTGAAGGTAGATTAAAAGTTGTATCATGTTTACCTCCAAAAATTTATGCAATAATAAAAAGCAAAAACACATTCAGAGTGAATTAAAATTAAATGCTGTCAGGAGACTAGAGTCATTTATTAAACACGTCAATAGAACCGAGAATAGGTGACCCACCAACACCAACACAAGTGAATAGACTAGGCTCCTTTATTTAAAAGTCAATATTAAAGTTGACCCACCAACACAAACACAAGTGAATAAGCTAGGATCCTTTATCAAAAAGTCAATAGGACAGGAAACCTACCAACACCAACACACATTTATAAACTAGGATCCTTTATTGAAAATTCAATAGGAAAGGAACCAACCAACACCTACAAACACGTGAATAAACTAGGATCCTTCATTAAAAATACAATGGGACAGGAGACTAACCAACACTAACACTAGTGAATAAACCAGGATCCCTAATTAAAATGTCAATAGGATAGGGGACCTACCAACACCAACTAAAATGAAAAAACTAGGATCCTTTATTAAAAATTCAATACGAAAGTGGACCCACCAACACCAACACAAAACTGAATAAACTAGGATCCTTTGATGAAAAAGTCAATAGGATTCACTACCCTTTATTATTTACTTGAACCGGAATATGTATATTGTGTAAGTTGATTATTGTCTTTAGTTGTTTTTGTTTAGGTTATATGTCACAAACTGTTAAGTTTATATGGTAATAACATAGAATATTGAAATATTGATTACAGTGTCTGAATAATTGTCGGAACTTTTTACATACAAAGTGTACACAAAAGCATAACTCTATTGTAATACAAAATCATTTAACACAAAATAGTAAACGAACTATAAAACAAACACTAGTTTGTAATCTGGAAAATCTTCGCGCCATATTTATTTCTCGATTTATTAAACGCGCCGTTTTAAATTCGCGATTTCCCTGTGAAATATATACAATTTTCATTAATACTTTAACAAAGCAACAGCTTTACATGTACAAATCGAAAATCCAGGGAAAAAATCAATCAGAATAATTATGTTTTCGATTCATTGATGTGAAGGAAATTTAAAAGTTATATACATGTTTACATAAAAACATATAAAAGAAAAGAAAAAAAACACATTCAAAGTGAAGAAATATCAAAATACAATGCTTTCAAGATAAAAGCAAAATAAATTGGTCATATGTGCTGATTTATCCTTAATTAATAGTCAACTAAGTGGAAACTGATTGACAGGTGTCATTAACATATGTATATCACGTGTTCTTTACATAACAATGTCCGCAACTCCGTAACGTCCTCTTGCTTCAGATGTCCCCCATCTATTCAACAAGATGATTTTTATAATTGCTTTTTTAGAAACAAAGTTATATTTGAAATCTAAAGATAAAATAAAAAAAACCACTAACACCAACAGCAGTGAATTAACTAGGATCATTTATTAAAAGGGCAATATAACTAAAGTTAGCTGACCTATATGAAAAAAAATAACAAAACTGAAGATAGGGGACCCATCGACACCAACAAAAGTGAATAAACTAGGATTCTTTATCAAAAAGTCAATATTAAAGTGGACCAACCAACACTAACACAAGTGAATAAACTAGGATCCTTTGATGAAATAGTCAATAGGATTCACTACCCTTTATTATTTACCTGAATCGGAATGTGTATATTGAGTAACTTGATTGATGGTTTTTGTTTTGTTAAATGTCACAAACTGTTAAATTTATATGGCAATAAAATAGAATATTGAAATATTGATTACAGTATCTAATTAATTGTCCGAACTTTTACACACAAAATGTACACTCAAGAATAACTCTATTATAATACATGTAAGACAAAACAGTAAATGAACTATAAAACAAACACTAGTTGGTAATCATGTAATCTTTGTACCATCTTTATTTCTCGATTTATTAACATAATATAAAATCGCGCCGTTTTAAATTTGCGATTTTTCTGTGAAAGATATACAATTTTCATTCAAACATTGACAATACAACAGCTTTACATGTACACATCGTAACTCGAGGGTCAAAACCAATCAAATAATTAAGTTTTCGATTCATTGATGTGAAGGAAATTTAAAAGTTATATCATGTTAACATAAAAATGTTAACAACAATAGAAAAGAAAAAAAAAGAACATTTAGAGTGAATTAATATAAAAGGCTTTCAGGTAAAAAGCAAAATAGATTAGTCATTTGTGCTGATTTATTCTTAACTAATATTCAACGAGGTTGAAACTGATTGACAGGTGCTTTTTTATATATGTATTACACGTGTTCTTTACATAGCATTGTCAGCAATCTCCGTAACGTCATCATCCTAACGTGATGATTTCTATCATTGCTTTTATTTTAGAAACGAAGATATATTTGAAATCTATATATAAAGATAGAAAACCCACTCACACCAACACAAGTGCATCAACTAGGATCATTTATTAAAAGGGCAATAAAACTGAAGTTAGGTGACCCACCAACACCAACACAAGTGAATAAACTTGGAACCTGTATTAAAAAATTAAGAGAATTGAGGATAGGGGACACACCAACACTAACACAAAACTGAATAAACTAGGATCCTTTGATGAAAAAGTCAATAGGATTCACTACCCTTTATTATTTACTTGAACCGGAATATGTATATTGTGTAAGTTGATTATTGTCTTGAGTTGTTTTTGTTTATGTTATATGTCACAAACTGCTAAGTTTATATGGTAATAACATAGAATATTGAAATATTGATTACAGTGTCTGAATAATTGTCCGAACTTTTACATACAAAATGTACACAAAAGAATAACTCTATTGTAATACAAAATCATTTAACACAAAACAGTAAACGAACTATAAAACACTAGTTTGTAATCTGGAAAATCTTCGCGCCATCTTTATTTCTCGATTTATTAACATAATTTAAAATCGCGCCGTTTTAAATTCGCGATTTCCCTGTGAAATATGTACAATTTTCATTAATACTTTAACAAAGCAACAGCTTTACATGTACAAATCGAAAATCCAAAGAAAAAATCAATCAGAATAATTATGTTTTCGATTCATTGATGTGAAGGAACTTTAAAAGTTATATCATGTTATGTTACAAAAAAACATATAAAAGAAAAGAAAAAAAAACACATTCAAAGTGAAGAAATATCAAAATACAATGCTTTCAAGATAAAAGCAAAATAAATTGGTCATATGTGCTGATTTATCCTTAATTAATAGTCAACTAAGTCGAAACTGATTGACAGGTGTCATTAACATATGTATAACACGTGTTCTTTACATACCAATGTCCGCAACTCCGTAACGTCCTCTTGCTTCAGATGTCCCCCATCTATTTAACAAGATGATTTTTATAATTGCTTTTTTTAGAAACAAAGTTACATTTGAAATCTAAAGATAAAGATAAAAAAAACCACTAACACCAACAGCAGTGAATTAAGTAGGATCATTTATAAAAAGGGCAATATAAATAAAGTTAGCTGAGCTATATAAAAAATAATAGAACTGAAGATAGGGGACCCATCGACACCAACAAAAGTGAATGAATATGGATCCTTCATTAAGAAGTTGAAAGTTCCGATAATATGAGACCCAACACATCAACAAAAGTGAATAAACTAGAATCCTTTATTAAAAAGTCTAAATAACTGAGGATAAGAGACCCATCGACACCAACTCAAGTGAATTAACTAGGATCCTTTATTAAAAAGTCAAAATAACTGAGGATAAGAGACCCTCAAACAGCAAGTCAAGTGAATTAACTGGGATCCTTTATAATTCTTTTTATCAAAACGTCAATAGAAATAAGGTAAGGGGACTCAGCACACATACACAAGTGAATAATCCTCTAGCATTTACAGATGTATAACACGTGTTTTGTACATAAAAATTGTGTGCAATAAAATTCATTTTTGAATAGCCGAGTATTAAGATAGTCTTCCTATTGGGTTTATATAATATCAAGGTTATATAATGTATGTAATTTAGGCTGTTTTCTGTATGACAGTCCGTATTTGTATGTCCATACTATACATTGGTTCGGCACTTATTGTAATATTTTTTTCCAACTTTTTGTCGCATGAACTTGCGATTAGATTTTTTTTATCATTAGGAAGATTAATGTCAACAGTTTCTAAAAAGATGCCACTCAGTTTGATCTAAATTTTGGGGGGATATGTGACATATCACAAACTGTCAGGTTTATATGACAACACAATAGAATATTGAAATATTGATTAAAGAAGATGATTAATTATCCGAACTTTTACATAGAAAAACAACCCCAAACATATATCAATTATAATACAAAATCATATAAGACAATACAGTTAGCATACTATAAGACACATAATATTTTGTAATTTGGAAAATCTTCCTGTCATCTTTATTTCGCCATTTATTAACACAATATAAAATCGCGCCGTTTTGAAATCGCGATTGCCCTGTGAAATATAAACATTTTTCAATGATAATTTAACAAGGCAACAGCTTTACCTGTATTGTAAACTAATGGTAAAATCAATCAGAATAATTTTGTTTGCGATTCATTAATGTGAAGGTAGATTAAAAGTTGTATCATGTTTACCTCCAAAAATTTATGCAATAATAAAAAGCAAAAACACATTCAGAGTGAATTAAAATTAAATGCAGTCAGGAGAATAGCAAAATTAATGGATCATTTTGCTGATTTTTCCATGTAGAAGAATAATGAAGTAGAAACTATTTGACAGGTGTCATTTACATAATATGTTTTACACGTGCTGTTTACATAACGATGTCCGCATTGTCCTTAAGGTTCTCTTGCTTAAGATGTAGTCAATTTCCTTAACGTCATGATTTCTATCATTGCTTTTCTTTTAGAAAGGAAGTTAGAATTTGAGGTCTAAATCGAGGAATCAGTGTTTATTCATTATTAGTTGAAAACAGAGGACATTTTCGAATTGCTTGCGATGGAAGACTTTGCCAAAAATATATACCTTTAACCCATCAAAGGCAAACACAAGTTAATAGACTAGAATCCATTCATTAAACACGTCAATAGAACCGAGAATAGGTGACCCACCAACACCAACATAAGTGAATAGACCAGGCTCCTTTATTTAAAAGTCAATATTAAAGTTGACCTCACCAACACAAACACAAGTGAATAAGCTAGGATCCTTTATCAAAAAGTCAATAGGATAGGAAACCTACCAACACCAACACACATTTATAAACTAGGATCCTTTATTGAAAATTCAATAGGAAAGAACCAACCAACACTACAACACAAGTGAATAAACTAGGATCCTTCATTAAAATTACAATGGGACAGGAGACTAACCAACACTAACACTAGTGAATAAACTAGGATCCCTAATTAAAAAGTCAGTAGGATAGGGGACCTACCAACACCAATTAAAATGAATAAACTAGGAATCCTTTATTAAAAATACAATGGGACAGGAGACTAACCAACACTAACACTAGTGAATAAACTCAGGATCCCTAATTAAAATGTCAATAGGATAGGGGACCTACCAACACCAATAAAATGAATAAACTAGGATCCTTTATTAAAAATTCAATAGGAAAGTGGACCCACCAACACCAACACAAAACTGAATAAACTAGGATCCTTTGATGAAAAAGTCAATAGGATTCACTACCCTTTATTATTTCCCTTGAACCGGAATATGTATATTGTGTAAGTTGATTATTGTCTTTAATTGTTTTTGTTTATGTTATATGTCACAAACTGTTAAGTTTATATGGTAATAACATAGAATATTGAAATATTGATTACAGTGTCTGAATAATTGTCCGAACTTTTACATACAAAATGTACACAAAAGAATAACTCTATTGTAATACAAAATCATTTAACACAAAACAGTAAACGAACTATAAAACACTAGTTTGTAATCTGGAAAATCTTCGCGCCATCTTTATTTCTCGATTTATTAACATAATTTAAAATCGCGTCGTTTTAAATTCGCGATTTCCTGTGAAATATATACAATTTTCATTAATACTTTAACAAAGCAACAGCTTTACATGTACAAATCGAAAATCCAGGAAAAATCAATCAGAATAATTATGTTTTCGATTCATTGATGTGAAGGAAATTTAAAAGTTATATCATGTTTACAAAAAAACATATAAAAGAAAAGAAAAAAACACATTCAAAGTGAAGAAATATCAAAATTCAATGCTTTCAGATAAAAGCAAAATAAATTGGTCATATGTGCTGATTTATCCTTAATTAATAGTCAACTAAGTGGAAACTGATTGACAGGTGTCATTAACAATGTATAACACGTGTTTTTACATAACAATGTCCGCAACTCCGTAACGTCCTCTTGCTTCAGATGTCCCCATCTATTTAATAAGATGATTTTTATAATTGCTTTTTTTTAGAAACAAAGTTATATTTGAAATCTAAAGATAAAAATAGAAAAAACCACTAACACAAACAGCAATGATTAACTAGGATCATTTATTAAAAGGGCAATATAACTAATATTAACCTGACATATGGAATAAAAAATAATAGAACTAGAATGGGGACCCATCGACACAACAAAAGTGAATAAACTAGGATCCTTTATCAAAAAGTCAATATTAAAGTGGACCAACCAACACTAACACAAGTGAATAAACTAGGATCCTTTGATGAAAAGTCAATGAAGATTCACTACCCTTTATTATTTACCTGAATCGGAATTTGTATATTGAGTAACATTTGATTATGTTTTTGTTTTTGTTAAATGTCACAAACTGTTAAGTTTATATGGCAATAAAATAGAATATTGAAATATTGATTACAGTATCGAACTATTACCCGAATTTACACACAAAATGTACACTCAAGAAAAACTCTATTATAAATCATGTAAGACAAAACAGTAAATGAACTATAAAACAAACATAGTTGTAATCTGAAATCTTGTACCATCTTTATTTCTCGATTATTAACATAATATAAAATCGCGCCGTTTTAAATTCGCGATTTCCTGTGAAAATATACAATTTTCATTCAAACATTGACAATACAACAGCTTTACATGTACACATCGTAACTCGAGGATCAAAATCAATTAAATAATTAAGTTTTTGATTCATTGATGTGAAGGAAATTTAAAAGTTATATCATGTTTACATAAAAATGTTTACAACAATAGAAAAGAAAAAAAAGAACATTTAGAGTGAATTAAAATAAAAGTCTTTCAGGTAAAAAGCTAATTAGATAGTCATTTGTGCTGATTTATTCTTAACTAATATTCAACGAGGTTGAAACTGATTGACAGGTGTTTTTTATATATGTATTACAGTACGCTGTTCTTTACATAGCTTTGTCAGCAATCTCCTAACGTCCATCTTCCTAACGTGATGATTTCTATCATTGCTTTTATTTTAGAAACGAAGATATATTTGAAATCTATATCTAAAGATAGAAAACCCACTCACACCAACACAAGTGCATCAACTAGGATCTTTATTAAAAGGGCAATAAAACTGAAGTTAGGTGACCCACCAACACCAACACAAGTGAATAAACTGGGAACCTGTATTAAAAAATTAAGAGAATTGAGGATAGGGGACACACCAACACCAACAAAAGTGAATTAACTATGAATCCTTTATTAAAAGTCAATATTAAAGTGGACCAACCAACACTAACACACGTCATAAAAATCTAATGATCCTTTATTAATTTCAACCAATTAGATAGGAAGATCAACATCATGAATATCTTAAATGTTTTGCCGTATCAAAACATTAAGAAATGATATAGGGACACCGAACATCAAAAATGATTAACTAGATCTTATTTAATGTCAATGTTAGGACCACCAAAACCAACAATGAATAGATTAGATCCTTTTTAAAAGTCAATTATATACAAATAGTAAGAAAAACAAAACAAACTTTAATAAACAACACTCTGTTTTAGATATCAACAGATAATCGTGGCCCACCATACCAAAACTTATGAAAAAATAGAAATATGTCACGTTTCTAAAGATGCCACTCAGTTTGTTCTAAATTTGGGGGGGGGGGATATGTGACATATCACAAACTGTCAGGTTTATATGACAACACAATAGAATATTGAAATATTGATTAAAGTAGATGATTAATTATCCGAACTTTTACATAGAAAAACAACCCCAAACATATCTCTATTATAATACAAAATCATATAAGACAATACAGTTAGCATACTATAAGACACATAATATTTTGTAATTTGGAAAATCTTCCCGTCATCTTTATTTCGCCATTTATTAACACAATATAAAATCGCGCCGTTTTGAAATCGCGATTGCCCTGTGAAATATATACATTTTTCAATGATAATTTAACAAGGCAACAGCTTTACCTGTATTGTAAACTAATGGGTAAAATCAATCAGAATAATTCTGTTTGCGATTCATTAATGTGAAGGTAGATTAAAAGTTGTATCATGTTTACCTCCAAAAATGTAAGCAATAATAAAAAGCAAAAACACATTCAGAGTGAATTAAAATTAAATGCTGCCAGGAGAATAGCAAAATTAATGGATCATTTGTGCTGATTTTAGAAACTATTTGACAGGTGTCATTTACATAATATGTTTTACACGTGTTGTTTACATAACGATGTCCGCATTGTCCTTAAGGTTCTCTTGCTTAAGATGTAGTCAATGTCCTTAACGTCATGATTTCTATCATTGCTTTCTTTCAGAAAGGAAGTTAGGATTTGAGGTATAAATCGAGGAATCAGTGTTTATTCATTATTAGTTGAAAACAGAGGACATTTTCGAATTGCTTGCGATGGAAGACTTTGCCAAAAATATATACCTTTTACCCATCAAAAGCAAAACAAGTTAATAGACTAGAATCATTCATTAAACACGTCAATAGAACCGAGAATAGGTGACCAACCAACACCAATACAAGTGAATAGACTAGGCTCCTTTATTTAAAAGTCAATATTAAAGTTGACCCACCAACACAAACACAAGTGAATAAGCTAGGATCCTTTATCAGAAAGTCAATAGGATAGGAAACCTACCAACACCAACACACCTTTATAAACTAGGATCCTTTTTTGAAAATTCAATGGGACAGGAGACTAACCATCACTAACACTAGTGAATAAACTAGGATCCCTAATTAAAAAGTCAATAGGATAGGGGACCTACCAACACCAATTAAAATGAATAAACTAGGATCCTTTATTAAAAATTCAATAGGAAAGTGGACCCACCAACACCAACACAAAACTGAATAAACTAGGATCCTTAAATGAAAAAGTCAATAGGATTCACTACCCTTTATTATTTACTTGAACCGGAATATGTATATTGTGTAAATGATTATTGTCTTAATTGTTTTTGGTTTATGTTATATGTACAAACTGTTAAGTTTATATGGCAATAACATAGAATATTGAAATATTGATTACAGTGTCTGAATAATCACGAAATTGTACATACAAAATGTACACAAAATAATAACTCATTATAATACAAAATCATTAACACAAAACAGTAAACGAACTAAAAAAACACTAGTTTGTAATCTGAAAAATCTTCGCGCCATCTTTATTTCTCGATTTATTAACATAATTTTAAAATCGCGCCGTTTTAAATTCGCGATTTCCCTGTGAAATATATACAATTCTTCATTAATACTTAACAAGCAACAGCTGTACATGTACAAATCGAAAATCCAGGAAAAATCAATCAAATAATTATGCTTTGATTCATTGATGTGAAGGAAATTTAAAAGTTATATCATGTTTACATAAAAATATATAAAAGAAAAGAAAAAAAAACACATTCAAGTGAGAATATAAAATACAATGCTTTCAAGATAAAAGCAAAATAAATGGGTCATATGTGCTGATTTATCCTTAATTAATAGTCAACAAGATCGAAACTGATTGACAGTGTGTCTATTAATATGTATAACACGTGTTCTTTACATACAATTGTCCGCAACTCCGTAACGTCCATCTATGCTCAGATGTCCCATCTATTATACAGATGATTTTTATATTGCTTTTTTAGAAACAAAGTTAATTTGAAATCTAAAATAAAGATAAAAAAAAAACCACACTAACACCAACAAAAGTGAATAAACTAGGATCCTTTATCAACAAGTCAATTAATAGGGACCAAACCCAACACTACACAAGTGAATAAACTAGATCCTTTGATGAAAAGTCAATTAGGATCACCCAACCCTTTATTATTTACCTAATCGAATTTGTATATGATAACAATGATTAAGGTTTGTGTTATTAAATGTCACTAACTAAGTAAGTTTATATGGCAATAAAAATAGAATATTGAAATATGGATTACATATCTAATTAATTGTCGGAACTTTACACACAAAATGTCAATCAAATAAACCTATTATAATACATGTAAGACAAACAGTAATGACACTATAAAATCAAACAAGTTAGTAAACTACGGATCTTTGTACATCTATACTTTCGATTTAATTAACATAATATAAAATCGCGCCGTTTAAAATTCGCGATTACTGTGAAGATATACAATTTACATTCAACACATGAAAACAACGCTTTCACATGTATAAACGAAACGAGGATCAAATCAATCAAATAATTAAGTTTCGATTCATAGATTTATAATTTAAAAGTTAATCATGTTTACACATAAAAAAGTGTTTACAAGCAATAAAAATAAAAAAGAAACTTCAGAGTGAATAAAATAAAAGGCTTTCAGGTAAAAAGAAATAGATTAGTCATTTGTCAAAAGTGATTATTCTTTATTAAAGTCAACGAGGTTGAAAACCATGACAGGTGTATTTAAGATATGTACTTAAGTGTACTTTACATAGCATCGACAATCACCGTAAAAGTCATATCCTAACGTGATGATTTATTAGTCATAGTTTATTTAGAAACGACAATATATTTGAAATCTATAATCTAAAAGATAAAAACCCACCACACCACAAAAGTGCATCAACTAGGATCATTTATTAAAAGGCAATAAAACTGAGTTAGGTGACCCACCACACCAACAAAGTGAATAAACTAGGACCTTTATTAAAAGATCAGAATAGGATTAGGGGACCCACCAAAACCAACACAAGTGAATAGATTAGGATCCTTTATTAAAAGTCAATATAACTGAGGATAAGAAGACCCAACAACACCAACACATTTGAATAAACTATAATTCTTTTTTAAGATATCAACAGGAAAGGGGCCCACCAACAACAACATATGGGAAAAGACTAGGATCCTTTTAAAAAAATCATTAGAACTTAAGCAACGGGACCCACCAACACAAACACGAGTAAATAAACTAGGATCCTTTATAAAAAAAAGTCAACAGAGGACTCAAACCAACACATACACAAGTTAAAAAACTAGAATCCATTACAAAAAAACATTAAAACTTAGGATACGGGACCCACTTACACAAACACTTAACTCATCAACGCCAAAACAAGGTAATAGACTAAATCCTTTATTAAAAAATCAATAGAACTTAGTAATTACGTGGACCCCATTACACAAAAACACAATCAATAAACTAGGATCCTTTATCAAAAAGTCAATAGAGGACCAACAAATAACAACAAACAAGTGAAATGAACTATGATTCTATATTAAAAAGTCATTAGAAATAAGGATAGACGACCAACCAACACTAGAACCAAGTCAATGTCACAAGGATCATTTTAAAAAAAGTCAATATAACTAGAAAGGGACCAACCAACACCAACACAAGGCAATACACTAAGATCCTTCATTAAAAAGAAATAGGATAGGAAACCTACTTACGCCGACACACGTGAATAAGCTATGATCCTTTATCTAAAAGTCAATAGGAAAGGGGACCCTATACTACTGACATAAGTGAAAAAAAACTTGAATCCTTTTTTAAGATGTTTACAGGAAAGGGTTCAAACCAACACCAACTCAAGTGAATAAACTATGATCCTTTATTAAAAAGTCAATAAAAGGTAATCTTCCCATTTACTTAACATCATGATTTCTATCTTTGCTTTTTATTTTGAAACGAGAGTATGATTTGAGGTACACATCTTTCGTCTGTAAAATCGGTGTTATGTAATGCAGTTGTCCTATTCATATCATGTCAAATACATACATGTATGGTCTTTATCTTATGAAAAGATTTTCTAGGAAATTGTCGAGGTTGTTTAATCTTTGCTTTTCACTTCTTACCGCTAAACCAGCGATAATAACACTGCCGCGAACAGTAGACATAATATACGGTTTCAGGTATTCTTATGGTCAGTTAATGCTTAGACAACTCATATAATTTAAACACTTTAAGACAAAGTTACCTATTCAATATTTATACAAAATGTAATTATGACACAAGGTGAACGAAAAAGTTCTCATGAACACACTGAATACACGAGTGACACAATTCATAAAAAGTGTTCATGTATGAAGTGTCAGTGATACACCTGATATTGAACTGTTTTGTTGTAGCTATTCTGAGGACAAAATGGCCTCATGTGCAAGTGTGCACGAAGGGATTAAGTAAGTAAGTAAGTAAGTATGCTGCGGACAAAGTCGTACAAAGGATATATCTGTTAAATGTCATACTGAAATCGTCATTGACATGTTTATGAGAGCAAATATATCATCCAAATATCGTTAAACGTCATTTAATTACTGTATCAGATATTTAATCAATGGATATTGGCTCATTTTTGTCATACGTTGTACCAATATCGAAATAGGGAATTTGTTCATAGTTCATGTAGTTATAGATATCCTTTTGAATTCCGATAAAACGATGATCAAACCTTTCTCGCAGCCATTAAATAACCCGCTGATGAAGAAAGAAGATTATACATGCATTTAACATTGTGCAAAATATTACAATTGTTCTATATTTAACATATAAACAATTAGGTGTTATTGAGGACAACGCAACGTTCAAAGGAAAATAACTCTGAGTCGATAACAGAATGTGACATTACTTTAAATAAAATAAATAAAATATCATACATTTGTTAAGCTCCATCAAAAACCAAATGACACAGACTTGTATAACTATAGGAGATCATACGACCGTGAATAATGAATAAGTCATATTCAAGATAGCAACTCATGAACGTTAAAGGTCAAGGATGCTATTGGTAAACACCTAACGATCTGGTGTGTATACGAAAAATACACGCAAAAACAATGATGATATACACCAAAAAAGTAAACCACTGAAATACCTCCTCATGGACAGACGTCAAATCTTATAAACAGTTATAAATACGTTCATCATAGATACCAGGATTGAAATCATATAATTACGCCAGACACGCATTTCGTCTACAAAAGACGCATCAGTGACGCTCGAATAAAAAACGGCCAAATAAAGTACGCAGTTGAAGAGCATTGAGGACCAAAAATTCCTAAAAGTTTTGCCAAATACAGCTACGGTAATCTATTCCTAAGGTAGAAAAACCTTAGTATTTCAAAAAATCAAAGTTTTGTTTACTGTTAATTTATAATTAAGAATATATCAATGATAATTCAAATCAACACAGAAGTGCTGACTACTGAACTGGTGATACCCTCGGGGAAATAACTCTCCTCCAGCAGTGGCATCGATCCAGTTGTTGTAGATAAATAAAATTAAGCTAATTAGACCTTAGAGAACTGGCAGTTACTAAAACACATTTCAAAGCCAATACAACTAACAACAAATAGGACTGAAATATCAGCAAGTAAACTTCCAACGCCAAATGGTTTAATGTAAACACGTCAGTCAGAGAAGGATGATAATTTTTAGTACCAAACTAAAGATATAGACGGTATATATATATCCCTAAGGGTGTTAAGCATTGATGTAAAGTTGTTTGTGTTTTATTTGATATTAATATAAAACATTAAAACGATAATAACAATATTCAAATATATATTATCAAAGTGTCAAATTAGACAAAAAGAGGAGAAACAAATTATATCAAAGGGACATTCAAACTCATTTGTGAAAAAATGCAAATTTACACATAACAAAAGATTAAACAGGTTTAAAAGGAAAACAACAATAGAAGACAAAACAAAACATACAAACCGAATAACTACGCCTCACAACAAACATTTGTGATGAAGTTTTATATCAAGGATCGATACATTTAGCTAACATATACATTGTACTTGAAGAGGGGAACAAGATAGAGGAGCCGAAGAACCAGCAACTAAGCAAAATCTAAAGCTATGGAGGAAATGTTATGTAGCACAACACCGCAACATATGACACCTTGCTGACGTGAGGTTCACGTCTAACCTAGACACTGTAGAAACAAACAATATGTCTAGGGATATGATGTCTAATCTATAGTCGCCGTCAGCTGAAATTCGTAGCGGTTATCGGTAAAAATAATCTAAACTATCAATCGCGTTCACTCGAGATATTTTTTTCACATTCCGTTCATAAATCGCCAAAAGAAAAAAATACTACTGACCTACCTTTTAAGTGATTGCACTGTTATAATCATGACCTTCACATTTTTCAGAATGTTTTCCATTGTAATTCCGCCATCTTCGTTTCTATGAGGATCCATTGTTTACATATGACACACGTGACTTTCGGAGTTTCCTATAATGTTCTTTTCATTGATGTGATAAAGTTTCCCGCGCTTTATGCAAATTTTATGAAAATGTCACGTGTGTCATACGTATATTTATCAGATATTTGTTTTCACTTTGACTAATTTTGAGTACGAGATAAATTTATATAGATAGACCAGATAGATTTATATAGGTTTGTCAAATACATTTGTATTGATTTCAGCTATTCATTAACTATAGTTTTGTATTCATTGAAGGTACTTAATATAGTTTAATATTCATTGAAGGTACTTAATATAGTTTTGTATTCATTAAAGGTACTTAATATAATTTTGTATTCATTGAAGGTACTTAATATAATTTTGTATTCATTGAAGGTACTTAATATAGTTTTGTATTCATTAAAGGTACTTAATATAATTTTGTATTCATTGAAGGTACTTAACATTGCTTATATTCATTTTAGGTATTTAATATTATTTCTTATTCATTGTAGGCAATTGATTCTCTTTCATATTAATTTTAGGTACTTAATATATACATTTGGTATTTATTTTAGGAATTTAATCACACTTTCTTCTTTATTGTAGATTATTAACATTCATTTGCTATTTCTTGTAGGATACTTATATTTTCTGTATTTATTGTAGATAATTTTTTTTTTATAGCATTTGTATAGGTGCTAATATTTATTATATTTCTTGTAGATTTAGAATATCTTTTTAGACATTCATTCATATTTTGACATCATGGCCGATGAGGAATATCAACAGCTCGTCGACACCTTAAAGAAAATACATATGAGACGAAAGGCCGATACACCTAAGGCATTACAACAGTGGATTGAGGCTTATACAATAGAAACACTACAGATGGGAAAACAGACGCAACCTATTAAGAAGGAATTATCAACATAAACGTCATCCAATTATACTCAGCCACCTAGAATCAACTTTTTCTCTGGTAGTGGTGAAAAGAAAGGAGGTGAAACAACATATGAACTTTGGAAATATGAAGTACTTGGACTCATGAAGGATAAGATCCACTCAGAGGAAGCTATCATCTAAGCCATACGTAGAGCTTTGCGTGGGGAAGCAGGATTAGTAGCAATGCGTTTAGGAACAGATGCATCATTAATTGAGATCATGAGCAAGATGGAAAGCGTTTTTGGCAATGTAGATGAACTTGAAACCATCATGAGTGACTTTTACAATGCAAAGGAGAAGGAAACCGAGGATGTTTCAGCATGGAGTTGTCGCTTGGAAGGAATACTTGATAAAGCCATCCATTCAGGGAAAGACAGTAAGCCACAAGCAGATACCATGATGCATGACATGCTTTGGAAAGGACTTAGACCAGGTATAAAGCATATCAGCCACTATGAGAAGGAACTCTTTAAGACATTTGATCATTTGCGTGTAGCTTTGAGAAAGATTGAAAAAACATAATCTTGATGAACCACCAAAGGTGAAAGCAACATCAAAACAGGCAATTGCTAATAAAATGAATGAGAAAGAGGAGGAATCTGAACTTGTTACAACACTGAAGCAGATAAACACACGCCTTGAACAGTTAGAATATATACAACATAGTAAGCAACAATTTAAAGATTAACCAAATCAACATCAACAAGACACACAACCACAACCAAACCAAGAGATATTTAAACAGTTTAGAGGTAGAGGATATAATAGAGGTGGTAGAGGAAATAGAGGTTATGATAGAGGTTATGGAAGAGGTTATGGCAGAGGTTATGGTAGAGGTAATGGCAGAGGTTTTGGTCAAAATCAACAACAGTCAACTCAACCGATTACATGTTACCGTTGTGGTAGAGACTCGCACATTGCCAGAGGATTCCGAGCCAACACTGATGTCAACAGCAAACCTTTAAACTAGATGATGTCGTCGACAAGGGGTAACCGATCGACATGAACATACAAAGCCCTATTCAACAGAATTTATACAAATCAACAATACCACCAGGACTTTGTAGACAACCAACTGAATCAAAAATTACTTTCAATGGCATTGAAACTTCATCTCTTCTAGATACAGGGTCCACTGTTTCAACAATAGCTCATGAATTCTACACTCAACACTTAAACCTTTAGAACAGATTATTAGCATTGAATGTGCAGATGGAAATTCATTACCGTACCATGGATATATTGAGGCCAACATTCAACTGAGAGAAACTGATCAGCATTATCCAACCATACTACTTGTCGTACCAGATAGTCCGTATCACTCCAAAGTGCCAGTTCTATTGGGAACAAATATACTCACAACCATTATGGATAATCACAAAGATAGATTTGGCAACTGATTTCTTCAAACTTCAGATTTAACAACACCCTGGTATTCTTCATTTAGATGTATACTATTGAGAGAGAAAGAACTTAGAAAGATGAACTAGAGATTAGCATTAATCATGTTAATTAAATCAGCTGAATATGAAAGAGTCACTATACCGCCAAACAGTCAGATAGCCATCAAAGCCATGACAACCAAAGAACTACCTTACCACTCCACATCTGCTATCACGCAGCAGACAAAGTCATCTATATTACCATCAGATTTAGATATTGAACCATCACTGATAGATTATAAATACCAGCATAATGACATGGTCAACCTCAGAATTTATAACATCACTACAAGAACAGTCACCATTCAACCAACTGCCATAATTGCTGAACTACAACCTGTACTCATACAAGATCAACCTTTAAATAAAGAGAAAGAATTTAAACCACCATTATTACAGCAAGTAGACATATCCAACGACAAAATAACATTAGTTCAACTTCAACTTGGAAAAGAGTTCATTACATCATACCAGGATATATTTTCCAAAGATGATTGCGATAGGACATACCAACATAGTACAACATAAGATACTGTTAGAAGATGATAGACCGTTCAAACAACGATACCGACACATACCGTCTTCAATGTATGAAGATGTTAAGAGCCACTTATACCAGATGCTTCGAGCAGGAATAATTAGAAAGTCTCACAGTCCGTATGCCTCTAACGCTGTTCTAGTTAAGAAGAAGAATGGCACACTAAGAATATGCGTAGATTACAGAGAATTGAATTTAAAGACAAAAAAGGACGCCTATGCTTTGCCAAGAATGGAGGATATGTTAGACTGCATGGCTGGAAACAAGTACTTCTCAACCGTAGACATGAAGTCTGGTTACCATCAGGTGGAGATACTTGAGGAACATAAGGAGAGGACAGCATTCACCGTAGGACCTCTTGGACTCTTCGAGTACAACCGTATGCCTTTCGGACTTGCTTGCACCCCCGCCACTTATCAACGTCTTATGCAAGATTGCCTCAGAAATCTTCACATGCGTATTTGTTGTGTATTTATAGACGATGTCATCATATTTGCTAAAAAAATACGAGTAACACCTAGAGCGACTTGAGATGGTCTTTGACAGATTTCGACAAGCCAACTTAAAGCTTTCGCCATCAAAATGTTCTTTCTTCCAGCCAAAAGTCAAATATGTAGGACATATTGTATCATACATAAATAATGTGGCGGGGTTAAACATGTTAGCGGGATTCCAACCCTCCCCCTAACCTGTGACAGTTGTATAACAGTACAACATAAGAACGAACTATAAAAATTAGTTGAAAAAGGCTTAACTCATCAGATGGACAAAAATACAAGTGGACGTGGACGGGTACTTATACATCCCGACACAAAAAGACACAAAAACAGATCTGAGAGTTCTCGCAGTTATCTGACAGCTAGTTCAAAGCCACTAACAACTAATAAAAAATCATGCATCTAAGACTAAACTATCAATCCGTACACATCCAACATCCAATTAATTTAGTGTAAAGACGCCAAAAACAGCCAGAGAAAAACACGACCTTGGGCAATGCCAAATTACAGGTATCGACAGATTGTAGATCCATGAATATGTATATGTATATAACAGACTAGTAATATTTAGTTAGCTTTTAATTTACTGATAACAAAATCAATATTTATACCAAATAAACAATAGTCAATGATCTTATTACAGTGTTGAATAGGTAGCCTTTTAGAATAAGTTTATTTAAAGGAGCGACAAGTTTACATGGATCATTTCTAAATTTACGGGCACGGTTAACAACATTTCTGTAAAAATGAGGAGGTGCTATCCCGTTTGAAATAAGCTTTCTACAGGTACAACCAAACTTCAAAACCAAATCTTTATATCTATGGAAAAATTTAGTAAAGTTTTTAAGTAATTCATGGTAACGATATCCCTGGTTTAATAATTTACCAGTAATACATAGATTGCGTTCGTTAAAATCAAAAACGTCACAACAAACACGGGCATAGCGAACGAGCTATGAAATATAAACACTGTAAGATGGTGCCAAAGGAACATCACCATCTGATATAAAAAAGAAGATGTGGTGTGATAACCATGGAAAATTAACAATAGGGAACAAAAAAATGTCTCTTTTGTCGTAAATTTTAGTGTGGAGTTTCCCGTTTATAACCGAAATATTTAAATCCAGGAAAGGACAGTTAGTACTGAATAAATCTGATTTATTTAAAAAAAGTTCCTTGGGGTAAATGTCAGCAGTATATTGAGGAAATTCTTGATTATTAACGAAATATATCATCAAGATAACGGTAGGTGTTGTTGAATTTATCAATTAAATGCAATTTTGACGGGTCTTTATAGTGCAATGACAGAATAGGAAAAAGTCGATTATTAAAAGAGTTTATTTCACTTCATGGTATACAGCTAAAAATTGGCACAGTCCTAAAAAATGATTTTATTTGAATTTTAGATTGGTCGTCAAAAAGTCGTATGGTGCAGGTTATTTTATTTCAGCTTTAAGTCAGCAAATTTGACTTCAAATGCAGATCATTAGTGGCATGCAGTTTGGCATTTTATTCAAAAGCTGCAGAGGAATATCTTTCTCTTTTGTTTTATTCAAACATCCGACATAATGTTCTATGCATTAGGCGAAAAAGATAATCCTAAAAGCCTTTTGATGGCAAATTATGAGGGAAAAAACTACTGCTAACGGGGACATTTTGTGCTGTTACCTGATTCCAACATCATACAAAAAAAGCGCTGATGAATGGATTATATCGTATATGCTATAAAAGTTATAAAACTGCAATTTTTCTTTTCATGTACACATGTTTTTATGAGGTAAAATTGTTTAAAACGATATTTTTTAAACTTTCAAAAATCTCTGCTGTTCAATCATTTACTTTAAAAAAATTCCGGATAGTAGTGTCCTGTCCAAGATTGGGCTGAATACATAGTTTCCCGTAATGTTTTGGACTTGATATTTCTGGTTTCTGTTGATTTTTTATTACTTTGTTGAATTATTTGAGTGTCTGTAATTCTTTTTAAGGATGTGTCAATATGATTTTATCTATATAAGAGGCAAAATAAGTGTTTCAGTTGTTTATTTAAGAAATAGGGATCCGGCAAAATCCCCAAAAGATCACAAAACAAGAAAGATCGTTGAACCTTGACTTTAACATTTCAAAGAAGCAAACATTCAGTTTAATCCCTTAAATATTGTTATTTTCTTAAGTGCGGAAGTGGGATAATTGATTTATTTTACCACTTACAGTAAATCAAGGTATTTTGACACAGTTGATTGGCGTAATGATGAAATTTATCCGAAATTGCGCGGATGACATGGTGGGACTTTAGTTCATTCATAGAGGGACATCTATGGTTCATTCTATTCGTTTGGAAATTGTTTATAATAAAAGTGGATACGAATAATGCATAAGTCTACATAGCATAATGGTATTTACAGTTCGCGCTACAATTAGAAATGCAGAAACTTTTCAAAGATCTAAAGTTTGCTTAGTTCTTTGATTTCAAATTCAGATATATTGAAGATTTGATGTCTCTCTTTAACCCACACATCATTCAGTCAGTACATGTATTTTCCAGTTAGTTGTGATAAAGGATACGACAGAAACTAAAATGTTTGCTTCTTATCTTGACCTTTTCTTTGATATTGAGACAGATTAACGACTACAAACAAAAATCTATGACAACTTTGGAGGGCGATTTTAACTTACCAATTGTCAATTTCCCCATGTCTCAATGTACTAAACTCCTCTGCGCCATCGTATAATGTGCATATATCTCAAATGATACCTTCCGCTCGTGCATGTTGACACAACCAAACTGAACTCTTTTCGAAATTTTTGATTTTGTTTAAACATATCAATATCAGTAAACTACTGTTGCCTCTAATGGTTCTTGAGGTATACAGATTACATAGCAATCAGCTCCAGTCAAGAAATCGAGGTTACGGTATCCAAGGTTGTGCTATGTGTTCTATTGTTTGTCTGTGGGTGTTTTCCTTTTGTTTAGGCCATGGCGTTGTAAGTTTATTTTCAACTTAAGACCTTTAAGCCCCTCTGGCATAGTTCGTCTTTCTTTCATATACTTGCATCTATTTTGAAAAAAACTACAACCAAGACAAATTATTTCATTCTCTAAAACAGAACATTTAAGTACAGGCTGTCTAATGCTAATTTGTCATACAGCTACGATAAACCTTACTACTGTTGCCTTTATTTGTACCACCAGCAGTGCGATATAAATGCTAACCCTACTTCAGATATCAAATCAATTATACAGACCAGACTGTAGGACATAACAACCAGGACAATCGAAAATATTCCGCAGACTACAGTCATGGGATCATGGATAGTGTTGATGTCGATCAGAGATGGCTTTTTTCTTGACTTTTGTGTAGAGATATTTTGAGTTGCAAGCAGCAAAATAAGACATTTTTTCAATACATGGTTTTTTTGAGATTTGTCCTAGGGGTGCTCTGATGTTTCAGATGTGTATGGCTCCTTTTTATAGGTTGATATGGCCAAAGTGTATTTTGCAATGAAATGTTTTGAAATTGATGCCTTATGATGCTGGAATAAAGTTCGCTATATGTAGTACACAGACCACCACTCTTTCGCAATGCACAACACATTAAAAATGTCCGAAGTTTAACATTCATATTCGAAATATTATTATAGGATTCAAGACTTAAGAATGTTGTCGTGTTCTTTTAACACTATGGACCAATACTGACGTTATAGATTTGTTAAACCTTCCACTTTAGGACGACATCAAAAGTTTAATGTAAGATAAAAAATACTTAATTCATATGGTTTTTTCAGAGAACCCCCTACCCCCTCTTTACTTCATTTGGAAAAAACATAATTGACCAATAAGGATATATATATAAAATCGATGTCAATACACAATACTTGCAGCAATTTTGACCCCACTTCAAAGTATTTGAATTAACTTTTTGATCCTTCATTGATTTTTTTATGTCGTCCCTTACGAACATATGTATTCCATCCATGGGTCAGAACATCGTTTAAAACATTCCCAATTACAAAAGACATTTGAGGTCTGAATTACTGATTAAAGTTACGTATATTTAGTGCTATGTTAAACAATCCTGCATAGACAATATTATTTTGCGTTACTAACTAGTAGTTTGGGATTGAATAACCGAAACTTCCTCCATTTCTAAACAAATAAAAGTCTGTTCTATCATAATACATATATTTTTTTAAGTTGTGAGTTTATCTTAAAATGATTAATATTCCTATTTATACAAATTTGTTTCGTAAAAATCGTAATGACATTGTAAAAACTCAATTACAAGTATGTTTTGAAATAATTTTTGTTGTCTGTTTTGCATGTACCGAATTCAACGTACATGGCAAAAACTTAAGTTTTCAGTTTCATCGAGGTATAATAGATTATTATATTAATAAATACATATTTGTTCATAATTTTCTATAAATTATGTTACGTTTTGACGGACGTTGTTCTTCTCACTTGAAAAATATACATCATTTAAAACTGAAAACTACCCTCCTTTTTTGTGAAGTCGCATACGTGTGTTTGGAAATATCATTTAACGATGGGTTTTCCACTTTTTTGGTAAACAATTGGATAAGAAAGAAAAGAGATTCAAGTTTTCGATCATTCTACAGTAACAAGGGTATTTAAATTTGAGTTTGATATTCAATTTTGTTTTCCCTTGAAAACAACATGAGACCTTTCATCATGATTTCTGAAAAACTGCACCATATTTTCTTTTGACGACCAGAAGAATCTCAAAGTACACATATTTCCGAATCCAATGATATATGATATAGCCGTATACCTTTTTAAAATTTCATAATTCCAACTTTGCTCACCGTCCTATTACTGTGTTTAGTCATAAACTGTGATTCGTAACAGTACAAAAACAAGTCTGCTATTAAAGGGGCACAATTAGTGCCCATGGGGATACCTACAACCTGTCGATAAACTTTGTTGCCGAAACGTACATAAATATTATCAAGGAGAAAGTTAACAGCTTCAATCATCTCATCACACCTCCAGTAAGTATATCTAGCATATTTACCTTTCTCATTAGAGAGGAAGGCTTTAAATGAGTTGCAGCAAATATATTTGCATTCAGCTTTACCAAAACGACCATTTAAATAAATAGGAAAACTTTTGTTTAATAAGATAGTGTGGAAGTGCAGTGTAAAGAGTAGAAAAATCAAAATTGTCAACAGAATCAAAGGACCATCAAAAGCACGTAATTTATCTAAAACATCCAAAGATATTTATACACTCCAAAAATGGTATATACCACTAGGTTCATATATTTTATTACAATAGTTTATGATAAGCTCTTTAACAATGTTAATGAACTAGTTAAGAGCACTGACAGATTAGTTGTAGAACACTTACTAGAGGCCGAGATGAAACGATATTTAAATGTTTTTTGTGTAGTTTAGGTAGCCAATACATAGTAGGGACCTTCACATGTTCAGAAGAAGCCTGAGGCTTTGATATGGTTGTGATATGTTTGTTTACTATATGACTCTCTGTGGAGCGGATGGATTTGAATGTAGATGAATTTAAAATTTCATTCTTAAGAACGTCCGTGTAGTACTTACGGCATACCACCACCACATTGTTGGCTGCTTTGTATGCCGGTACAAACACGAACCGCTTTGAAAGTTCTTGAAGTTTATTTCTTATTCTGGAAATAGGTGTATTATGTACTCTATTTATTTACTTCTAAATTATTTTCAAAATGTGATATTCTCTTATCTACCACATTCATACATTTATTTAAATAAAAAATCAAGAGATTTTTTATCAAATTTTTCCCGTTTACACCACTTTTTACAAAACGAGGAAAGAGCATCTTTGGTGACTTTACGACACTCTTTCCAATCTATTTCAGATGGAGGACGATATTTTGGTCCTTTTTTCAAAATTTGTTTAACCTCTCTGTCCTGGACGATACTGAGGTCCCCTGTAATACCATGGCCATAGGGAACATATCTAAACTTCGACGATTCACACAAGTCAATATTAAATAGTGAAAAGTTTGGTAAAATGAAAGTTTAGAATAATACAATCTAAAGTATCAACGTCCCAGATCTTGACCGCAAACAGCGTATGTAGCTGTGATGAGACATGTCCTGATTGGTTTCAATTTATACCAACTAACATTTCAGTTGTTTATTTTGTTTATTTGTATTCATTTGCATGTTATAATTATGTTTTAGTTTTGTTTGATTTTGTTTAGTTTTGTTTTAGTAAAATATTATTTTTTACTTGTGTTTCTATGAATGTTGGCCAACTGTCAATCCGATTATCCTACGTCTTTACATGTATCGATCATATTGTTTAAATCTAACCAAGGCTAGAGGAAAAGTTTATCATAAAAGAGGGACGAAAGATACCAAAAGGGACAGTCAAACTCATAAATCTAAAACAAACTGACAACACCATGGCTAAAAATGAAAAAGACGAACAGAAAAACAATAGCACACACGACACAACATAGAAAACTAAAGAATAAACAACACGAACCCCATAAATGTACCTTTCGTTGAAAAATACATTTCTAAGAATTATATTTCTATTTGAAAATATATTGAAACTTTAATTTTTGTTCAATACAAAAACATCTTGAAATGAAAGTATTTGAATATATTTTACTCCCAATTCATAAATTTAACTTTTTTCTTTCAGAATAAAAACGGAAGACCTATAACCGTGTCAACTCAAAATAATAACCACGAGCTAATTATTGTTTTTGCGAAGTGACGAAAGCGACTGATAATGACTATTTCATAACTGTCTTTTTATTGAGATATCCTCATTTTGACAAGTAAACATATGTGTTTGAGTCATACTCACTGGATATATCGTTTCAACGTATATGAAAAGGAGTAACATCGCTAGTGTAAATGGTGAAGCAGAAGCCGTTCTACCTTGTTTTATGATTGACTTAGAATAAGTGGATTCCAACATATTAATCACATGATAACAATGAACACCTGTGGGTTTACAGAAGTCCCGATTTTTGAAGACTCATTTGTCGGGAAAAAGAAAATGAGACAAACCCCTCATGTTATAAATAATTTAACATTTATCTTTATAAATATCATTTATCTTTGTACAAATATGCACATAATTGTCATCTATATACAAATATACACGTAATTGTCATCTATATACAAATATACACGTAATTGTCATCTATATATGTATCTAATCATCACACCACATATGATCTTTTGAATAAAGTGTTCATTCTATTTGTCTTTTTTTCTCTCACAATAGCTACCCCTTTCAATTTTATATTACTTCAACCCGAATGTTCTTTTATTATGCTAATTTTTATAACATCAAGTTTCTGGTCAAGTTATCTTTTGCCATGTGCTACTTGTTATAAATTATTTGAAAAGAAATGTGTAGGTTATTCAAAAAGGATTTATTTCAAAGATATGGCGAGCAAATATTTTCTAATAAAATGTACCTGTTGATACAACATGTACTTGTTACAAGTATATAATGTACATAGTTAACATACACAAAAGTACATGAATGGAGTTGACAACAATGTGTATGTTAATTTATTCAGTATTGCAGAGTACATTACACTGACCTCACAACGCAAATATATATGTGTAGGACTCCGAACCGCGATAAATTATGATCTTTTATTTTAAAGTCAAAAGGAAATGAGACCAACCAACACCAACACAAAATAATCAACTAGGAACTTTTATTAAAACGTCAATAGGATAGGAGACCCACCAACACAAACACAAGTGAATAAACAAGAATCCTTTATTAAAAATGCATTAGGATAGAGAACCCAACAACACCAACACAAGTGAATAAACAAGGATCCTTTATTAAAAATGCATTAGGATAGAGAACCAAACAACACCAACACAAGTGAATAAACAAGGATCCTTTATTAAAAATGCATTAGGATAGAGAACCAACAACACCAACACAAGTGAATAAACAATGATCCTTTATTAAAAATGCATTAGGATAGAGAACCCAACAACACCAACACAAGTGAATAAACAAGGATTCGTTATTAAAAATGCATTAGGATAGAGAACCAACAACACCAACACAAGTGAATAAACAAGGATCCTTTATTAAAAATGCATTAGGATAGAGAACACAACAACACCAACACAAGTGAATAAACAAGGATCCTTTATTAAAATGTCAATAGGATAGGCGACCCAACAACACCAACACAAGTAAATCAACTAGGATCAATTATTAAAAATGCATTAGGATAGAGAACCCAACAACACCAACACAAATGAATAAACAAGGATCCTTTATTAAAAATGCATTAGAATAGAGAACTCAACAACACCAACACAAGTGAATAAACAAGGATCCTTTATTAAAAATGCATTAGAATAGAGAACCCAACAACACCAACACAAGTGAATAAACAAGGATCCTTTATTAAAAATGCATTAGGATAGAGAACCCAACAACACCAACACAAGTGAATAAACAAGGATCCTTTATTAAAATGTCAATAGGATAGGCGACCCAACAACACCAACACAAGTGAATAAACAAGGATCCTTTATTAAAAATGCATTAGGATAGAGAACCCAACAACACCAACACAAGTGAATAAACAAGGATCCTTTATTAAAAATGCATAAGGATAGAGAACCCAACAACACCAACACAAGTGAATAAACAAGGATCCTTTATTAAAAATGCATTAGGATAGAGAACCCAACAACACCAACACACGTGAATAAACAAGGATCCTTTATTAAAAATGCATTAGGATAGAGAACCCAACAACACAAACACAAGTGAATAAACAAGGATCCTTTATTAAAAATGCATTAGGATAGAGAACCCAACAACACCAACACAAGTGATAAACAAGGATTCTTTATTAAAAATGCATTAGGATAGAGAACCCAACAACACCAACACACGTGAATAAACAAGGATCCTTTATTAAAAATGCATTAGGATAGAGAACCCAACAACACAAACACAAGTGAATAAACAAGGATCCTTTATTAAAAATGCATTAGGATAGACAACCCAACAACACAAACACAAGTGAATAAACAAGGATCCTTTATTAAAAATGCATTAGGATAGAGAACCCAACAACACCAACACACGTGAATAAACAAGGATCCTTTATTAAAAATGCATTAGGATAGAGAACCCAACAACACCAACACAAGTGAATAAACTAGGATCAATTATTAAAATGTCAATAGGATAGGCGACCCAACAACACCAACACAAGTAAATCAACTACGATCCTTTATCAAAAAGTCAATAGGATAGGGGACTGGACTGGAATATATTTATTGAGTTACTTTATTATTGTCTTTAATTGTTTTTGTTTTGTTACATGTTACAAACTGTTAAGTTTTTTATGGAAATGAAATAGAATATTGAAATATTGATTAAAGTAGTTGAATAATTATCCAAACTTTTACATACAAAAAAAAAATATTATAATACAAAACCATGTAAGACAAAATAGTAAACAAACAATATTTTGTTATCCGGAAAATCTTCGCGCCGTTTTTATTTTGCGATTTATTAACATAATATAAAATCGCGCCATTTTTATTTCGCGAATTCCCTGTGAAATATATACATTTTCATTAATACTTTTACAAAGCAACAGCTTTACATGTACAAATCGTAAATCGAGGGATAAAATCAATCAGAATAACTATGTTTTCGATTCATTGATGTGAAGGAAATTAAAAAGTGATATCATGTTTACATAAAAACGCATACAATAATAGAAAAAAAAACACATTCAGAGTGAATCAAAATATCAAAATAAAATGCTTTCAGGATAAAAGCAAAATAATTGGTCATATGTGCTGATTTATCCTTAATTAATAGTCAACTAAGTGGAAACTGATTGACAGGTGTCATTAACATATGTATAACACGTGTTCTTTACATAACAATGTCCGCAACTCCGTAACGTCCTCTTGCTTCAGATGTCCCCCATCTATCTAACAAGATGATTTTTATAATTGCTTTTTTTTAGAAACAAAGTTATATTTGAAATCTAAAGATAAAAATAAAAAAACCCACTAACACCAACAGCAGTGAATTAACTAGGATCGTTTATTAAAAGGGCAATATAACTAAAGTTAGCTGACCTATATATAAAAAATAATAGAACTGAAGATAGGGGACCCATCGACACCAACAAAAGTGAATAAACTAGGATCTTTTATCAAAAAGTCAATATTAAAGTGGACCAACCAACACTAACACAAGTGAATAAACTAGGATCCTTTGATGAAATAGTCAATAGGATTCACTACCCTTTATTATTTACCTGAATCGGAATTTGTATATTGAGTAACTTGATTGATGGTTTTTGTTTTTGTTAAATGTCACAAACTGTTAAGTTTATATGGCAATAAAATAGAATATTGAAATATTGATTACAGTATCTAATTAAATGTCTAACTTTTACACACAAAATGTACACTCAAGAAAAACTCTATAATAATACATGTACGACAAAACAGTAAATGAACTATAAAACAAACACTAGTTGGTAATCTGGGATTCTTTGTACCATCTTTATTTCACGACTTATTAACATAATATAAAATCGCGCCGTTTTAAATTCGCGATTTTCTGTGAAAGATATACAATTTTCATTCAAACAGTCATGTCCTGTGTTTGAATTTGTTTATTAGCTTTTTGGTCATGAATGTTTGTCTCTAATATTTAATTAACTGTGCATTTGTATTCAGATATCGCAGATCAAATTTATTCGTTCATTGTTTAATCATACGTTTTTTGATTGAGTTAAGTCTGCCAATTGATATTTTATCGTATGTTTTTCTTTGTTGTGATGTTAATGCTATTGTTTCAGAAAAAGGGAGAAGGTTTGGATCCATTAAAACGTTTAATCCCGCTGCAAATGTTTGCACCTGTCCTAATTCAGGAATCTGATGTACAGTAGTTGTCGTTTGTTTATGTAATATATACGTTTCTCGTTTCTCGTTTTGTTTATATAGATTAGACCGTTGGTTTTCTCGTTTGAATGGTTTTACACTAGTAATTTTGGGGCCCTTTATAGCTTGTTGTTCGGTGTGAGCCAAGGCTCCGTGTTGAAGACCGTTCTTTAACCTATAATGGTTTACTTTTTAAATTGTTATTTGTATGGAGAGTTGTCTCATTGGCACTCACACCACATCTTCCTATATCTATTGACAATACAACAGCTTTACATGTACACATCGTAACTCGAGGATCAAAATCAATTAAATAATTAAGTTTTTGATTCATTGATGTGAAGGAAATTTAAAAGTTATATCATGTTTACATAAAAATGTTTACAACAATAGAAAAGAAAAAAAAAAGAACATTTAGAGTGAATTAAAATAAAAGGATAAAATAGATTAGTCATTTGTGCTGATTTATTCTTAACTAATATTCAACGAAACCCACTGACACCAACACAAGTGCATCAACTAGGATCATTTATTAAAAGGGCAATAAAACTGAAGTCAGGTGACCCACCAACGCCAACACAAGTGAATAAACTGGGAACCTGTATTAAAAAATTAAGAGAAATAAGGATAGGGGACACACCAACACCAACAAAAGTGAATAAACTATGATCCTTTATTAAAAGTCAATATTAAAGTGGACCAACCAACACTAACACACATGAATAAACTAGGATCCTACATTAAAAAAATCAATATTGAATAGGACAAACCAACATTAACACAAGTGAATAAACTATTATCCTAATTAAAAAGTATAAAGCATTGGGGTCCAACCAACACCAACACAAGTGAATATACCAAGATCGTTTATTAATAATTCAATAAGATAGGAGACCTACCAACACCAAGAACACTTTTTTAAGATATCAACAGGAAAGGGGGCCCACCAACAACAACATATGGGAAAAGACTAGGATCCTTTTAAAAAAAATCATTAGAACTTAGGCAACGGGACCCACCAACACAAACACGAGTAAATAAACTAGGATCCTTTATAAAAAAAAAAGTCAACAGAGGACCAACCAACACATACACAAGTTAAAAAACTAGAATCCATTAAAAACAAATTATTAAAACTTAGGATACGGGACCCACTTACACAAACACTTAACTCATCAACGCCAAAACAAGGTAATAGACTAGAATCCTTTATTAAAAAATCAATAGAACTGAGGATACGGGACCCACTAACACAAACACAAGTCAATAAACTAGGATACTTTATCAAAAAGTCAAAAGAGGACCAACAAACACAAAAAAAGTAAACAAACAAGGATCCTTTATTAAAATATCAATAGAGGACCAACAAACACAAAAAAGTAAACAAACAAGGATCCTTTATTCAAATGTCAATAGAGGACCAACAAACACAAAAACAAGTGAATGAACTATGATTCTATATTAAAAAGTCATTAGAAATAAGGATAGACGACCAACCAACACTAGCACAAGTCAATGCAGAAGGATCATTTAAAAAAAAGTCAATATAACTGAGGACCAACCAACACCAACACAAGGCAATACACTAAGATCCTTCATTAAAAAGCAATAGGATAGGAAACCTACTTACGCCGACACAAGTTAATAAGCTATGATCCTTTATCTAAAAGTCAATAGGAAAGGGGACCCTATACTACTGACATAAGTGAAAAAAAACTTGAATCCTTTTTTAAGATGTTTACAGGAAAGGGTTCAAACCAACACCAACTCACGTGAATAAACTAGGATCCTTTATTAAAAAGTCAATAAAAGGTAATCTTCCCATTTACTTAACATCATGATTTCTATCTTTGCTTTTTATTTTGAAACGAGACTATGATTTGAGGTACAAATCTTTCGTCTGTAAAATCGGTGTTATGTAATGCAGTTGTCCTCTTCATATCATGTCAAATACATACATGTATGGTCTTTATCTTATGAAAAGATTTTCCAGGAAATTGTCGCGGTTGTTTAATCTTTGCTTTTCACTTCTTACCGCGAAACAAGCGATACTAAAACTGCCGCGAACAGTAGACATAATATATGGTTGCAGGTATTCTTATGAACAGTAAATGCTTATACATCTCATATATAATTTAAGCACTTTAAAAAAGTTACATATTCATTAATTATACCTTGAATCGTGAATGAACTTTTTTCATATAAACTATTGTTACATTTACTAAATGTAATTATGACACAAGGTGAACGAAAAAGTTCTCATGAACACACTGAATACACGAGTGACACAGTTCATAAAAAGTGTTCGTGTATGAATTGACAGTGATACCCCTGATATTGAACTGTTTTGTTGTAGCTATTCTGAGCACAAAATGGCCTGATGTGCAAGTGTGCACGGAGGGATTAAGTAAGTAAGTAAGTAAGTATGCTGAGGACAAAGTCCTACAACGGATATATCTGTTAAGTGTCATACTGAAATCGCCATTGAGATGTTTATGAGAGCAATGATATCATCCAAATATCGTAAAACGTCATTTAATTACTGTATCAGATATTTTATCAATGGATATTGGCTCATTTTTGTCATACGTTGTACCAATATCGAAATAAGTAATTTGTGCATAGTTCATGTAGTTATAGATATCCTTTTGAATCCCAATAAAACGATGATCAAACCTTTCTCACAGCCATTAAATAACCCGCTGATGAAGAAAGAAGATTATACATGCATTTAACATTGTGCAAAATATTACAATTGTTCTATATTTAACATATAAACAATTAGGTGTTATTGAGGACAATGCAACGTTCAAAGGAAAATAACTCTGATTCAATAATAGAATGTGACATTACTTTAAATAAAATAAATAAAATATCATACATTTGTTAAGCTCCACCAAAAACCAAATGACATAGACTTGTATAACTAATTGAGATCATACGACCGTGAATAATGAATTAGTCATATTCAAGATAGCAACTCACGAACGTCAAAGGTCAATGATTCTATTGATAAAGACCGGAGAAACTAACGATCTGGTGTATATATGAAAAATACACGCAAAAACAATTATGATATACATCAAAAAAGGAAACCACTGATATACCTCATCATGGACAGACGTCAAATCATATACACAGTTATAAATAAATTTTTCATAGATACCAGAATTGACATTTTATAATTACGCAAGACGCGCGTTTCGTCTACAAAAGACTCATCAGTGACGCTCGAATAAAAAAGGCCAAATAAAGTACGAAGTTGAAGAGCATTGATGAACCAAAATTCCTAACAGTTTTGCCAAATACAGCTACGGTAATCTATTCCTAAGGTAGAAAAGCCTTAGTATTTCAAAAATTCAAAGTTTTGTTAACAGTTATTTTGTGCTGACATGCATTGTCATTGATATGGTTATATTTAAAAATTTACTGTTTACAAATTTTTGAATTTTTTGAAATACTGAGGCTTTTCTAACTCAGGTATAGATTAGCTTAGCTGTATTTGGCAAAACTTTTAGGAATTTTGGTTCTTAATGCACTTCAACTTCGTGCTTTATTTGGCCTTTTTAACTTTTTTGGATTCGAGCGTCACTGATGAGTCTTTTGTAGACGAAACGCGCGTCTGGCGTATATACTAAATTTAGTCCTGGTATCTATGATGAGTTTATTTATAATTAGAAATATATCAATGATAATTCAAGTCAACACAGAAGTGCTGTTGATACCCTCTGGGAAATAAATCTCCACCAGCAGTGGAATCGATCCAGTTGTTGTAGATAAATAAATTAAGCTAATTAGACCTTAGAGAACTGGCAGTTACTAAAACACATGTCAAAGCCAATAACCACTAACAAAGTCTAAGACTGAAATATCAGCAAGTAAACTTCCAACACCAAATGGTTTAATGTAAACACGTCAGTCAGAGAAGGATGATCATTGTTAGTACCAAACTAAAGATAAAGACGGTATATATATCCTTTAGGGTGTTAAGCATTGATGTAAAGTTATTTGTGTTTTATTTGATATTAATATAAAACATTAAAACGATCATAACAATATTCAAATATATATTATCACAGTGTCAAATTAGACAAAAAGAGAAGAAACAGATTACATAAAAGGGACATGCAAACTCATTTATGGAAAAAGTACAAATTAACACATAACGAAAGATTAAACACGTTGAAAAGGCAAATAACAATAGAAGACAAAACAAAACATATAAACCGAATTACTACGCCCCACAACAAATATTTGTGTTGAAGTTGATATGAAGGATCGATACATTTAGTCATTATATAATTTGTATTTGAAAAAGGGAACAAGATAGAGGAGCCAAAGGAACAGTAAATTAGCAAAATTTAAAGCTATGGAGGAAATGTTATGTTGCACAGCACAACAACATATCACACCTTTCTGCCGTGAAATGAATACGATAATGCACTTGTGTCCAGGAAGCTAACCAAAACAATAGTTTAGCAATGGTGCAATGATTACGATAATTCTCGTGTTTCCTGGCTTCTTACCGAAACGATGGTTTACTAATGATGTCAAAGAGAGTCGAAATATTGGTGAACGGGATAAATCAATAATACAAAAGAGAGGTAAAGTGAATACGATCATTTTCTTGTGTTATTGGTCCTTATTGAAACGATAGTTAAGCAATGGTGAAATAAAAGTATCGGTTTTTTTTGTGATTCCAGTTAGCAATGGTGGGTAAAATGGATACGATAAGTCTCTTGCTTCCTGGTAAGTAACCGAAACGATGGTTTAGCAAGGGTGAATTATAGTGGCGAAATAATTGTGCACATGATATAACAGTGGTGCAAAGGAGGGGTGAAATGCATACGATAATTTTCGTGCTTTTCGTGGTTGCTTACAACAACGATAGATACGCAAGGATGAAGTAAATACGACAATTCTCGTATTTATTGGATGCTAACAGAAACGATAGTTTAGAAAGGGTAAAATGAATACGATAATTCCCGATATTCCTGGCGGCTGTCCGAAACGATAGTTAAGCAATGGTGGCATTAACACGATAATTCTCATGTTCCATGGCTGCTAACTGAAACAATAGTTCAGCAATGTTGAGAAGAATAAGAACATTCTTGTTTTTCATGACTGCTAACATAAACGATAGTTTAGAAAGGGTGAAATGAATACGATAATTCTCGATATTACTGGCTGCTTACTAAATCAATAGTTGTTCAGCAATGATGACATTCACACAATAATTGTCATGTTCCATGGCTGCTTACTGAAACAAAAGTTCAGCAATGTTGAAAAGAAGAAGAACATTCTTGTTTTTCATGGCTGCTAACAGAAATGATTGTGAAATAAGTATGATAATTCTTGTGTTTCCCTGCTGCTCAATGAAACGATAGTTGAGCAATGGCGAAATGAATACGATAATTCTCGTGTTTCTGGGCTGCTTACCGAAATATTTATGTAACAATGGTTAAAAATATATGATAATTCTCGTGTTTTGTGGCTGCTAACCGAAACAACAATTTTGCATGGTTAAATAAATACGATAATTATCGTGTTCCCTCTTTGCTAACCGAAATTATAGTTAAGCAATGATTAAACATGTTAAACGAATACGATCATTCTCGTGTTGCATGGCTGCTAACGAAAACGATAGAATGGTGAAATTTTTTGTGTTTTCCTAGTTGCTTACCGGAACGGTATTTAAGCAAAAGTGCAATAAATATGATAATTATCGTGTTTCATGGTGGTTAACCGAAACGACAGTCTAGCAAATGGGAAATGACTACGATAATTATCTTGTTTCCTGACTGCTAACCAGCAATAGTTTAGCAATGGTGAAATAAATTCCACAGTTTTCGATTTTCCTTGCTGCTAACCGATACGGTAGCTCTGCTATTTTGAAATAAATACGATTATTCTCTGATGGCTGGCTGCTAACCGAAACTATAGTTAAGCAGTGGTGAAATGAAAACGATAATTGTTGTATTTCATGGATGCCTACCGAAACAAAAGTTTAGCAGTGGTGAAATAAATACGACATTTCTCTTGCTTCCAGGCTTCTTACCGAAACGATGGTTTACTTATGATGCCAAAAAGGGGCGAAATATTGGTGCACAGGATAAATCAATTATACAAAAGAGAAGTAAAATGATTTCAATCATTTTCTTGTATTCTTGCTTCTTGAAACGATAATTTAGCAATGGTGAAATGAAAACGATAATTCTCGTGTTTCATGGCTGCAAACCGAAACAATAGTTTAACTATGGTAGAATTTATACATGTATGTTTTTTTTCGTAATTCCTGGCTACTTACGAAACACAGTTAGCAATGGTGAAATCGATACAATAATTCTCATGTTTCCTGGCTAGTAATAACCGAAACTTGTGTTTACCTAGGGTGAAAAATAGTGGCAAAATAATTTTGCACATGCGGAAGCCATTGTGAAAAGGAGGGTTGAAATGCATACAATCATTTTCGTGTTTCATTGATGCTAACACAAACGAAAGATTAGCAAGGGTGAAATGATTACGAAAATTCACGTATTTATTACTAACCGAAACGATAGTTAAACGATGGTGACATTAACACGATAATTGTTATGTCCCTGGCTGCTAAACAAAACAATAGTTCAGGAATGGTGCAATGAATATTAAATTATTGTTATCGACAGGTTGTAGGTATCCCATGGACACTAACTGTGCCCTTTTAATAGCAGACTTGTTTGTGTACTGTTATGAATCACAGTTTCAGAATTAACAGACCTTTAGTGTTTAATGTCTGTGTCATTTTGGTCTCTTGTGGACAGTTGTATCATTGGCAAATCATACCACATCTTCTTTTTATATTGTGTTTAATGGCTGCAAACCGAAACGATAGTTAAGCAATGGTGAAATGAACATGATAATTCTTGTGTTTCCTGGTTGCTGACATAAACGATGGTTGAGTAAGGATGAAATGAATGCGATAATTCTAATTCTAATAGTTGCATTTATATGGTAATTTTCCAAACAGCAAGTATTATTGCATTAACAATGGTATTATTCCAATTATCTGGACAGACTCCATATAATATCTTTTTAACAGGTTACTTGTTATTTATTAAGTTACACATTTCTCCAAATGGGTAAACATTGTTACATTAATAAAAAATGAATTAAATATATGCTGAAGAGTTTCAATATTATTGTTTTCATTACATAAGTGACATTTTTCATTTGACTTATGTATTATTTGCAGTTTTTGTTCTGTATACAAAACGTATATAATCCTGTTATGAACATCAAACTACCCAATTGATGTCTGTAAACATGTTATATGTGTCACATGTAAAACAAACATGTAATTTTCTTAACCACTAAAAGTTTAAGCGCTGCTACGAACGTTTCGAGCTAGCATTTACACGAGCTTTAATGTAGCTATTTTATCTCCTTTAAAACGTCAAGATCTAACGAAAGACCGTAACAGTACCTTATAGTTGTTTAATTCGTCCTTGTTTGGTAGATAATTTACCAATTGATTATCATACCAAATCAAGTGACTGTAACTACCCTGAAAAAGACGACCGTTTACTTTTCTCTACACAGTAATAATTCGTACTTGCGTTGTGTATTTGTCAACATTGGTTCATTAAGAGGTTACGAGTTTGAGGTTACATCACAAGGAAACGCTATCGTATAACAATATAAAAACCAACAGGACAACAATAATTGCATAATAGTTTATTTCTAAATATTTTGAAACGAAATAGGATTTTATTTAACAATACAGACTATGCACTCTTTTACTAATAAATAAAGACAACAGTAGTATACCGCTGTTCGAAATTAATAAATCGATTGAGAAAAAAACAAATCTTGGTGACAAACTAAAACTGAGGGAAAAACAACAAATATTAGAAGAGAACTACGATACGACATCAAAATGTAACAGACACAGACACGAACTATAATATAACAATGGCCACTTTCCTGATTTGGTAAGGACATTTAAAGTAAAAACATGTTAAATATAACATTAAAATGACAAATTTACATGACAGGACTAGAAATAAATAGGAGAACATATAGGACAGAGAAACACAGGAATAATAGCTAACAAAAGGTACCAGATTTAAAGTTTAATACGTCAGACGCGCGTTTCGTCCACACAAGAGTAGCCAGTGACGCTCAGTATGTCAGAGGAAAAATTTAGAAAGCCAAAACAAGTACAAAGTTGAAGAGCATTGAGGACCAAAAATTCCAATACGGCCAGGGTTTCCTGCCTGGGATAAAAACATTCTTTTTATTTAGAATAATTCATAATTTTGTAAACAGTATTTTTTTTTATATAGAATGACTATATAATAGATATACATAGGGTCCATAAAACAACCTAAACCATCACAAAAAAATCACGCCGATTTAGTCACAGCGCTAAACGCACAAAGCAACATCACATTTGAATTTCTAAAACTTTTCCCAAAAAAAGAATAGCATTAGGATGGAATTCAAGAATATGTTAGTAATATTGATAAAACATTCATTTATTACAATGAAAATAACAATACTAATTAATATTAAATTGTGGTATAATACATGTACTTTATTTTTTTTATTTCTTCATCACATACATAAGTATATGCACATTGTCTATTCAAGAAGGATGCAATGCGTGTTTTATAAGTATTTTATTGTATATTACATTAATACAAAAACAAAAATTAACATTAACTTATACTCATGTATAATTGAATTTATATCAATAAAGAGATTATTATTGACACAACATACTTGTAATAAAAACATATAGTGATATATTCTGTTGTTATTATCTTTAATTACCGGGTTGAACTAATATGAGCAACTCAACGGGTGTGCCATGTTGAGCAAGATCTGCTTACCCTTCCGGAGAATATAATATCACCCTAGTTTATTGTGGAATTCGTGTTGCTCCGTCTTTATTTTGTTTCGTGAACGATTGTCTTTCTGTTTGTGTTTTTTTTAGCCATTGCGTTCTCAGTTTATTTTCGATTTATGAGTTTGAAAGTATATCTGAAATCTTTCGCATTTCCTCTTCAAATGTAAAAAATGTACATTTTTTTACAGGACATATAAATGTCAATAAAGGACTGGAAATCCTATTACATTTTAGCTAACTCCCAATTACAGAGATATACATATCTACAGAAAGTATACTTACAACTTTCTATGTGTAATGTACATCAAATTGTGTCACAAATTTATTTGTGTCTTTCGCACCTATTCATATCTTCAGGATGTTCATTTACCACAGTGACTGCATGTGTCATGTACATCCAGTTGTGTTACATGTCTAGTTTTGTCTTACACACATACATATCTACAGGATGTACACTTACCACTGTGTATGTGTAATGTACATCCAGTTGTGTCACATATCTAGTTTTGTCTTACACACATGCATATCTACAGGATGTACACTTACCACTGTGTATGTGTAATGTACATCCAGTTGTGTCACATATCTAGTTTTGTCTTACACACATACATATCTACAGGATGTACACTTACCACTGTGTATGTGTAATTTACATCCAGTTGTGTCACATATCTAGTTTTGTCTTACACACATGCATATCTACAGGATGTACACTTACCACTGTGTATGTGTAATGTTCATCAAGTTGTTTGAAACAGTTTTTTTTTACAGCGGCACCAGCATATGGAGTATATGTGTCTCAATTGATACGTTACTATAGAGCTAGCTCAAAGTACTTTGATTTTATTCAACGAGGAATACTGCTTTCTCAAAAGTTGCTAAAACAGGGCTATGAATCATTCAAATTAAAGTCAGCATTCAAGAAATTTTACGGTCGCCATCATGAGCTGATTGGCCATTATGACAAAAGTGTATTAGAAATTATATCTGATATTCTTCCTCAGTCATATAACCTTCCATCATAACCGAACTGAACAAAGAAATAACACGACGGGTGCCGTATACGTGAAATGTTATTTGTTATTACAACATGAGCGTGTTTTTTAAGTTAACAAATGTATAGCAGGTATTTTGTGTTTATGATTCTTAACTTATTATGTATCCAGATCTTACACCTGATAATCAGCTTTATAAAATGTCACCAATGTCTGAACAGACACGTTTTTTTAATGTCCCCTGGCAGAAACCGATACCTTGATAAAACATATTCCACATTTAATGTCCCCTGGCAGAAACCGATACCTTGATAATACATATTCCACATTGACTTCATTAATAACGGGTCATAAAGTGTTGATTCTAGTAACTGACGTTTTTTATCATCTAAATTATGTGCAATTGTGTTTTTATTAGCCTCTTGTTAGAATAATACGTTGGTTAGTCTGTGTTTGGCGTTTGTTTGTGTAGCAGTTCAGTGGTTCTGTTGTATCGATTTTTGTTTGTTATCCAAATTTGTTTCAAGTTGAATCAATTTATGTCTATTGAACAGCGTTATACTACTATTGCCTTAACGTAAAATTACATAGAAACTTAAAAATAAATATTGGATTATTTTTTTACATTTTTTAAAGAAGGATGTTGCAATATTGTGTATGACTTATTGATATATGCCAATGCCTTAGCATATATGACTATATAAAAAAGAAGATGTGGTATGATTGCCAATGAGACAACTGCCCACAAGAGACCAAAATGACACAGACATTAACAACTATAGGTCACCGTACGGCCTTCAACAATGAGCAATGACTGTTAAGTTTTCTAGGGAAGACAGATCATGGTTTATTCAAGTATTACATGATGTTTTAATCTTTACAATTTTCTTTTAAAATGAGATTCGGTTATGACAATAGCAAAAAGATAACAGTTTATTCTAAATATTTAATTGTTCTTCTTTGATTCCTGTTTTGATTCCTTGTTACTTGAGACTTTTTAGCCAATCTACAGGGTTTCCATATTTTCGAAGTTTGCTCGTAGACTTGAACACTTGGAGAACTATTCTAAAATATATAGGGACTGTTTGAATTGTTTTCACATCATCTTAACTTGAGGTTGAACCATCTGCATACTGACTAAGCGCATACTCAGAGTTGCCTATCTAAATGCCAGAATTGTCTTCAGTGTTTTTCATGGCTGCATTCATCAGTTCTAAAACCTATATAAAAAGGTAAGGGGATAAAGGATCCCCTTGAAGGCCACCTCTTTCTATAGTAAATAAACTAGAAAATTGACAATAATTCATGATACACATTTTGATTTTGAAATGTACTAATTGGGCCAAATTACAGAAATCAGGAAAGCGGTGGAATTTACATGCTTTTTATTATCAAATGGCTTGTCAAGAGTATCAATTTTTTTTTCTTCTCCAAAATTTAAATGGATTAAACGTTTTCTCCAATTAGGGTCAACAATAAATTTTATACATTCAACAATGTTTCTAACTTTTCTAAATCCTATATGTCTTTCATTAAGGATGTATTCTTCTGACTTTTCAATCTCGTTCAGTCTCGTTGAAATTTCGTTCTTGAGTTATTTCCAAAACATGTAATACAAGTAGAAAATATCAACAAATTTTGAAAATATTATAATCAAACATTACTCTGTGAAAAAAATGGGTATTTACAATGAATGGTTTTTGAGTAATCCAGTTTTCAAATTTTACGACCAATTAAGTCAGTATTTTTAGCAAATATTTTGAGAAAATGAGTTAGGGATACCAAAAATAATTTTACATGAATCATGTGCATCTCATATCATTTTGGTCTTTTCAATTTTCTGGTTGTGCTGTTTAGTCTTCAGTATTTGTATAGGTTATGAACATCATTCCTGGTTGTGCTGTTTCGTCTTCAGTATTTCTATATGTTATAAACAACGAAACTGGTTGTGCTGCTTAGTCTTCAGTATTTCTATAGGTTATAAACAAAGTAACTGATTGTGCTGCTTGGTCTTCAGTATGTCTATAGGTTATAAACAACGTAACTGGTTGTGCTGTTTAGTCTTCAGTTTTTCTATAGGTTATAAACAATGTAACTTGTTGTGTTTCTTAGTCGTCTTCAGTATGTCTATAGGTTATAAACAACGTTACTGGTTGTGCTGTTTAGTCTTTAATATTTTTATAGGTTATGTAGTACATTACGGGCTGTGTTTCTCATTATTCAGTATGTGTATAGGTTATAAACAACGTAACTTGTTGTGTTGCTTAGTCTTCAGTATGTCTATAGGTTATAAACAACGTCACTGGTTGTGCTGCTTAGTCTGCAGTATTTTTATAGGTTATAAACAACGTAACTGTTTGTGTTGCTTAGTCTTCAGTATTTGTATAGGTTATGTACAATGAACTGGTTGTGCTGCTTGGTCTTCAGTACTTCTATAGGTTATAAACAACGTAACTTGTTGTGTTGCTTAGTCTTCAGTATGTCTATAGGTTATAAACAACGTCACTGGTTGTGTTGCTTAGTCTTCAGTATGTCTATATGTTATATACGACGTAACTGGTTGTGCTGTTTAGTCTTCAGTATTTGTATAGGTTATATACAACGTAATTGGTTGTGTTGCTTGGTCTTCAGTATGTCTATAGGTTATAAACAACGTAACTTGTTGTGTTGCTTAGTCTTCAGTATGTCTATACATGTAGGTTATAAACAACGTTGCTGGTTGTGCTGCTTAGTCTTCAGTATGTCTATAGGTTATATACAACGAAACTGGTTGTGTTGCTTAGTTATCAGTATTTGTATAGGTTATATACAACGAAACTGGTTGTGTTGCTTAGTTATTAGTATTTGTATAGGTTATAAACAATGTAACTGGTTGTGTTGCTTAGTTATCAGTATTTGTATAGGTTACAGATGGGTGCGGTCCTAACCTTGACAAAAGTTAACTTAGAGTTAACTTGTTGACTGCTTTCTAAGTTAACTTGAGAATTTTAAGCAGTCAAGCAAGTTAACTTCGTCGTTGGTGGACCAGACCTACGGTCTGCTTTTTTAGGACTGCTGCAGACCTATCGACAAGTCTGCTCCAGACCAGACTTGTGGACAAGTCTGCTTTTGACCAGTCCTGAGGACAGGTCTGCCTCAGACCAGACCTTTGGACAAGTCTGCTCCTGACCAGACCTGAGAACAGGTCTGCTTTTGATCAGACCTGTGGACAAGTCTGTTATTGACCAGACCTGAGGACAGGTCTGCTTATGACAGATTATCGTTATAAGAGTTTTTATATCAGACTTGAGCTTTCATTAAAATATGTAAACAACATTCGCATTGTTTTTCCACAGATATCATTTATTATTTACTCGCTAGACTCTACTAGATATTACACAAATGCTCTCTTTTATTTGATATACATTTATTCTTATATAAATAAAAAATGGCTATACGATCACACAGAGTTTTTTTTATTAGAAGATCTTAGAAGGCGGATAAAAAGGTTATCCAACGCATCGGAACAATATTCTTATATCATTGGATATCGGCAACATTGTTTACGTTACTTCGTTCCCCGTTGTTTACCTGTCCCTTCCTAAATTTTACTTTATGCATAAATTTATACTTGCATGGATATTTCATTGATATTCAACTTGTTTGCATTGGATTTACTATTCTATTTCCCGCAGAATATTCTAACAGAAATTGTACAGTGTCCGTAAGCATACGGTGTGGTAAAACTATCAACAATCTCGTCAAATTCGTCAGATTTGTCGAGAGATTTGTCATTGCCGATATTTATATGGGACGTCCTAAAATTATACCCAATGCGCACTTTAATGAAATAGTTGCCACTTGACGTTTAACTATAAACAAAATCAATCAACCGACATAATAGATTCCAAGAAGAGAACCTTGTATACTTTTTTTATTAAATCATTTTAAATAGTACAAATGAATTCAGACATGTCAGTGTTGGTACTTTGATGATGTGGCATAACAGTTTTGTTTTACACGTACACTATCATGAACTCCTATATATAATGTGACTGTTATTATGAATGAAAAGATGAAATTCTGACATTCTCAATTTATTCAGAATATTTTTTGCATTAATAGTTTTCCAATATTATTGATTACGTGTACATTTTCCGTCCTACTAAAATGTGAACAGGAGCGACAGGAATAAACATTAAGGCGCTCGGTACAATGGTATGCGGGTATATAGATTTGCAAATAAAAGTGCACATATGATCAGTTTTGGTCAAATAGTTTTGTTTTCCAAGTCAGCATGAGGTATTTAAACTACTGAAATTTTGTTACCTATCAATATTTTGAATAAAAGGAGGACATGCGAGCAAAAATTTGTTGTTATTAAATTGCAATATTGCTGTCCATTGTCATGATTATATTATACATTGATTCCTGACATAAAAATATGGCTTATTAATACTATGCGGGTACGTCATGGTGTATATAGATTTACAAATTAAAGTCCACATATGGTCAGTTATGGTAATGCGTTAAAATAATTTTGTTGTACAAGTCAGCTGGAGGTATCAAAACTACTGAAATTTTGTTACGTATCAATATTTTGAATAAATTGAGGACATGCTGGTATCCTAAATTTATGCCAACAAAAATTTGTTGTTATTATATTGCAATATTGCTGTCCATTGTCATGATTGTATTATATATTAAATCCTGACATAAAAAAAATGACTGATTTACTGTTTGGTATATAGATTTTCAAATTAAAGTGCACATATGGTCAGTTTTGGTGGATGCGGTCAAATAATTTTGTTGTACAAGTCAGCTGGAGGTATCAAAACTACCGAAATTTTGTTACGTACATGTATCAATATTTTGAATAAAATGAGGACATGCTGGTATCCTAAATTTATGTGAACCAACATTTTTTGCTATTATATTGCAATATTGCTGTCCATTGTCTAGTTGTATTATACATTAAATTCTGACATTAAAAATATTGCTGATTTACTATGCGGGTATATAGATTTTCAAATTAAAGTGAACATATGGTCAGTTTTGGTGGATGCGGTCAAATAATTTTGTTGTACAAGTCAACTGGAGGTATCAAACCTACTGAAATTTTGTTACGTATCAATATTTTGAATAAAATGAGGACATGCTGGTATCCTAAATTTATGCGAACCAACATTTTTTGTTATTATATTGCAATTTTGCTGTCCATTGTCATGATTGTATTATACATTGAATCCTGACATAAAAAATATGGCTGATTTACTATGCGGGTATATAGATTTACAAATTAAAGTGCATATGTGGTCAGTTTCGGTGGATGCCGTCAAATAATTTTGTTGTACAAATCAACTGGAGGCATCAAAACTACTGAAATTTTGTTACGTATCAGTATTTTTAGTAAAAGGAGGACATGCTGGCAACCTTAATTTAGGCGAACAAAAATTTGTTGTTATTATATTGCAAAATTGCTGTCCATTGTCATGATTATATTATACATTGAATCCTGTCATTAAAAATAAGGCTGATTTATTATGCTGGTATATAGATTTACAATTTAAAGTTCACATATGGTCAGTTTTGGTGGATGCGGTCAAATAATTTTGTTGTACAAGTCAACTGGAGGTATCAAATCTACTGAAATTTTGTTACGTATCAATATTTTGAATAAAATGAGGACATGCTGGTATCCTAAATTTATGCAAACAAAAATTTGTTATTATTATATTGCAATATTGCTGTCAATTGTCATTATAGTATCATACATTGAATCCTGACATAAAAAATATGGCTGATTTACTATGCGGGTATATAGATTTACAAATTAAAGTGCATATATATGGTCAGTTTTGGTGGATGCGGTCAAATAATGTTGTTGTACAAGTGAACTGGAGGTATCAAATATACTGAATTTATTTTTACGTATCAACATTTTGAATAAAATGAGGACATGCTGGTATCCTAAATTTATGCGAACAAAAATTTGTTGTTATTATATTGCAATATTGCTGTCCATTGTCATTATAGTATTATACATTGAATCCTGACATAAAAAATATGGCTGATTTACTATGCAGGTATATAGATTTACAAATTAAAGTGCATATATATGGTCAGTTTTGGTGGAAGCGGTCAAATAATTTTGTTGTACAAGTCAACTGGAGGTATCAAATCTACTGAAATTTTGTTACGTATCAATATTTTGAATAAAATAAGGACATGCTGGTATCCTAAATTTATGCGAACAAAAATTTGTTGTTATTATATTGCAATATTGCTGTCCATTGTCATTATAGTATTATACATTGAATCCTGACATAAAAAATATGGCTGATTTACTATGCAGGTATATAGATTTACAAATTAAAGTGCATATATATGGTCAGTTTTGGTGGATGCGGTCAAATAATTTTGTTGTACAAGTCAACTGGAGGTATCAAATCTACTGAAATTTTTTTTACGTATCAACATTTTGAATAAAATGAGGACATGCTGGTATCCTAAATTTATGCGAACAAAAATTTGTTGTTATTATATTGCAATATTGCTGTCCATTGTCATTATAGTATTATACATAGAATCCTGACATAAAAAATATGGCTGATTTACTATGCAGGTATATAGATTTACAAATTAAAGTGCATATATATGGTCAGTTTTGGTGGAAGCGGTCAAATAATTTTGTTGTACAAGTCAACTGGAGGCATCAAAACTACTGAAATTTTGTTACGTATCAGTATTTTAAGTAAAAAGAGGACATGCTGGCACCCTTAATTTAGGCGAACAAAAATTTGTTTTTATTATATTGCAATATTGCTGTCCATTGTCATGATTGTATTATACGTTGAATCCGGACATTAAAGATAAGGCTGATTTACTATGCTGGTATATAGATTTACAATTTAAAGTTCACATATGGTCATTTTTGGTAATGCAGTCAAATAATTTTGTTGTACAAGTCAACTGGAGGTATCAAACCTACTGAAATTTTGTTACGTATCAATATTTTGAATAAAATGAGGACATGCTGGTATCCTAAATTTATGCGAACCAACATTTTTTGTTATTATATTGCAATTTTGCTGTCCATTGTCATGAATGATTATACATTGAATCCTGACATAAAAAATATTGCTGATTTACTATGCGGGTATATAGATTTACAAATTAAAGTGCATATATGGTCAGTTTCGGTGGATGCCGTCAAATATTGTTGTTGTACAAGTCAACTGGAGGCAACAAAACTACTGAAATTTTGTTACCTATCAGTATTTTGAGTAAAAAGAGGACATGCTGGCACCCTTAATTTAGGCGAACAAAAATGTGTAGTCATTATTTAAATGAATTAAACTATTGCCGATTGTTGCTGCATAGTTCAAGGATGTATGACTAACAAGAACGTATACACCTAACATCAAATATACTTCTTTTCAAAAATATACATAATATGATTGAATTTGATCTCGGAATATATATATATATATTCAGTGCCTGTTATCATTGTAACCGAGATCGTTTTTATAAGGCATGCCTTTTTATAATAGATAGATTGTCAGATCACAGATAAATTTGTGTTACGTTCTGTGCGTACTTATTTTCAAATATTTGTATTTAATCCTGTTCATAAAACGGAAGCATTAATTTTCAAATTACTTTATTTTCGATGTTTATACTACGAAACAAAGATATTAAAAATATTTTTTTTAAATCAACGAAGAGTGTTTTTATTAGCCTCTTGTTAGAATAAGACGTTGGTTAGTCTGTGTTTGGCGTTTGTTTGTGTAGCAGTTCAGTGGTTCTGTTGTATCGATTTTTGTTTGTTATCCAAATTTGTTTCAAGTTGAATCAATTTATGTCTATTGAACAGCGTTATACTACTATTGCCTTAACGTAAAATTACATAGAAACTTAAAAATAAATATTGGATTATTTTTTTACATTTTTTAAAGAAGGATGTTGCAATATTGTGTATGACTTATTGATATATGCCAATGCCTTAGCATATATGACTATATAAAAAAGAAGATGTGGTATGATTGCCAATGAGACAACTGCCCACAAGAGACCAAAATGACACAGACATTAACAACTATAGGTCACCGTACGGCCTTCAACAATGAGCAATGACTGTTAAGTTTTCTAGGGAAGACAGATCATGGTTTATTCAAGTATTACATGATGTTTTAATCTTTACAATTTTCTTTTTAAAATGAGATTCGGTTATGACAATAGAAAAAAGATAACAGTTTATTCTAAATATTTAATTGTTCTTCTTTGATTCCTGTTTTGATTCCTTGTTACTTGAGACTTTTTAGCCAATCTACAGGGTTTCCACATTTTCGAAGTTTGCTCGTAGACTTGAACACTTGGAGAACTATTCTAAAATATATAGGGACTGTTTGAATTGTTTTCACATCATCTTAACTTGAGGTTGAACCATCTGCATACTGACTAAGCGCATACTCAGAGTTGCCTATCTAAATGCCAGAATTGTCTTCAGTGTTTTTCATGGCTGCATTCATCAGTTCTAAAACCTATATAAAAAGGTAAGGGGATAAAGGATCCCCTTGAAGGCCACCTCTTTCTATAGTAAATAAACTAGAAAATTGACAATAATTCATGATACACATTTTGATTTTGAAATGTACTAATTGGGCCAAATTACAGAAATCAGGAAAGCGGTGGAATTTACATGCTTTTTATTATCAAATGGCTTGTCAAGAGTATCAATTTTTTTTTCTTCTCCAAAATCTAAATGGATTAAACGTTTTCTCCAATTAGGGTCAACAATAAATTTTATACATTCAACAATGTTTCTAACTTTTCTAAATCCTATATGTCTTTCATTAAGGATGTATTCTTCTGACTTTTCAATCTCGTTCAGTCTCGTTGAAATTTCGTTCTTGAGTTATTTCCAAAACATGTAATACAAGTAGAAAATATCAACAAATTTTGAAAATATTATAATCAAACATTACTCTGTGAAAAAAATGGGTATTTACAATGAATGGTTTTTGAGTAATCCAGTTTTTAAATTTTACGACCAATTAAGTCAGTATTTTTAGCAAATATTTTGAGAAAATGAGTTAGGGATACCAAAAATAATTTTACATGAATCATGTGCATCTCATATCATTTTGGTCTTTTCAATTTTCTGGTTGTGCTGTTTAGTCTTCAGTATTTGTATAGGTTATGAACATCATTCCTGGTTGTGCTGTTTCGTCTTCAGTATTTCTATATGTTATAAACAACGAAACTGGTTGTGCTGCTTAGTCTTCAGTATTTCTATAGGTTATAAACAACGTAACTGATTGTGCTGCTTGGTCTTCAGTATGTCTATAGGTTATAAACAACGTAACTGGTTGTGCTGTTTAGTCTTCAGTATTTCTATAGGTTATAAACAATGTAACTTGTTGTGTTTCTTAGTCGTCTTCAGTATGTCTATAGGTTATAAACAACGTTACTGGTTGTGCTGTTTAGTCTTTAATATTTTTATAGGTTATGTAGTACATTACGGGCTGTGTTTCTCATTATTCAGTATGTGTATAGGTTATAAACAACGTAACTTGTTGTGTTGCTTAGTCTTCAGTATGTCTATAGGTTATAAACAACGTCACTGGTTGTGCTGCTTAGTCTGCAGTATTTTTATAGGTTATAAACAACGTAACTGTTTGTGTTGCTTAGTCTTCAGTATTTGTATAGGTTATGTACAATGAACTGGTTGTGCTGCTTGGTCTTCAGTACTTCTATAGGTTATAAACAACGTAACTTGTTGTGTTGCTTAGTCTTCAGTATGTCTATAGGTTATAAACAACGTCACTGGTTGTGTTGCTTAGTCTTCAGTATGTCTATATGTTATATACGACGTAACTGGTTGTGCTGTGTAGTCTTCAGTATTTGTATAGGTTATATACAACGTAATTGGTTGTGTTGCTTGGTCTTCAGTATGTCTATAGGTTATAAACAACGTAACTTGTTGTGTTGCTTAGTCTTCAGTATGTCTATACATGTAGGTTATAAACAACGTTGCTGGTTGTGCTGCTTAGTCTTCAGTATGTCTATAGGTTATATACAACGAGACTGGTTGTGTTGCTTAGTTATCAGTATTTGTATAGGTTATATACAACGAAACTGGTTGTGTTGCTTAGTTATTAGTATTTGTATAGGTTATAAACAATGTAACTGGTTGTGTTGCTTAGTTATCAGTATTTGTATAGGTTACAGATGGGTGCGGTCCTAACCTTGACAAAAGTTAACTTAGAGTTAACTTGTTGACTGCTTTCTAAGTTAACTTGAGAATTTTAAGCAGTCAAGCAAGTTAACTTCGTCGTTGGTGGACCAGACCTACGGTCTGCTTTTTTAGGACTGCTGCAGACCTATCGACAAGTCTGCTCCAGACCAGACCTGTGGACAAGTCTGCTTTTGACCAGTCCTGAGGACAGGTCTGCCTCAGACCAGACCTGTGGACAAGTCTGCTCCTGACCAGACCTGAGAACAGGTCTGCTTTTGATCAGACCTGTGGACAAGTCTGTTATTGACCAGACCTGAGGACAGGTCTGCTTATGACAGATTATCGTTATAAGAGTTTTTATATCAGACTTGAGCTTTCATTAAAATATGTAAACAACATTCGCATTGTTTTTCCACAGATATCATTTATTATTTACTCGCTAGACTCTACTAGATATTACACAAATGCTCTCTTTTATTTGATATACATTTATTCTTATATAAATAAAAAATGGCTATACGATCACACAGAGTTTTTTTTATTAGAAGATCTTAGAAGGCGGATAAAAAGGTTATCCAACGCATCGGAACAATATTCTTATATCACGGGATATCGGCAACATTGTTTACGTTACTTCGTTCCCCGTTGTTTACCTGTCCCTTCCTAAATTTTACTTTATGCATAAATTTATACTTGCATGGATATTTCATTGATATTCAACTTGTTTGCATTGGATTTACTATTCTATTTCCCGCAGAATATTCTAACAGAAATTGTACAGTGTCCGTAAGCATACGGTGTGGTAAAACTATCAACAATCTCGTCAAATTCGTCAGATTTGTCGAGAGATTTGTCATTGCCGATATTTATATGGGACGTCCTAAAATTATACTCAATGCGCACTTTAATGAAATAGTTGCCACTTGACGTTTAACTATAAACAAAATCAATCAACCGACATAATAGATTCCAAGAAGAGAACCTTGTATACTTTTTTTATTAAATCATTTTAAATAGTACAAATGAATTCAGACATGTCAGTGTTGGTACTTTGATGATGTGGCATAACAGTTTTGTTTTACACGTACACTATCATGAACTCCTATATATAATGTGACTGTTATTATGAATGAAAAGATGGAATTCTGACATTCTCAATTTATTCAGAATATTTTTTGCATTAATAGTTTTCCAATATTATTGACTACGTGTACATTTTCCGTCCTACTAAAATGTGAACAGGAGCGACAGGAATAAACATTAAGGCGCTCGGTACAATGGTATGCGGGTATATAGATTTGCAAATAAAAGTGCACATATGATCAGTTTTGGTCAAATAGTTTTGTTTTCCAAGTCAGCATGAGGTATTTAAACTACTGAAATTTTGTTACCTATCAATATTTTGAATAAAAGGAGGACATGCGAGCAAAAATTTGTTGTTATTAAATTGCAATATTGCTGTCCATTGTCATGATTATATTATACATTGATTCCTGACATAAAAATATGGCTGATTAATACTATGCGGGTACGTCATGGTGTATATAGATTTACAAATTAAAGTCCACATATGGTCAGTTATGGTAATGCGTTAAAATAATTTTGTTGTACAAGTCAGCTGGAGGTATCAAAACTACTGAAATTTTGTTACGTATCAATATTTTGAATAAATTGAGGACATGCTGGTATCCTAAATTTATGCCAACAAAAATTTGTTGTTATTATATTGCAATATTGCTGTCCATTGTCATGATTGTATTATATATTAAATCCTGACATAAAAAAAAATGACTGATTTACTGTTTGGTATATAGATTTTCAAATTAAAGTGCACATATGGTCAGTTTTGGTGGATGCGGTCAAATAATTTTGTTGTACAAGTCAGCTGGAGGTATCAAAACTACCGAAATTTTGTTACGTACATGTATCAATATTTTGAATAAAATGAGGACATGCTGGTATCCTAAATTTATGTGAACCAACATTTTTTGCTATTATATTGCAATATTGCTGTCCATTGTCTAGTTGTATTATACATTAAATTCTGACATAAAAAATATTGCTGATTTACTATGCGGGTATATAGATTTTCAAATTAAAGTGAACATATGGTCAGTTTTGGTGGATGCGGTCAAATAACTTTGTTGTACAAGTCAACTGGAGGTATCAAACCTACTGAAATTTTGTTACGTATCAATATTTTGAATAAAATGAGGACATGCTGGTATCCTAAATTTATGCAAACCAACATTTTTTGTTATTATATTGCAATATTGCTGTCCATTGTCATGATTGTATTATACATTGAATCCTGACATAAAAAATATGGCTGATTTACTATGCGGGTATATAGATTTACAAATTAAAGTGCATATGTGGTCAGTTTCGGTGGATGCCGTCAAATAATTTTGTTGTACAAATCAACTGGAGGCATCAAAACTACTGAAATTTTGTTACGTATCAGTATTTTTAGTAAAAGGAGGACATGCTGGCAACCTTAATTTAGGCGAACAAAAATTTGTTGTTATTATATTGCAAAATTGCTGTCCATTGTCATGATTATATTATACATTGAATCCTGTCATTAAAAATAAGGCTGATTTATTATGCTGGTATATAGATTTACAATTTAAAGTTCACATATGGTCAGTTTTGGTGGATGCGGTCAAATAATTTTGTTGTACAAGTCAACTGGAGGTATCAAATCTACTGAAATTTTGTTACGTATCAATATTTTGAATAAAATGAGGACATGCTGGTATCCTAAATTTATGCGAACAAAAATTTGTTGTTATTATATTGCAATATTGCTGTCCATTGTCATTATAGTATTATACATTGAATCCTGACATAAAAAATATGGCTGATTTACTATGCGGGTATATAGATTTACAAATTAAAGTGCATATATATGGTCAGTTTTGGTGGTTGCGGTCAAATAATGTTGTTGTACAAGTGAACTGGAGGTATCAAATATACTGAATTTATTTTTACGTATCAACATTTTGAATAAAATGAGGACATGCTGGTATCCTAAATTTATGCGAACAAAAATTTGTTGTTATTATATTGCAATATTGCTGTCCATTGTCATTATAGTATTATACATTGAATCCTGACATAAAAGATATGGCTGATTTACTATGCAGGTATATAGATTTACAAATTAAAAGTGCATATATATGGTCAGTTTTGGTGGAAGCGGTCAAATAATTTTGTTGTACAAGTCAACTGGAGGTATCAAATCTACTGAAATTTTGTTACGTATCAATATTTTGAATAAAATGAGGACATGCTGGTATCCTAAATTTATGCGAACAAAAATTTGTTGTTATTATATTGCAATATTGCTGTCCATTGTCATTATAGTATTATACATTGAATCCTGACATAAAAAATATGGCTGATTTACTATGCAGGTATATAGATTTACAAATTAAAGTGCATATATATGGTCAGTTTTGGTGGATGCGGTCAAATAATTTTGTTGTACAAGTCAACTGGAGGTATCAAATCTACTGAAATTTTTTTTACGTATCAACATTTTGAATAAAATGAGGACATGCTGGTATCCTAAATTTATGCGAACAAAAATTTGTTGTTATTATATTGCAATATTGCTGTCCATTGTCATTATAGTATTATACATAGAATCCTGACATAAAAAATATGGCTGATTTACTATGCAGGTAACCAAACACAATGAAAGTCCCAACTATGTACTGGCTTCCGAAGCTGCACAAAAAACCTTACAAATATAGATTTATTTCATCTTCCAGCCATTGTTCAACTACTAAATTGTCTGTTTTACTTACTAGTACACTTGGTACAATAAAAAACCTGATAATAAATTGTTCAAATAAGGCCTTTGAAAATAGTGGAATTAATTACTTTTGGAGTGTCAAAAACTCGTTGGAAGTACTTGATAAATTGCATGCATATATTGGTGATTTTGAATCTGTTCAAAGTTTTGATTTTTCTACCCTATATACCACTTTGCCTCATATTCTTATTAAGAAAAAATTCACATCCCTAATTAACTGGGCATTTAAAAAGTCGGAATGCGAGTACATATGTTCAAACTCTTTTAGATCATTTTTTAGTAGCAATAAACAAAAGAACTATGTCAATTGGACATGCTTTGATACTATTTATGCACTTGAATTTTTACTTGATAACATTTTTGTTCGCTTTGGAGATTCCGTATATCGTCAAGTTATTGGAATTCCAATGGGGACTAACTGTGCACCACTTATTGCGGACCTGTTTTTGTATTGTTATGAGTTACAATTTATGACTAAAATTAGCAAAGACCCATCAAAACAACATTTGATACAAAAATTTAACAATACTTTTAGATATTTGGATGATATATTGGCTCTAAATAATGACGACTTCAGTATGTATACTAAAGAAATTTATCCTGTAGAACTTACTTTAAATAAAGCTAATGATAACAATGACCACTACCCTTTCCTCGATCTTGATATCTATATCATAAACGGGAAGCTTAATACAAAAATTTATGATAAAAGAGATGATTTTTCATTTCCTATTGTTAATTATCCATTTTTAGATGGTGACGTTCCCTTGTCACCATCTTATGGTGTTTATATATCTCAACTTGTACGATTCGCTCGTGTATGTAACAATGTATTAGATTTTAGCGAGAGAAATTTATGTATTACTGAAAAATTATTACACCAGGGTTTTCGATATCACAAACTGGTCAAAACATTTACTAAATTTTATTACCGGTATAAGGAAATAATTCGTAAATATAACTCAACATGCAGACATCTTATACGTTCAGGTATTTCACATCCAAAATTTTATGGAAATATTCTTTATAAAGCACAAAAATGTCAGTATTCTCCTCAGAAACTAACAAAACCTTTAAATAGACTTATTAAAAGGGGATATAGTTACGATACTGTTGTCAGGTCATTAAAGATTGCATATTTTGGCTTTAACATTGATTCACTGATAGGGTCTTTGCATCGGAACTAAACACATTTATTTCTAAAAAAACAGTTGTTGGCATGACACGGGTTATGTTCTTCTCATATATTTTATGATAGTATGATACTAAACCCCTAACGGGAGGGATTGTACCTGATATTCATATGATGAAGACATAATCTTTCAATCAGTTTAATTGAGGCCTGGAGCTGGCATGTCAGTTAACTGCTAGTAGTCTGTTGTTATTTATGTATTATTGTCATTTTATTTATTTTCTTTTGTTACATCTTTTGACATCAGACTCGGACTTCTCTTGAACTGAATTTTAATGTGCGTGTTGTTATTGTTTTACTTTTCTACATTGACTAGAGGTATAGGGGGAGGGTTGAGATCTCATAAACATGTTTAACCCCGCCGCAATTTTGCGCCTGTCCCAAGTCAGGAGCCTCTGGCCTTTGTTAGTCTTGTATGATTTTAAATTTTAGTTTCTTGTGTATAATTCGGAGTTTAGTATGACGTCCATTATCACTGTACTATTATGCATATTTTAGGGGCCAGCTGAAGGACACCTACGGGTGCGGGAATTCTCGCTACATTGAAGACCCATTGGTTGCCTTCGGCTGTTGTTTGCTCTATGGTCGGGTGGTTGTCGCTTTGACATATTCACCATTTCCTTTCTCAATTTTATATAGATTTACAAATTAAAGTGCATATATATGGTCAGTTTTGGTGGAAGCGGTCAAATAATTTTGTTGTACAAGTCAACTGGAGGCATCAAAACTACTGAAATTTTGTTACGTATCAGTATTTTAAGTAAAAGAGGACATGCTGGCACCCTTAATTTAGGCGAACAAAAATTTGTTTTTATTATATTGCAATATTGCTGTCCATTGTCATGATTGTATTATACGTTGAATCCTGACATTAAAGATAAGGCTGATTTACTATGCTGGTATATAGATTTACAATTTAAAGTTCACATATGGTCATTTTTGGTAATGCAGTCAAATAATTTTGTTGTACAAGTCAACTGGAGGTATCAAACCTACTGAAATTTTGTTACGTATCAATATTTTGAATAAAATGAGGACATGCTGGTATCCTAAATTTATGCGAACCAACATTTTTTGTTATTATATTGCAATTTTGCTGTCCATTGTCATGAATGATTATACATTGAATCCTGACATAAAAAATATTGCTGATTTACTATGCGGGTATATAGATTTACAAATTAAAGTGCATATATGGTCAGTTTCGGTGGATGCCGTCAAATATTTTTGTTGTACAAGTCAACTGGAGGCAACAAAACTACTGAAATTTTGTTACCTATCAGTATTTTGAGTAAAAAAGGACATGCTGGCACCCTTAATTTAGGCGAACAAAAATGTGTAGTCATTATTTAAATGAATTAAACTATTGCCGATTGTGGCTGCATAGTTCAAGGATGTATGACTAACAAGAACGTATACACCTAACATCAAATATACTTCTTTTCAAAAATATACATAATATGATTGAATTTGATCTCGGAATATATATATATATTCAGTGCCTGTTATCATTGTAACCGAGATCGTTTTTATAAGGCATGCCTTTTTATAATAGATAGATTGTCAGATCACAGATAAATTTGTGTTACGTTCTGTGCGTACTTATTTTCAAATATTTGTATTTAATCCTGTTCATAAAACGGAAGCATTAATTTTCAAATTACTTTATTTTCGATGTTTATACTACGAAACAAAGATATTAAAAATATTTTTTTTAAATCAACGAAGAGTGTTTTTATTAGCCTCTTGTTAGAATAATACGTTGTGTTTGGCGTTTGTTTGTGTAGCAGTTCAGTGGTTCTGTTGTATCGATTTTTGTTTGTTATCCAAATTTGTTTCAAGTTGAATCAATTTATGTCTATTGAACAGCGTTATACTACTATTGCCTTAACGTAAAATTACATAGAAACTTAAAAATAAATATTGGATTATTTTTTTACATTTTTGAAAGAAGGATGTTGCAATATTGTGTATGACTTATTGATATATGCCAATGCCTTAGCATATATGACTATATAAAAAAGAAGATGTGGTATGATTGCCAATGAGACAACTGCCCACAAGAGACCAAAATGACACAGACATTAACAACTATAGGTCACCGTACGGCCTTCAACAATGAGCAATGACTGCTAAGTTTTCTAGGGAAGACAGATCATGGTTTATTCAAGTATTACATGATGTTTTAATCTTTACAATTTTCTTTTTAAAATGAGATTCGGTTATGACAATAGCAAAAAGATAACAGTTTATTCTAAATATTTAATTGTTCTTCTTTGATTCCTGTTTTGATTCCTTGTTACTTGAGACTTTTTAGCCAATCTACAGGGTTTCCATATTTTCGAAGTTTGCTCGTAGACTTGAACACTTGGAGAACTATTCTAAAATATATAGGGACTGTTTGAATTGTTTTCACATCATCTTAACTTGAGGTTGAACCATCTGCATACTGACTAAGCGCATACTCAGAGTTGCCTATCTAAATGCCAGAATTGTCTTCAGTGTTTTTCATGGCTGCATTCATCAGTTCTAAAACCTATATAAAAAGGTAAGGGGATAAAGGATCCCCTTGAAGGCCACCTCTTTCTATAGTAAATAAACTAGAAAATTGACAATAATTCATGATACACATTTTGATTTTGAAATGTACTAATTGGGCCAAATTACAGAAATCAGGAAAGCGGTGGAATTTACATGCTTTTTATTATCAAATGGCTTGTCAAGAGTATCAATTTTTTTTTCTTCTCCAAAATCTAAATGGATTAAACGTTTTCTCCAATTAGGGTCAACAATAAATTTTATACATTCAACAATGTTTCTAACTTTTCTAAATCCTATATGTCTTTCATTAAGGATGTATTCTTCTGACTTTTCAATCTCGTTCAGTCTCGTTGAAATTTCGTTCTTGAGTTATTTCCAAAACATGTTATACAAGTAGAAAATATCAACAAATTTTGAACATATTATAATCAAACATTACTCTGTGAAAAAAATGGGTATTTACAATGAATGGTTTTTGAGTAATCCAGTTTTCAAATTTTACGACCAATTAAGTCAGTTTTTTTAGCAAATATTTTGAGAAAATGAGTTAGGGATACCAAAAATAATTTTACATGAATCATGTGCATCTCATATCATTTTGGTCTTTTTCAATTTTCTGGTTGTGCTGTTTAGTCTTCAGTATTTGTATAGGTTATGAACATCATTCCTGGTTGTGCTGTTTCGTCTTCAGTATTTCTATATGTTATAAACAACGAAACTGGTTGTGTTGCTTAGTCTTCAGTATTTGTATAGGTTATGTACAATGAACTGGTTGTGCTGCTTGGTCTTCAGTACTATAGGTTATAAACAACGTAACTTGTTGTGTTGCTTAGTCTTCAGTATGTCTATAGGTTTAAAACAACGTCACTGGTTGTGTTGCTTAGTCTTCAGTATGTCTATATGTTATATACGACGTAACTGGTTGTGCTGTTTAGTCTTCAGTATTTGTATAGGTTATATACAACGTAATTGGTTGTGTTGCTTGGTCTTCAGTATGTCTATAGGTTATAAACAACGTAACTTGTTGTGTTGCTTAGTCTTCAGTATGTCTATACATGTAGGTTATAAACAACGTTGCTGGTTGTGCTGCTTAGTCTTCAGTATGTCTATAGGTTATATACAACGAAACTGGTTGTGTTGCTTAGTTATCAGTATTTGTATAGGTTATATACAACGAAACTGGTTGTGTTGCTTAGTTATTAGTATTTGTATAGGTTATAAACAATGTAACTGGTTGTGTTGCTTAGTTATCAGTATTTGTATAGGTTACAGATGGGTGCGGTCCTAACCTTGACAAAAGTTAACTTAGAGTTAACTTGTTGACTGCTTTCTAAGTTAACTTGATAATTTTTAAGCAGTCAAGCAAGTTAACTTCGTCGTTGGTGGACCAGACCTACGGTCTGCTTTTTTAGGACTGCTGCAGACCTATCGACAAGTCTGCTCTAGACCAGACCTGTGGACAAGTCTGCTCCAGACCAGACCTGTGGACAAGTCTGCTTTTGACCAGTCCTGAGGACAGGTCTGCCTCAGACCAGACCTGTGGACAAGTCTGCTCCTGACCAGACCTGAGAACAGGTCTGCTTTTGATCAGACCTGTGGACAAGACTGCTATTGACCAGACCTGAGGACAGGTCTGCTTATGACAGATTATCGTTATAAGAGTTTTTATATCAGACTTGAGCTTTCATTAAAATATGTAAACAACATTCGCATTGTTTTTCCACAGATATCATTTATTATTTACTCGCTAGACTCTACTAGATATTACACAAATGCTCTCTTTTATTTGATATACATTTATTCTTATATAAATAAAAAATGGCTATACGATCACACAGAGTTTTTTTATTAGAAGATCTTAGAAGGCGGATAAAAAGGTTATCAAACGCATCGGAACAATATTCTTATATCACGGGATATCGGCAACATTGTTTACGTTACTTCGTTCCCCGTTGTTTACCTGTCCCTTCCTAAATTTTACTTTATGCATAAATTTATACTTGCATGGATATTTCATTGATATTCAACTTGTTTGCATTGGATTTACTATTCTATTTCCCGCAGAATATTCTAACAGAAATTGTACAGTGTCCGTAAGCATACGGTGTGGTAAAACTATCAACAATCTCGTCAAATTCGTCAGATTTGTCGAGAGATTTGTCATTGCCGATATTTATATGGGACGTCCTAAAATTATACTCAATGCGCACTTTAATGAAATAGTTGCCACTTGACGTTTAACTATAAACAAAATCAATCAACCGACATAATAGATTCCAAGAAGAGAACCTTGTATACTTTTTTTATTAAATCATTTTAAATAGTACAAATGAATTCAGACATGTCAGTGTTGGTACTTTGATGATGTGGCATAACAGTTTTGTTTTACACGTACACTATCATGAACTCCTATATATAATGTGACTGTTATTATGAATGAAAAGATGAAATTCTGACATTCTCAATTTATTCAGAATATTTTTTGCATTAATAGTTTTCCAATATTATTGATTACGTGTACATTTTCCGTCCTACTAAAATGTGAACAGGAGCGACAGAAATAAACATTAAGGCGCTCGGTACAATGGTATGCGGGTATATAGATTTGCAAATAAAAGTGCACATATGATCAGTTTTGGTCAAATAGTTTTTGTTTTCCAAGTCAGCATGAGGTATTTAAACTACTGAAATTTTGTTACCTATCAATATTTTGAATAAAAGGAGGATACGCTGGTATCCTAAATTTATGCGAGCAAAAATTTGTTGTTATTAAATTGCAATATTGCTGTCCATTGTCATGATTATATTTTACATTGATTCCTGACATAAAAATATGGCTGATTAATACTATGCGGGTACGTCATGGTGTATATAGATTTACAAATTAAAGTCCACATATGGTCAGTTTTGGTAATGCGTTAAAATAATTTTGTTGTACAAGTCAGCTGGAGGTATCAAAACTACTGAAATTTTGTTACGTATCAATATTTTGAATAAATTGAGGACATGCTGGTATCCTAAATTTATGCCAACAAAAATTTGTTGTTATTATATTGCAATATTGCTGTCCATTGTCATGATTGTATTATATATTAAATCCTGACATAAAAAAAATGACTGATTTACTGTTTGGTATATAGATTTTCAAATTAAAGTGCACATATGGTCAGTTTTGGTGGATGCGGTCAAATAATTTTGTTGTACAAGTCAGCTGGAGGTATCAAAACTACTGAAATTTTGTTACGTACATGTATCAATATTTTGAATAAAATGAGGACATGCTGGTATCCTAAATTTATGTGAACCAAAATTTTTTGCTATTATATTGCAATATTGCTGTCCATTGTCTAGTTGTATTATACATTAAATTCTGACATAAAAAATATTGCTGATTTACTATGCGGGTATATAGATTTTCAAATTAAAGTGAACATATGGTCAGTTTTGGTGGATGCGGTCAAATAATTTTGTTGTACAAGTCAACTGAAGGTATCAAACCTACTGAAATTTTGTTACGTATCAATATTTTGAATAAAACGAGGACATGCTGGTATCCTAAATTTATGCGAACCAACATTTTTTGTTATTATATTGCAATATTGCTGTCCATTGTCATGATTGTATTATACATTGAATCCTGACATAAAAAATATGGCTGATTTACTATGCGGGTATATAGATTTACAAATTAAAGTGCATATGTGGTCAGTTTCGTTGGATGCCGTCAAATATTTTTGTTGTACAAGTCAACTGGAGGCATCAAAACTACTGAAATTTTGTTACGTATCAGTATTTTTAGTAAAAGGAGGACATGCTGGCAACCTTAATTTAGGCGAACAAAAATTTGTTGTTATTATATTGCAAAATTGCTGTCCATTGTCATGATTATATTATACATTGAATCCTGTCATTAAAAATAAGGCTGATTTATTATGCTGGTATATAGATTTACAATTTAAAGTTCAAATATGGTCAGTTTTGGTGGGTGCGGTCAAATAATTTTGTTGTACAAGTCAACTGGAGGTATCAAATCTACTGAAATTTTTTTTACGTATCAACATTTGGAATAAAATGAGGACATGCTGGTATCCTAAATTTAGGCGAACAAAAATTTGTTGCTATTATATTGCAATATTGCTGTCCATTGTCTAGTTGTATTATACATTAAATTCTGACATAAAAAATATTGCTGATTTACTATGCGGGTATATAGATTTTCAAATTAAAGTGAACATATGGTCAGTTTTGGTGGATGCGGTCAAATAATTTTGTTGTACAAGTCAACTGAAGGTATCAAACCTACTGAAATTTTGTAACGTATCAATATTTTGAATAAAACGAGGACATGCTGGTATCCTAAATTTATGCGAACCAACATTTTTGTTATTATATTGCAATATTGCTGTCCATTGTCATGATTGTATTATACATTGAATCCTGACATAAAAAATATGGCTGATTTACTATGCGGGTATATAGATTTACAAATTAAAGTGCATATGTGGTCAGTTTCGTTGGATGCCGTCAAATATTTTTGTTGTACAAGTCAACTGGAGGCATCAAAACTACTGAAATTTTGTTACGTATCAGTATTTTTAGTAAAAGGAGGACATGCTGGCAACCTTAATTTAGGCGAACAAAAATTTGTTGTTATTATATTGCAAAATTGCTGTCCATTGTCATGATTATATTATACATTGAATCCTGTCATTAAAAATAAGGCTGATTTATTATGCTGGTATATAGATTTACAATTTAAAGTTCAAATATGGTCAGTTTTGGTGGGTGCGGTCAAATAATTTTGTTGTACAAGTCAACTGGAGGTATCAAATCTACTGAAATTTTTTTTACGTATCAACATTTGGAATAAAATGAGGACATGCTGGTATCCTAAATTTAGGCGAACAAAAATTTGTTGTTATTATATTGCAATATTGCTGTCCATTGTCATTATAGTATTATACATTGAATCCTGACATAAAAAATATGGCTGATTTACTATGCAGGTATATAGATTTACAAATTAAAGTGCATATATATGGTCAGTTTTGGTGGATGCGGTCAAATAATGTTGTTGTACAAGTCAACTGGAGGTATCAAATATACTTAATTTTTTTTTACGTATCAACATTTTGAATAAAATGAGGACATGCTGGTATCCTAAATTTATGCGAACAAAAATTTGTTGTTATTATATTGCAATATTGCTGTCCATTGTCATTATAGTATTATACATTGAATCCTGACATAAAAAATATGGCTGATTTTCTATGCAGGTATATAGATTTACAAATTAAAGTGCATATATATGGTCAGTTTTTGGTGGAAGCGGTCAAATAATTTTGTTGTACAAGTCAACTGGAGGTATCAAATCTACTGAAATTTTTTTTACGTATCAACATTTTGAATAAAATGAGGACATGCTGGTATCCTAAATTTATGCGAACAAAAATTTGTTGTTATTATATTGCAATATTGCTGTCCATTGTCATTATAGTATTATACATTGAATCCTGACATAAAAAATATGGCTGATTTACTATGCAGGTATATAGATTTACAAATTAAAGTGCATATATATGGTCAGTTTTGGTGGAAGCGGTCAAATAATTTTGTTGTACAAGTCAACTGGAGGCATCAAAACTACTGAAATTTTGTTACGTATCAGTATTTTAAGTAAAAAGAGGACATGCTGGCACCCTTAATTTAGGCGAACAAAAATTTGTTTTTATTATATTGCAATATTGCTGTCCATTGTCATGATTGTATTATACGTTGAATCCTGACATTAAAGATAAGGCTGATTTACTATGCTGGTATATAGATTTACAATTTAAAGTTCACATATGGTCAGTTTTAGTAATGCAGTCAAATAATTTTGTTGTACAAGTCAACTGGAGGTATCAAACCTACTGAAATTTTGTTACGTATCAATATTTTGAATAAAATGAGGACATGCTGGTATCTTAAATTTATGCAAACAAAAATTTGTTGTTATTATATTGCAATATTGCTGTCCATTGTCATTATAGTATTATACATTGAATCCTGACATAAAAAATATGGCTGATTTACTATGCAGGTATATAGATTTACAAATTAAAGTGCATATATATGGTCAGTTTTGGTGGAAGCGGTCAAATAATTTTGTTGTACAAGTCAACTGGAGGCATCAAAACTACTGAAATTTTGTTACGTATCAGTATTTTAAGTAAAAAGGGGACATGCTGGCACCCTTAATTTAGGCGAACAAAAATTTGTTTTTATTATATTGCAATATTGCTGTCCATTGTCATGATTGTATTATACGTTGAATCCTGACATTAAAGATAAGGCTGATTTACTATGCTGGTATATAGATTTACAATTTAAAGTTCACATATGGTCATTTTTGGTAATGCAGTCAAATAATTTTGTTGTACAAGTCAACTGGAGGTATCAAACCTACTGAAATTTTGTTACGTATCAATATTTTGAATAAAATGAGGACATGCTGGTATCCTAAATTTATGCGAACCAACATTTTTTGTTATTATATTGCAATTTTGCTGTCCATTGTCATGAATGGTTATACATTGAATCCTGACATAAAAAATATTGCTGATTTACTATGCGGGTATATAGATTTACAAATTAAAGTGCATATATGGTCAGTTTTGGTGGATGCCGTCAAATATTTTTGTTGTACAAGTCAACTGGAGGCAACAAAACTACTGAAATTTTGTTACCTATCAGTATTTTGAGTAAAAAGAGGACATGCTGGCACCCTTAATTTAGGCGAACAAAAATGTGTAGTCATTATTTAAATGAATTAAACTATTGCCGATTGTGGCTGCATAGTTCAAGGATGTATGACTAACAAGAACGTATACACCTAACATCAAATATACTTCTTTTCAAAAATATACATAATATGATTGAATTTGATCTCGGAATATATATATATATTCAGTGCCTGTTATCATTGTAACCGAGATCGTTTTTATAAGGCATGCCTTTTTATAAATAGATAGATTGTCAGATCACAGATAAATTTGTGTTACGTTCTGTGCGTACTTATTTTCAAATATTTGTATTTAATCCTGTTCATAAAACGGAAGCATTAATTTTCAAATTACTTTATTTTCGATGTTTATACTACGAAACAAAGATATTAAAAATATTTTTTTTAAATCAACGAAGAGCGGTCCTGGTTACAAGTTAACTTAGTGTTGAGCAGACCAGTCAAAAGTTAACTTGGGAACAGGTCTGGTTTTGATCGGATTTGTCCAAGCAGAAGTTAACTTTGTGGCAGGACCGGTTTCCAAGTTAACTTATGTTAACTTTATGACAGGACTGGTTCCGAAGTTAACTTATGTTAACTTATGACAGGACTGGTTCGAAGTTAACTTATATCAATAGCGGACCTGTTTCCAAGTTAACTTTTTGGCAGACATAAAAACAGTCCTAGGACCAAGTCCGCTTTTCAAGTTAACTAAATTTTGGTCCTAGGACTGGTCAGAGCAGTCCTATATTCGGTCACAGGTTAACTTTGACCAGTCCAAATGACTGGTTATCAAGTTAACTTGCTGTACAGGTTAGGAGTGCACCCATCTGTATGTACAACGTAACTGGTTGTGTTGCTTAGTCTTCAGTATTTGTATAGGTTGTATACAACGAAACTGGTTGTGTTGCTTAGTCTTGATAATTTGTATAGGTTATAAAAAACGTAACTGGTAGTGCTGCTCAGTCTCCGGTATTTCTATAAGTTATAAACAATGCAACTGATTGTGTTGCTTAGTCTTCAGTATTTATATAGGTAATAAACGACGTTACTGGTTGTTCTGTTTAGTCGTTAGTATTTGTATAGGTTACAAACAACGTTACTGGTTGTGTTGCTTAGTCATCAGTATTTGTATAAGTTATATACAACGTAACTGGTTGTGCTACTTAGTCTTTAGTATTTGTAGCAGTTATATAAAACGTAACTGGTTGTGTTGCTTAGTTATGACAACGAATTTGTTCCTTGTGTCGGAACTACAATATCGATCCCTTTTTCACAAATATGACCAATCTAATTGGACATATATCGGGTTGATTCCAAAATGAACAACACATTGGATGCCCCATGTGCTGCTGATTTGCTTACTCTTTCGGAGCACCTGACATCACCATCAGTTTTTGAATAGTGTTTGTTTTACTCAGTCCTAAATTTACATGTTGTGGTGTGTGTACTATTGCTTGTCTTTTTAGTTTTTAGCAATGCATGGCTTTTATCAGTTTATCTGTGAATGTTATCTGGTATCTGCACATGTTAATGTGTTCATGAACCACATGAACAAACAACATCCACTGAACAACAGGTACCTTACATAGGACAAACAGATGCAGCGGTTTTAGATATGCATTTCATCTCCGAGTTATTGCCCGTAGATGATATTTTCGACAATGAAATCCCTTTTGTTTTGAAACTATAGATAATATATTGTTTGATTGGTATATATTGTACCAAGTTAGGACAATGGCAGTTGGTATATAATAGTGTGTTTCTATGTGTGTCGCATTGTCATTTTGTTGCACTTCAGCGTTTCTGTTGTTTCGTTGTTTTCCTCTGATAGTTGATGTGTTTCCATTGGTTTTATTTTGGAACACAGATTTGTTTTCTCTTAATCGATGTATAACTTTTGAACAGAGGTATACTACTGTTGCCTTTATGTGTGTATGGTTTGTAGGCAACATATTTTAACGTTTGTTTTATCCAGCGAATAAACGAATCGAGTTAGGACCAAAAAGAATTGCATAAACTCCAAACAGATCAATAGTGGCTGTGTGGATAAGGCAAACGTTTCCTGATATTTTATGATCCACTATCGGGAATAGAACAACTCATAAGGCAGACAAAATATAATTCAAAATTTAATTTAATTCCACATTTATTTATAAAATATCATCCACAAATGTATATATGATTAAACAGATGGAAAATGTTACCAAAGTATGTTTTTTAACAAATGATTTAAATGATACCAGTCACCAATTGATATTCCCATAATATATCCTCATATAATGTGATTAATATATATTTTACAAACACATGCGAATCGGTTATAGGTGTAAGTAAATTGCCCTATCGTTTGGAAACACAAACAAATATATATGTGAACCTCAGTGAAGCCCAGAAGCACAAACTGTATATTTGAACTCGAGTGAAGTCCAGAAGCACAAACTGTATATTTGAACTTGACTGATTGCTACAGAGTACGTGTTCTGAAACGAGTGAAAATAAACCACAATGACTGTATATTTGGACTCAGAAGAAACTTAACCACAACAAAATGTTTCCAAACAAAACTCAATTAAACTCGACTTAATTTCACTACATTAATTGTATACTTAAACTTCATTGCAAACTGAAATGTTTTGACTCGAATTGATGAAGCACATAATAATTGTATGTTAGAATAGCAGAAAATAAACTGAAAACTTTCCCAATTAAATTATTATAAAAGCTATGAATGAAATTTCCAGCAATGATTACGATCAATTCAATTAAATGCAGTTTATTGTCAATCTTCTAGTTGTGTGAAGGCAAACAACAATGACTGTGTTCGTACTCGACTGATTCACACAGACTACATATATGTGTTCGGAATTAAGTGAAAGTAAACAACAATGCCTGTATATTCAGATTCAAAAGAAATTGTATCACAAAAACTGTAAGTTAGAACTTAGCTTAATTCAAGAATAAAAGTTGTACACTCTGAGTACGTTGAAAAAACAATTAACTTTCGCACTCGAACTAATTATGCATTAAAATTGTATGTTAGTATAGCAGAAAATAACCCAATATTTTCCAATTTAAATCAATATAAAAATCTATGAATGGAAGTTCCCACAAAGGTTACGATAACACATTGTTATCGGTTGATGTCGGTTCGATGGCGTTTATGTCCAATGTTCTCGGTTTGTCGATACATATCAATACCAGCCGTTCCTGTTTGGTTTATTTCCTTTCTTATTTTGTCTCTTTTCTTTCTTTCCATTCCTTTTTTCGCCTAAAGAAGTAGAAAATGAAATAAAAGTAAAAGAACATCAAAGTAAAAGAACATAAAAGTGTGTTATACAAAAAGGACAGAATTGCCCGTATTGTTCTACCTATATTACTGCATACTTATAATGAATATGCATGCGAATATTGACAGATTCGTGGAATAATGTATGTCTGTGTGCATATCAATTGACTTATTTTTTGCATACAAGTATTAAGGCTATGTGTAAACATTATTTTGTAAGAACTCTAATGAATTTAAACCAGCCTTTTCAGTGTTTCATCACGTGACATCATGGAGCGGAATGACAAGGATGAACTTGTTCACTGTGATGTAGAAACCTATTCAGAAATAATACATCGAGTTACTTATTATATTATTATATTGAAATCAATTCCAGTTTTTGTTGGGTTTCATGTTGCTCCGACATTGATTTGTTATGTTTTATGTACTACTGTTGTGTGTCTCTTTGTCCTTTTGAGCCATGGCAATGCCAATTTGTTTTCGACTTATTGGTTTGAATTTTGCCTTTGGTATCTTTTGCCTCTCTTTTAGTCTAAAAAGTCGATGCACATTTGACTGTTAAGTATTACCTGATTTGTTGTCTGACCACTTTCCTGATTTGTTTTCTGACCACTTTCCTGACTTGTTGTCCGATCTTTTTCCTGACTTGTTGTCCAATTCCTTTTCTAGTGTGTTGCATGATTCTGTAAAGAAAAGTAAGAAAAAACTATTTTATTACAACATGAAAACAGAATAAGAGCAGCTTCAAATAAATAAAAGTCTAGTAATAATATGTATCCCCTTACTTGGCCTTAGGTCAATTTATTTCTTTTTTCACTTTAAAAAGAAAGAAAAATCATAATCTATATATTCAAAGATAGGCATGTGTTATCTGGTTATTAACAACTCAATACACCACAATACTACTCATTGAATCAATGTGTGTGTTATACGGTTACCTTACAAATATGTTTTGTTACGAGGAGATTGTTTTGATAAATGAATTCTGTATAGAGTTTACAATGTTTAAGTCAGGAATATGACAGTTCTTGTCCATTCGTTTTTGATGCGTTTTGTTATTTGATTTTGCCATGTGATTATGGACTTCCGAATTGATTTTCCTCTAAGTTCAGTATGTTTGTGATTTGACTTTTTTCATACCTGGACATACTCCTAGGTTACAACTGTCGGTGTCAATAGGTTCACCAGAACAGTTATGCCCACCACCAGAAGGGACGGGGTTATTACATTCTCTGTTCATATTGACTGTACCGTCTCCACAGGTGACAGAACAAGTCGAGTTTTCCCAGTCACTCCATCCACCATCAACTGTTTGAATATAGAAAAATACACTGTTAACTTTGAAGTCATACTCTGTATAAATCAACATTATACCATATTGACATTTTTCATATATGTTTATAAAAATATCTAAATGACCATTCGAACTCATTGAATCTATAATTTATGTATTTAGTTACTAGTAGAATATGTAGAACTGTGTTTGATTTCGTGTTGCTATATGACAAGGTATTGTACAAGACAGTACCTGGTTAACAAACTGACAAATTATCATTTGAAGTAAGGTTGCGCACCGAAAATATATTTTTTCCCTGAAGACAGGTCTTTAAGTTTGTTTTTTTGATAAATGAGTTCTGCATAGGGTTTACACTGTACATACCTGGGCATTCTCCTAGATTACAACTGTCGGTGTCAATAGGTTCACCAGAACAGTTATGCCCACCACCAGAAGGGACGGGGTTATTACATTCTCTGTTCATATTGACTGTACCGTCTCCACAGGTGACAGAACAAGTCGAGTTTTCCCAGTCACTCCATCCACCATCAACTGTTTGAATATAGAAAAATACACTGTTAACTTTGAAGTCATACTCTGTATAAATCAACATTATACCATATTGACATTTTTCATATATGTTTATAAAAATATCTAAATGACCATTCGAACTCATTGAATCTATAATTTATGTGTTTAGTTACTAGTAGTATATGTAGAACTGTGTTTGATTTCGTGTTGCTATATGACAAGGTACTGTACAAGACAGTACCTGGTTAACAAACTGAAAAATTATCATTTGAAGTAAGGTTGCGCACCGAAAATATATTTTTCCCTGAAGACAGGTTTTTAAGTTTGTTTTTTTGATAAATGAGTTCTGCATAGGGTTTACACTGTACATACCTGGGCATTCTCCTAGATTACAACTGTCCGTGTTAACAGATTTACCAGAACAGTTATTCCCACCACCAGAAGGGACGGGGGTATTACATTCTCTGATCATTGTGACTGTGCCGTCTCCACAGGTTACAGAACAAGTCGAGTTTTCCCAGTCACTCCATCCACCATCAACTGTTTGAATATAACAAATACAATGCTACATATTGTGTGACGTCATACTATGTATAAATCAACATCCTCAAACAACATCCTTACACATTAAGATTGGTCAAATATATTTATAAATTATAGTGTAAACAAAGACATGTGTGAATTGTTATTCTTACTGAAACTGTAAACTCAAACTAACATGCATTTGATTTACAAACTTCAGGATAATAGATTTACAAACCTTAAGATTAAAAGATTTTTTCACTGAAAGTTGTTTGCTTTTAATCTGTAATAGATACAGGTTTAACCTATAATGGTAATACAAATTATGATATTGATTATTACCTTGAATTGAAATTAAACATGATGATGGTGTTTATAGTAATACCATAATAATGACGAAACCATATGTGTCATGTGTATGATAAGCTAGGAAACATGAAAACCATAGAACTACATACCTGGCACAATACAGTCTGATGTATTAAAATTTAGTATTGCAATAGTCTTGTTATGAGCAGTACAAGTTCCTTCAAATACATCCAACGATCTCCTATTGACCCAATCTACAAATCCGGTCACTGAACAACAAACAAGAGGATTGTTGTTAACATATCTACAAGGAAACAAAAATAATAGAATAAGAAATGAAGATTATTGTAAAATCTTTAATTGATGATAACAAAAACAACTTTGATAAAACAATAGTCTTCTTTGAACATCAATAATTAATTCAAATTTAATTTCAAGCTATACTTAAATAGGATTTTACTCACTGACTCAAATCACCATAATTTTTGATTGCAAGAGAAGATATATCTGTAAACTGATGACATGTTAGTGTTTGTTTGTTTTGTTTACGCATCGTTGTCAATATAATAGAATTTGATGAGACTGTCATACAAGTGAGAGGTTTAGCTAGCTATAAAACCAGGTTCAATCAACCATTTTCTACATAAGAAAATGCTTGTACAAAGTCAGGAATATAACAGGTTTTATCAATTCGCTAGATGTGTTGGTAATTTGATCAACATGATACAGGACTTTCCGTTTTGAATTTTTCTCGGAATCTTTGTGATTTTACTTTTTACTTTGTCATAATAATATGTGTTAATATATGCCATGAAGGGATTGAATGTGTTAATCCATACAATTTTATGACATTGGTGCAGAACAGACCTCAACCGAAAATTCACGAAGTATTTATTTATGTAATGGCATGCGAGTGATACAGACATAAGGTTTCAATTTTAAAACTTATAATGATTTCTGTAGAATATAGATTTTTTTCACATTGAAAAATTTGTCAAAACAGAAATTGAAAAAAAATTAACATAACGAATAAATTCAGACGACAAATTGATTTTTTTTTTCTAAATTAAGAAAAAAAAGAGAGAGACAATCAGTTTTAAAGATCATCTTGAAAACACTCTATTCTTCAATCAAATTGATGTCAATTCATTTAAACGGGTATAAACGCATAGAGTATACTTTTATATAATCTGGAAATGTGTTTTTCTGGCAACAACGTTTAAATATCATATTAATATTAAATAAGCATGTGTTAATATTATGAAGACAGATCATACCTATTCTACCGAACCATTTATATGGTATAGTGGAGAGGTTTTGTTTACATGAAAAAATGCAGGGCAATATACATTTTGTATAATTGTTAAACTAAGATCATGCAACGCTTTGTTTATTTTACTGCATGTCTATTTTTGGTTCACAGTGTATCAGTACTTACAAAATCCGAAGCGATGTTAATCCTTTAAATGCATTTTCTTCTATTGAGGTAATGATATTGCCGGATAGATCTCTGCAAGAATGAACATCACGTTTATCAATAGGAAAAGATTCAATAAACCTAGTGTTAAATAATAATGTAAGGTTAAGACATTTAGTGATAAGGCAGAATACAGTTTTTTTTTCCATATTAAAAAGTTGTCAAAACTTTTTCTAACCATCATTTAGAAATTATCAAATAGAAATTATAGCAAGAAAATCAATTATAATGATCATCCTGGTAACCCTCTTTTCTTCAATCAAATTGGTGTCAAAATATATAGTATTCAATTGAATGGGTATAAACGCATAGTGTCTAACCTTAGATGATCTTTAAATGTTTTTTTTTCTAGCAACAACGATTAAATATCATATTAATAGAAAAAAAAACATGTGTAAATAATTTGAAAACAAATCATACCTACTCTACCGAACCATGTTTATAGTATAGTGAAGAAGTTTTGTTCACATGACTAAATTCAGGTCAATACACATTTTGTATATTTGTTAAACTAAGATCATGCAACACTTTGTTTATTTTACTGCATGTCTATTTTTGGTTCACAGTGTATCAGTACTTACAACTCCTGTAGCGATGTTAATCCTTCAAATCTATTTTCGTCTATTGAGGTAATGCTATTGCCGTCTAGATGTCTGAAATTATGAACATCAGGTTTACCAATAGGAAAAGATTCAATAAACCTAGGATTAAATAATAAAATAAGGTTAAAAAATTAAGTGATAAGCTACAATGTTTCAATATCATATTTATAGAAAATAAACATGTTAATATTATGAAGACAGATCATACCTACTCTACCGAACCATTTACAATGTATATAGTATAGTGAAGAAGTTTTGTTCACATGACTAAAGTCAGGTCAATACACATTTTGTATATTTGTTAAACTAAGTTCATGCAACACTTTGTCTATTTTACTGCATGTCTATTTTTGGTTCACAGTGTATCAGTACTTACAAAGTCCGTAGCGATGTTAATCCTTCAAACGCATTTTCTTCTATTGAGGTAATGCTATTGCCGAACAGAGATCTGCAAGAATGAACATCCCGTTTATCAATAGGAAAAGATTCAACAAACCTAGTGTTAAATAATAATGTAAGGTATGACATTTAGTGATAAGGCAGAGTACTTTTTCTAACCATCTTTTAGAAATTATCAAATAGAAATTAAAGCAAGAAAAGCAATTCTAATGATCATCCTGGTAACCCTCTTTTCTTCAATCAAATTGATGTCAAAATATGTAGTATTCAATTGAATGGGTATAAACGCATAGTGTCTAACTTTAGATGATCTTGGAATGTTTTTTTTTTCTAGCAACAACGATTAAATATCATATTAATAGAAAAAAAAACATGTGTTAATATTATGAAGACAGATCATACCTACTCTACCTAACCATTTATAATGTATATAGTATAGTGAAGAAGTTTTGTTCACATGACTAAAGTCAGGTCAATACACATTTTGTGTATTTGTTAAACTAAGTTCATGCAACACTTTATCTATTTTACTGCATGTCTATTTTTGGTTCACAGTGTATCAGTACTTACAAAGTCCGTAGCGATGTTAATCCTTCAAACGCATTTTCTTCTATTGAGGTAATGCTATTGCCGAACAGAGATCTGCAAGAATGAACATCCCGTTGATCAATAGGAAAAGATTCAATAAACCTAGTGTTAAATAATAATGTAAGGTTAAGACATTTAGTGATAAGGCAGAGTACTTTTTTTAACCATCATTTAGAAATTATCAAATAGAAATTAAAGCAAGAAAAGCAATTCTAATGATCATCCTGGTAACTCTCTTTTCTTCAACCAAATTGATATCAAAATATATAGTATTCAATTGAATGGGTATAAACGCATAGTGTCTAACTTTAGATGATCTTGGAATGTTTTTTTTTCTAGCAACAACGATTAAATATCATATTAATAGAAAAAATAAAACATGTGTAAATAATTTGAAAACAAATCATACCTACTCTACCGAACCATGTATATAGTATAGTGAAGAAGTTTTGTTTACAAACCTAATTTCAGGTCAATACACATTTTGTATATTTGTTAAGCTAAGATCATGCAACGCTTTGTTTATTTTACTGCATGTCTATTTTTGGTTCACAGTGTATCAGTACTTACAAAAACTGTAGTGATGTTAATCCTTTAAATCCATTTTCTTTTCTTGAGGTAATGCTATTGCCATGTAGATATCTGAAATTATGAACATCAAGTTTATCAATAGAAAACCATTCTATAAACCCAATATAAGGTTATTTATATAAGATTCAGAATTGTTAGTGATAAGAAAAGTTATGTTCTTTTCCTACATTTGAAGTTAATCAAATCTTGTTCAAAACCATCATTTAAGTTGCTTTGTTACTGAAATTTAAAAAAAAAAAAAAAAAAAAAAAAAACATTTAATGATTGTATTCAGAATAAAAATTGAAAATGTTTTTTCGAAATTTGGGAGAAGGCATTTTGTAGTATTTATTATTACAAGTACTGGAAATAAATAGTATTCCTATTCTTAACATCCGGTGTCGTAATGCATCCTAATTTCATAGTATATCGGAAATAACATTTCTAAATACACTGTATTGGTTATATAATAAATTAATATTCTGCTGTTCAAACAGAAATATATAAAAAGTCTTTAGATTGAAATTATCTAGTAACATATTCAAGTTCTTTGATAAAAGCTAATTCGAAATTGATAATTGAGTTGAAAACATGTAAAAAAGAAGAAATGAAATTAATGGAATCAGAAATAATAAAAAGAACATAAGATGAATTAAGAAAACGAATCAAAATAAACAAGAATATGTGTTTTTGTATAATTAAGTTTAAATTGATCGTTTAGTTATCAATTGAATAAACAATAAAAAAAAAGTGTAAATATTATGAAGACAAAATGAACAGTACTTACAAAGTCGTTGTAGTAGAAGGAATATCATCTGGTATTTGCGTTAAACCTTTGTTAGAGCAATCCACAGTGGTGACAGAACAAGTACACATGTTAGGACATCCCTGGGCACGGGTTAAGTGAATTGTTGATAAACTGAACATCAGCATAAATTCTACTGTAAACAACATCTTTATATGTGATTTTATTCCTGTTCTGTAATTGATAAAACTGTCTTTGAAAATAGCATTAAGTAACACTTTTATAACGGGTTTGGAAATCGACACCGTCAGCTAGTAGGTCTTAAGAAATATAATAGGTAACCATACAATAACATATACTTTTTCTTACCAAATATAAATCATTTTCAATAATTATACACAATGTACAATGCGTCATTAGTATGAGTGGAAATTCGTGTCATTGGCGATATGAACATACCGTATGGAATTTTCAACGCGTTGGTTTTTATTATACACGCGTCTGTTTTACTTTCAACGCGTTGGTTTCACTTTCAACGCGTTGGTTTACACTATCAACGCGTTGGTCTTCCTTTTCAACGCGTTGGTTCGTAATTCATACGGTATGAAAAACCAACGCGTTGGTTGTCAATTCGATACCGTAAGTTTTCCCACTTATGTCTACCTATCAACATCTTTGTAACAAAGTACAATCTTATCAACCGTTCTGATTGTTTTAAGTTTGGCGGGGATATTCTCTGTTGTTGAAGATACCTACTGACTTGCTACATGGATACACGTAGAGGAGACCGGGAGCGATTTTTAGATCGATTCAAAGAAATGGTGAATTATTGCAGCAGGATTAGCACTTCGGATACAATGGACGATGATACATCGGCAAATGTACGAGGAAGGTAAACATGTTTGATACATGATTTAAAGTCCAAATATATTTCTTGATAGTCTGTGTTCTCGTCATAGCATACATTCAAGCAGAACCCACTATAAAGAAATTTGATAAGGTGGAAAACTTCTTCAAAACTTTTTTTCAGTAAAAGCAATAACAAATGTTTTTTAGAAACATTTATTGAACATTTTTCCAATAACCTACAGTTCATAGTATTATATATTGGGATAAGGTTACGAAACGTCTTAGTTATGAAACGCCCAGATTACGAAACGAAATGCACCCATGAAAGTTAAAACAATTGCGTTTCAATAAGGTATAAAAAAGTTATCAAAGGTACCAGGATTATAATTTTGTACGCCAGACGCGCGTTTCGTCTACATAAGACTCATCAGTGACGCTCATATCAAAACAAGTACAAAGTTGAAGAGCATTGAGGATCCAAAATTCCAAAAAGTTACGTTCAGATAGGTTACTATCAGATTTTCGTTAAAAATATATATCCAATTTATATATAGTAATTTAAAGTTTTTAAACTAAATTTACAGTAGTATGAGATATTGGTAACTGGTTATTCATGTTATTGGAATTCGGTAATGGGAATGAAAATCGAGGGCTAGAGCAGAGGGAATCAGTGGCAGAAACTTGTAGAAAGATGACTAAAAATTGGTTACTTAATACTTGACAAATAAAATGAAAAAACAGCGGAACGGAATGCTTGAAATTGAATGTTTGGGAAGGGAAGTTAGAATTCAGAGGAAAGGAATCTATGACCCCCCATGTCTACTACTCTAGCCGACAAATGTCGGGAAGCTGCACCCATGAAATATATTAATTTATAAGAAATGTTTATAACATACAACATTTCTAGTCATCTACAAGATCAATGGTTATATTTAGAACACAAGAGGCTTCACGAAGTTTCTTGAACTAATTGACTTGAAAAGTTGTATATTACATTTAATAACAACACGAGATGATGACACTGACATGACTGACAGGTGTAAAAAAGCTGTAACTAAACACTTAATACTGTACGGAAATAGTCATTTAAAAGGTCCTATATAAATTTGTCTGACCAACTAGACAAGTACTTTTGATACATATTACAACACCACATCAATAAAAAAATAACAGGGACGTATAAAAATGAAAGAAATATTATTTTGACGTAAATTTCGATTATCAAAAATCTTTAACCGGACCTTGCCCAGACAAGAAATCATCGTCATCTTGATTTTCGACAACTTGTGGTCTTGTTGCTTCTGTATTTAATCTTTGTGCCCTGTTTATCAACGTTTGCAGACGGGTTGCGGACGATACAACCATATTTTTACTTTACCGCCAATATCAAGAAAATTCCGGAGGCTGTCCGAATAGTTAGAAATTGTTTTGTAACAAACATTTCGATTGGCCGACAAAAGTATAAAACTTACGGTATGGAATGAAAAACTTACGGTATGGAATTGAAAACCAACGCGTTGGTTTTTCATACCGTATGAATTACGAACCAACTCGTTGAAAGTGATGACCAACGCGTTGATAGTGAAAACGAACGCGTTGATAGTAAAAACCAACGCGTTGAAAATAAAAACCAACGCGTTGAAAGTAAAAACCAACGCGTTGAAAATTTCATACGGTATGTTCATAACGCCAATGACACGAACGGCCAGTCATACATTAGCCTATATGACTGGCTGAAAATTACTTGTATAAATGAATGTTATTGTTTGTTATAATTCAGGTTGCACTTTAATATTAAAATATACATTCATTCATTCATATAAGATAAAATTGAGAATGGAAATGGGGAATATGTCAAAGAGACAACAATCCGACCATAGAAAAAACAACAGCAGTAGGTCACTAACAGGTCTTCAATGTAGCGAGAAATTCCCACACCCGGAGGCGTCCTTCAGTACAATTTGGTTTTAACTTTGCATAATGATTAATGTCATTAAGGAGTTACAACATTTAAATTAAACCGTATAACGAAGAAAATTCAATCCGAACAAAAAAAAAAAATCAAGGATGCCAAAAACATTCCCAATGTCTAATAAGGTGTGATGTATTACAGGTATAACATTTATTAGCTTATTCCTCATTGCTTGTATATTATTAGAACTTCAGTTTGCCTAGTATTTGTAATACAAGTTTATAACCAGCATTATATATTATCAGAGCTTATGATTGTTAGTTATTTGGTATAAAATTGAGAAAGGAAATGGTGAATATGTCAAAGCGACAACCACCCGACCATAGAGCAAACAACAGCCGAAGGCAACCAATGGGTCTTCAATGTAGCGAGAATTCCCGCACCCGTAGGTGTCCTTCAGCTGGCCCCTAAAATATGCATAATAGTACAGTGATAATGGACGTCATACTAAACTCCGAATTATACACAAGAAACTAAAATTTAAAATCATACAAGACTAACAAAGGCCAGAGGCTCCTGACTTGGGACAGGCGCAAAATTGCGGCGGGGTTAAACATGTTTATGAGATCTCAACCCTCCCCCTATACCTCTAGCCAATGTAGAAAAGTAAAAGAATAACAATACGCACATTACAATTCAGTTCAAGAGAAGTCCGAGTCTGATGTCAAAAGATGTAACAAAAGAAAATAAACAAAATGACAATAATACATAAATAACAACAGACTACTAGCAGTTAACTGACATGCCAGCTCCAGACCTCAATTAAACTGATTGAAAGATTATGTCTTCATCATATGAATATCAGGTACCATCCCTCCCGTTAGGGGTTTAGTATCATACTATCATAAAATATATGAGAAGAACATAACCCGTGTCATGCCAACAACTGTTTTTTTAGAAATAAATGTGTTTAGTTCCGATGCAAAGACCCTATCAGTGAATCAATGTTGAAGCCTGTTTGTAATCAGCATACAATCGCTTACCCTAACACCGAACATTGAGCAAAAACTTACTGAAATAAGACGGACGGCAGTATAACTAACCAATATTTGAATCGTTTTTCAGATATGCTATATTGCTATTCAAATAACTTCCTGTTATGAATAAACAGTAGCATGATCATGTGTAGTTTGTGTTTCACATTATTGCATATCAATATAATATTTCCCACAAAAATGACCAAAAGTTAGCGTGCAATAAATTCTAATTTTGCACTAGTGCAATAAATCTTCAAACGACAAAATCTAAGTTTAAACCAATTTTCACTTTAAAATATTATATTGCTATACAATAAAAGGGTTATTGCATGTATATTGGGGAATATTATCCCTCGTAGAACATGTATTGCACTAACAAGCTCGTGCAACACACAATTCTACTCGGGACAATATTCATGCAATAACCGTATATTATTGTATTGGGCTTACCTTTAATTGTACAGCCGACTTCAATATTTGTTTAGTGAAGACAATGAGGTGTATTATTAACATAGCATAGACATAGATATCTATACAATATTCTAATATTGTATAAATATTGGTGCTTATTTAGCTTTGTGAATAAACCCCATGCTCTACATGCTCTACATCAAATAAAATATGCTTGCACATGCGTCTATTGACTACTTTAGAATAATTGTGTCTAATTGGCATGCATTTAATATAAATCATTAATTTAAAACACTTCCAAACTCCTAAATGATGCACATGTTAAAATCTTCTCCCTCTGAAAAATCACATTGTCAGTCGTTTGCTTGTTTATAAACAAAACAGGGAGGTTCATGGAAGAGTCTATACAACACCATTAGAATTATACATCGGACATAGAAATTAACTTAATTGTCCTAATCAGAATCAAAATAATTCATGCAAGCGATAATTTATTGTAGTTTTAACATGGTTGGGCATTATATTCATGTTATTTTAGCCCCCTCTATTGCTAGGGCACAAGTAATCACGAATATAAAACCTGCCCATGCTAAAACCACAATAAAGTATAGCGGAAGCGCTTCATTCTAAAAATGTGCACAAGGTCAACGCTTTTACAACCCTATAAAGTTACAAAAAGAAGCGTTCAATACTTATCATTTAGCTAGGATCATGAAAATATAAAATTTCAAAAATACTGAATTAAAAAAGAAAATCAATTTGGAAAGTCCATAATCACATGGCAAAATCAAATAACAAAACGCATCAAAAACATGACTTTTATCAATTTTGTATTAATTTACCTGTGCACTTGATTGTGGGACCTCGTGTCATCATGAATGCTAAATTTTCTTGTGTAATGAAGTTGAGAAAGGGATCACGCGAGATGGCAGTTAGCCAAACAGAATAACTGATTAAAATGAAATACATCTAATGTAATTATTTGTGTTTTCAAAAATTACTTCGCCTGTTTAGTGGTATGCATTGGCTTTAGGTGTAATTCCTCCAAATCATGGTATGTCACATCAGGATGCATACGAAAATAACCCGAAAAATTCCCTTGAATATCACAGTTGTAGGAAAATATTCCACATTTTATTGCAGTAAATCTTAGATCATAAACATTTGGCTTGGGTATTTTAAAGTACCTTTTTGTTTTCCATTTGGGGTTTCTAAAGAATATTTTGGAAACTTAAGGTTACATGGTTGATTAAGCTTGTACACAGGTGAATAAAAGGGGAAAATTTCATCGGTTAATTTCCCCTGATGGTTATTTTTTGGCATGCAATGACATGTTATGTCATTTTTGTCTATAGTACTGGACATTTATTTGAAATAAAGATACATTCTGGAAAACATTTTGAAAAGACGAAAAGGGAAAAATCAATGATGGTATTACGTATTACACTTAAAGGACCAGATTGATGCCACGAGTTTCTACACAAAGACATCTCTGTACCATGTCCGGTATTTGGCAGTTGTAATCATTCGTTTGGTGTGTTTGGTCTTTGAATTTGGCATGTTTGCTTCAATTTTGATTTTTTTATAATTTGTTATTTTTGTAATTTTACCTTCTCCCATTAGCAATGTTCATCACACAACACCCTGTATCAACATAAACTATGATAAGTTGAATTTTAGTAAGGGTAACAAAGAAGTGTCAAACAAGTGAACACAGTCATGTGTTAAATTTGTCTACCAAAGGTGTTAACACAGTCATGTGTATTCTTGTGACAAAGTTGTTTTTTATTTGTGACTCTCCACTGTGAATTTTCCTCGAAATGATGAAACTGCTTTAAAAAGACACAACAAAAGCAAAATAACGTGTTTTATATTCCTTGCAAAAAAAATCGATGAAAGCAAAAAAATATCAATTAGATAAAATGGTGAACATTAAATATTTGCTCTAAACATGCACATCTAGTTCATAGGAGAACATAATATAATGTTCATTGTGTGATGTTCAAATAAATAAGGAAAGATGCAATGTGATTCTGTGCATTGTTTTATCTAGATATGAGCATATATTTTTTGTAAAATCTTAGTTATTCAACACGCAAGTGAACACTATGCCACAAAGCATCGGAATCGGTGCTATGTTAAAACCATTGACGCATGAATAAAGTAAAAATTCATTAGAGATAGGAACAAAATATTATGGGTCACAGGAATAAATTCAAAAAACTTTTATAAATTGATATTTACCGACTAATAAAACATAAAAAAATTAAAACTAGTTAAAATGCAATAAAATACTTGTCTTTGCTTACCTGAAACTTTGTTCCCAAATCATCTGAATCAAACAATCTAGTCTTGCTATCTCTGGTAGCTGGGTATAATGATATACCTGTTTATATATACCATGATAAATAACATATGTTTTGATGGCATTTGCAAACGAGGAAGAAGGAAGCCTTAGTTGATTAATTAAAATCACACTACAGAACGGAAAAACAAGAAAGAAAAGTTACAAAAAACAATTAAGTTAAACAAACATCAAGATAAATATTGAATTGTTTTAGTAACAGATGTCAAAAACAATTTTTTTTTGTTACATGTGCGCACTAGGACGTCAAAAATGTCATTGGTTTAGTACGAAACATTTTGTGTTTAGATAAATAAATAAATATTTGAAAAACGTATATTAGCAAATCCCATTACTGAACGAACATATCCTGTATGGACTTTTGGTAAGTAATAGTAAGTACGTCGCCTTACTTTCAATGTTGCTATTAAAGTTATTAATCAAGATATGAGCTGCGTCGGATAGAAATCGACCTTATGCAAGCTTATGTTATATTTGTTATTCTCGTGGGATTTTGTCTGATGCTTGGTCCGTTTCTGTGTGTGTTACATTGTAGTGTTGTGTCGTTGTTCTCCTCTTATATTTAATGCGTTTCCCTCGGTTTTAGTTTGTTACCCCGATTTTGTTTTTTGTCCATGGATTTATGAGTTTGAACAGCGGTATACTACTGTTGCCTTTATTCACGTACACATGCACATGTTTAAAGCCTTTTGTGGATTTTGGAACATTCAAATGCGTTGCAACATTGACTAATTTGATGTAAAATTAGGATGAATATTAAAGTTTTGTTATTGTTATTTGTAGAAGAAACTATTTTCATATCCTGCTATGGTTATTTGTGACTTATTGATCAAATGTATTGTGACGAATTTTTATCTTTTATTAATTATTTGCTTATTATTCATAAATTGTAATTCATGAAAGGCAGCTCACTATCTTATTTTCATGGTTTATAAAGGTATGTATAAATCGCACCCTGATTGACAACCCACTCATTGATTTACGCGCCAGGTAAAAATCATATGACAAGTGACACATGGTTTTTCATACAGGTAAAGAGGTTAGGCAGAGCATACCTAGATTTTGATGTGAACAAACGTTTGTCTGCTGCAGTTCAGAATATTTGGTGATATTTCAGAATTGTCAATTCAGGACATGGAGTTTCACAGGACAATATAATGAATTTGCTCAGGTAAGAACATTTATTTATATTTTTGACGGTGTTATCATTTAGTTGTCATTTTGACATATCAAACAGACCCGGAGACTATTCATTCACGTGGCGGTCGATTTATGGTTTGAAATCTTGTTTTCATTTGATTATAAATTTGCTTTTGGTTCAATTATTTGTTTCAGGGACCATGCAGTTTTCATGCTCTGTTTTAGAGTGGCAACGTTTAAATGGTCAGCCAACGTACGTCCCATTTATTGACGCAGATCTTCCCAAATACCAGTTGTGAGGTTTAGTTTAACGTATCGTACAACGGCCAATATATATATGTCATGTCGCAGGAATTACGCATTTGCGTTTATAGAAGAGGTTAATTTTACCGGAAGTTGGTGTTAATTTCATCGGAAGTTGGTGTTAGTTTTACCGGAAGTCCGTATTTGATTTACCGGAAGTGGCATATCAATATAAAAGTTATATATGCAATTAGTGAAATATTTTTTAAGTGAATATATAGTGAGCCATACATCATATTGATGTTACAAGTGTATACAATATAAAAAAGAAGATGTGGTATGATTGCAAATGAGACAACTGTCCACAAGAGACCAAAATGACACAGACATTAACAACTATATGTCACCGTACGGCCTTCAACAATGAGGAAAGCCCATACTGCATAGTCAGCTATATAAGGCTCCGATAAGACAATGTAAAACAATTCAAACGAGAAAACTAACGGCCTTGTTTATTTAAAAAAATGAACGAAAAACAAATATGTAACACAGTAACAAACGACAACCACTGAATTACAGGCTCCTGACTTGGGACAGGCACATACATAAATAATGTGGCGGGATTCAACATGTAACGACAGATTGTAGATCCATGAATATGTATATGTATATAACATATTAATAATATTTAGTTAGCTTTTAATTTACTGATAACAATATCAATATTTATACCAATAAAAACAATATTCAATGATCTTATCACAGTGTTGAATATGTAGCCTTTTAAAATAAGTTTATCTAAAGGAGCGACAAGTTTACATGGATCATTTCTAAATTTACAGGCATGGTTAACAACATTTTCGTAGAAATGAGGATGTGCTATCCCGTTTGAAATAAGCTTTCTACAGGTACAACCAAACTTCAAAACCAAATGTTTATATCTATGGAAAAATTTAATAAAGGTTTTAAGAAATTTATGGTAACGATATCCCTGGTTTAATAATTTACCATAGAAGGCGTTCGTTAAAATCAAAAACGTCACAACAGACACGGGCATAGCGAACTAGCTGTGAAATATAAACACCGTAAGATGGTGCCAAAGGAACATCACCATCTAAACATGGACAATTAACAATAGGGAACGAAAAATCGTCTCTTTTGTCGTAAAGTTTAGTGTGGAGTTTCCCGTTTATAACCGAAATATCTAAATCCAGGAAAGAACAGTTAGTACCGAATAAATTTGATTTATATAAATAAAGTTCCTTTGGGTAAATGTCAGCAGTATATTAAGAAAATTTTTGATTATTCAACGAAAAATATCATCAAGATAACGGTTGTGATAGGTGTTGTTGAATTTATCAATTGAATGAAATTTCGACGGGTCTTTATAGTGCCGTGACAGAACAGGAAAAAGTCGATTATTAAAAGAGTTTAATTTCACTTCATGGTATACGGCTGAAAATTGGCACAGTCCTAAAAAAAATATTTTACTTGAATTTTAGATTGGTCGTCAAAAAGTCGTATGGTGCAGGTTTTTTTTATTTCAGCTTTTAGTCAGCAAATTTGACTTCAAATGCAGATAATTAGTGGCATTCAGCTTGGCATTTTATTCAAAAGCTGCCGAGGAATATCTTTCTTTTTTGTTTTTCAAACATCCGACATAATGTTCTATGCATAAGGCGAAAAAGATAATCCTAAAAGCCTTTTGATGGCAAATTATGAGGAAAAAAACTACTGTTAACGGGGACATTTTGTGCTTTTACCTGATTCCAACATCATACAGAAAAGCGCTGATTAATTAATTATATCGTATATACTATAAAGTTATAAAACTGCAATTTTTCTTTTCATGTATACATGTTTTTATGAGGTAAAAAGTAAAAACACAAAAATACTGAACTCCGAGGAAAATTCAAAAAGGAAAATCCAAAATCAAAAGGCAAAATCAAAAGTCCAAACACATCAAACGAATGGATAACAGCTGTCATATTCCTGACTTGGTACAGACATTTTCTAATGTAGAAAATGGTGGATTGAACCTGGTTTTATAGCTAGCTAAACCTCTCACTTGTATGACAATCGCATCAAATTCCATTACATTGTCAACGATGCATGAACAAAACAAACATACTCAAAGAGTAAAAATGTCAAAAATAGGGGTACAGCAGTCAATATTGTGTTATCATCTTAATATCACTATAAAAACAACAAATGTAACGAAGAAGCACAAAAAGGCATACATCAAATTTAACATACTCATATTGCTTATCTTATACGACTTAATTCATCTATGTAAAGTCTACCCGTAAAGGATAAAAGGTTTTCAGTACTGGTGTAAAATTGCGCGTTTGAAATTCGCACAGGTAGACATAAAAATAATTTTGTCGTTCGATTGACGGCATACATAAATGCAGAGTCACGTAAAGTAGATATAACAAAAACAGACTTTAACAGTAGAAGTAATAATAATAAATAAAATAATTGTGTGGTTCAAAGTATGACGGGATACATAAGAAAAGTTTCACGTCAAATGTATATCATAAAAAACAGACTTAACAAAAAAAGTAGTATTATTGAGTAAAATAGTTTTGTCATTCATAGTATGTCAAGGTCCATAAGTAAAAGTAATATTAATGAATGAAATAAGTTTGTCGTTCAAAGTATGATGTTTTACATAACCACAGAGTCACTTCAAAACAATATCTAAAAAAACTGACTTAACAGTACAAGTAATATTAATAAAGACAAATACAAGAATATTATAACACGTTATGATAACCATCGTCAGTACGCAAAATCTATACTTCAAGACCATCTTGTATTATTTATGAAGTTGATACTGAATATTTATCAACAAGTTCTGGGTATCTTCCGATGAACTTTTTTAGAAAAAGGACGAGACGTTCTTTGACATACCCCTGGTTCATCAACTTTCTGCTCAGACACTGGTGACGTTTTATAAAGTCTGAATAGGAGCTGCAAGCTCTTGAATACCTGATAAGTTGGGAAATGTATATTCCATATGGAGGTGAAGTTGGTATATTACTACTAAGGTGGGGGAAATTGATAATTTCAAAATTAAAATCGTCTCGTTTGTCATAGATTCTGGTACTGAGATGACTGTGTATGTCAAATTCGAGGTATAAGTCTAAAAATGAGACGGAGGAAGCCGTGTCTGTAGTCTCTTTAATTTCTAGTTCTGGTGGGTATATTAATGGAACCCAATCAGAAAAGTTCGGATTGTTAATGGAAAGAACATCATCAATATATCTGAAAGTGAAATTAAATAACCTGGCTTCTTTGATCTTCTTGTTTTTGACAAGTGTCTGAAGAAACTCCGATTCAAATGAAAATAAAAAAAGAGGTCGGCAAGGAGAGGCGCACAGTTCGTTCCCATAGGAATGCCGACAATTTGTTGAAACAGTCTACCTCCAAATTCGAAAAATATGTTGTCAATAAGAAACTCCAGCATACTGATCACTTGTTCCTCTGTGTAATATGTTTTACCCTTTTGTTCCTTATTAACAACATATGCCTTGTGGTATCCCAAAGTGATAAATTTATAGCTTATGCTACCATTTTTATTATGAAAAGCATTGTGGATTATTTCTTTTAGACGGTTTTTTTCAATTTCACATGGAGAATGGTTGTAAACAAGGTTTAAAAATCAAAAGTTTTAATAGAACTAATTTCAGATAAAGACCGAGATTTAAAATTATCCAGAAGTTCTTTAGAGTTTTTAAGAATCCACATATGGTTAATACCACTACGTGAGTAAACAGTTTCACAGTATATCTGAAGACCCTCTTTAACTGCGGACAGAATTTTAGTCAATCTAATGGACAATTCTTTAGTAGAACAAGGAGATGAGCCGGCAATGTACCGTTGTTTGTACGGAATTTTGTGAAGTTTAGGTATCCAATACAAACAAGGTAAGTCCTCCGATTTGTTGTTCAATGCAATGCTCATAGAAGCCATGAAGGACTTATGATTCGCCAAAATCTCATCCTTGTCGAATGATATGTTTTTGTATGTGGGATTACCTAAGTGCTCATTTATTCCTAGTTCTTTGATAAGACACTCGTAGTAATACGATTTACATACAAAGACAATATTATTTGAAGCTTTGTCCGCAGGAACAACAACATACTTATCTTGAAGAAATGATAGACATTTTACAGCCTCTTTGTCACTGAAAATGGACTTAAGTCGATCATTCACACAGTTTTTCAACTTATGAATGCGACGTTTTATCAGAGACCTGATTGTTTTGACCCAATATGACAAAGTGTCCAGTTGAACTTCTTCTCGTTTAGCCCATGCTCTGGCGTAGTTCTCAATGGAATCCATAATTATTTTGAAGTTATGGTTCCAATTGACGTGTTAGGGTTCTCTAAACTTAGGGCCACGAGAAATCACCTTTCGGAGATTTTCATGTTGAATTATGTTTAGATCCCCAGTAATAACATGGCCAGAGGGGCTGTAATTGTAAGGCGAGTGGGAACAGTCACATGTCAGAGTTTTTTTTAGGTATTATTCTAAATCAAGGTCCTGTAATGCTTGTTTATAGTTAAATATTTTGGGTGCATTGGTTTTGGTGTAACTGTAGGATACAATAGGAACAGACTGATTTTCAAAATAAATAGAAATTTTAGATGTTACCTCCTTTTGATGTAGAACATTGCTGATGTGGATTGCATCAATTCCTCTATTGGTAAAGTGAACAGGAAGGAATTTCCTCTTTTCCTCATGTAAAGGTTCCGATCTTATTGGTTTAAAGAGACGGAAAAGAGCTACATCACAAATTATACTGACAAGTCTGTATATTGGAGATAATGTATTGGTGCCTCCATTGTCAAGTGCATAATCTCTCAAACATTTTAGAAAAATAACCGGCAGTGAAAAAAGAATAGTTCTAATGTAATGTAACCCTAACGGATGATGTAGATGAGAAAGAAGGTCATCAAAGCTTCCAGAGGCCGATCTCGATTTGGAAGACTTTTTTACATTAGGCCGATGGTAACGTTTTTGTCCGAAGTTGAACATTCATATTCGCAATATTATTATAGGATTCATGACTTAAGAATGTTGTCGTGTTCTTTTAACACTATGGACCAATACTGACGTTATAGATTTGTTAAACCTTCCACTTAAGGACGACATCAAAAGTTCAATGTAAGATAAAATTGTTTAAAACGATATTTTTTAAACTTTCAAAAATCTCTGCTGTTCAATCATTTAATTTTAAACAAATCCGGATAGTAGTGTCTTGTCCAAGATTGGGCTGAATACATAGTTCCCGTAATGTTTTGGACTTAAAATATTACTGGTTTCTGTTGATTGTTTTGTTACTTTGTTGAATTATTTGAGTGTCTGTAATTCTTTTATAAGGATGTGTCAATATGATTTTATCTATATCAGAGGTAAACTAAGTGTTTCGGTTGTTTATTTAAATAATAGGGATCCGGCAAAATCCAAAAAAGATCACAAAACAAGAAATAAAATTGAGAATGGAAATTGGGAATGTGTCAAAGAGACAACAACCCGACCAAATAAAAAACAACAGCAGAGGGTCACCAACAGGTCTTCAATGTAGCGAGATATTCCCGCACCCGGAGGCGTCCTTCAGCTTGCCCCTAAACAAATATATACTAGTCCAGTGATAATGAACGACATACTAATTTCCAAATTGTACACAAGAAACTAAAATTAAAATAATACAAGACTAACAAAGTCTAGAGGCTCCTGACTTGGGACAGGCGCAAAAATGCGGCGGGGTTAAACATGTTTGTGAGATCTCAACCCTCCCCCTATATCTCTAACCAATGTAGAAAAGTAAACGCATAACAATACGCACATTAAAACTCAGTTCAAGAGAAGTCAGAGTCTGATGTCAGAAGATGTAACCAAAGAAAATAAACAAAATGAAAATAATACATAAATAACAACAGACTACTAGCAGTTAACTGACATGCCAGCTCCAGACTTCAATTAAACTGACTGAAAGATTATGATTTCATCATATGAACATCAGACACAATCCTTCCCGTTAGGGGTTTAGTATCATACCATCATACCATATATGAGAAGAACATAACCCGTGTCATACCAACAACTGTTTTTAGAAGACCGTTGAACCTTGACTTTAAAATTTCAAAGAAGCAAACATTCAGTTTAATCCCTTGAATAGTGTTATTTTCTCAAGTGCGGAAGTGGGATATTTGATTTATTTTACCACTTACAGTTAATCAAGGTATTTTGGCACAGTTGATTGGCGTAATGATGGAATTTTACCCGAAATTGCGCGAATGACATGTTGTGACCTTAGTTCATTCATAGAGGGACATCTATGGTTCATTCTATTTGTTTATTATAAAAGTCTACATAGCTTAATGGTATTTACAGTTCGCTCTACAATTTGAAATGCAGAAACTTTTCAAAGATCTAAAGACATACATTTTGCTTAGTTCTTTGATTTCAAATTCAGATATATTGAAGATTTGATGTCTCTCTTTAACCCACACATCATTCAGTCAGTACATGTATTTTCCAGTTAGTTTGTGATAAAGGATACTACAGAAACTAAAATGTTTGCTTCTTATCTTGACCTTTTCTTTGATATTGAGACAGATTAACGACTACAAACAAAAATCTATGAAAACTTTGGAGGGCGATTTTAACTTCCCAATTGTCAATTTCCCCGTGTCTCAATGTACTAAAGTCCTCTGTGCCATCGTTTAATGTGCATATATCTCAAATTATAACCTCCGCTCGTGCATGTTGACACAACCAAACTGAACTCTTCTCGAAATTTTTGATTTTGTTTGAACATATCAACAGCAGTAAACTACTGTTGCCTCTAATGGTTCTTGAGGCATACAGATTAAATAGCAACAATCTCCAGTCAAGAAATCGAGGTTACGGTATCCAAGGTTGTGCTATGTGTTCTATTGTTTGTTTGTGGGTGTTTTCCTTTTGTTTAGGCCATGGTGTTGTAAGTTTATTTTCAACTTAAGACCTTTAAGCCCCTCTGGCATAGTTCGTCTTTCTTTCATATGCTTGCATCTATTGTGAAAAAAACTGCAACCAAGACAAATTATTTCATTCTCTAAAACAGAACATTTAAGTACAGGCTGTCTAATGGTAATTTGTCATACAGCCACGATAAACCTTTACTGGGAGTTAAACTGGATTCTGAATCAAAAGAACATTCACAGAAGCAAGTTTTGTACCACCAGCAGTGCGATATATATGCTAACCCTACTTCAGATATCAAATCAATTATACATTCAGGCCTCTACAATAACTTTTTTTCAACTTGTCCAGTAGGACAATTACATACCAAAACTTACTTGTCCGAATGAAATTGTTACTTGTCCAATTTGTTTTACTAACAATAACCTTTTTACATATTAAGTTGATTAAAGGAACAAAACGAATTTAAACAATAGAACAGAATTTGATGTTTTTCTTTAAAGTTTTGAAATACTTTTCAAAAATATGAGTCAAGTACAACTGAAACTAGTCATGTCACAGGCCTTAGGTTCTAGTTTTCATCAATGCTTAAGTAAAGACTCTGATAGGCCTGTTCACTCATTTGACATTTGTATCCTATATTTTTCTAAGTAGAACAAAGTGTATTCAATTACAATCAATAAATAGAAGATAAAGGTATGATTGCCAATGAGACAACTCTCAGAAAGAGACCAAATGACACAGAAATTTACAAATAAAGGTCACAATATTGCAAGTATTATTTTTTTTCTACTTATGATCAAATATGATATTGTGAATTTTATGGTAAATAAAAAAAAAAAGTGTGAAAAAATTACTGGTGGTATGGTATGTATTATAAGGAACAGAATAAGGTAGCAAAATGAGGTACTGATTTGTTTTGGTCCCGAAATGTCTTCTGTCTTGCCAAAATGTCTATCAATCATGTCTACTAAACATGTCTCCTACTGTGCCAAACTGTCTATTAAACTTGGAGCTAAACCTGTCGAGGTGACGAACTGTGCTGTAAAGTTACCTTATCTACAAAGCGCATCTTTGAATCGGACCAGTTAGACTGGTTTCCGAGAATAGTATACCTTTTACCTTTTAAAATGTACCTGACAAAGAACCAGTTAAAAATTATCGATTGCAAGTAGAAAAAGAAGAAGAAAACGGTAACTTTTGCATTTGAATAAACAGAATACAGACACATGTAAAATTAATATTTGTTTTCTTGCTTTTTGTTTATAATTACTTTGTTCATCAAAGTTGGATTATTAAAATTTATTTTCTGCAAAATAATTGAACTTGTCCTGACGGACAAGCTTGATACAGCTTTTACTTGTCCGACCTTTTTTCCCTCTGGTACCGGACAATCGGCCAAGCGTTATTGTCGAGGCCCGTAAATGCTAACCCTACTTCAGATATCAAATCAATTATACAGACCAGACTGTAGGACATAACAACCAGGACAATCGGAAATATTCCGCAGACTACAGTCATGGGATCATGGATAGTGTATGCTGTCGATCAGAGATGGCTTTTTTCTTGACTTTTGTGTAGAGATATTTTGAGTTGCAAACAGCAAAATAAGACATTTTTTCAATACATGGTTCTTTTGAGATTTGTCCTAGGGGTGCTCTGATGTTTCAGATGTGTATGGCTCCTTTTTATAGATTGATATGGCCAAAGTGTATTTTGCAATGAAATGTTTTGAAATTGATGCCTTATGGTGCTGGAATAAAGTTCGCTATATGTAGTACACAAACCACCACTCTATCGCAAATGCCCAATACATTAAAAATTTCCGAAGTTAAACATTCATATTCGCAATATTATTATAGGATTCATGACTTAAGAATGTTGTCGTGTTCTTTTAACACTATGGACCAATACTGACGTTATAGATTAGTTAAACCTTCCACTTTAGGACGACATCAAAAGTTTAATGTAAGATAAAAAATACTTAATTCATATAGTTTTTGCAGAGAACCCCCTACCCCCTCTTTACTTCATTTGGAAAAAACATAATTGATCAATAAGGATATATATATATAAAATCGATGTCAATACACAATACTTGCAGCAATCTTGACCCCCACCCCAAAGTATTTGAATTAACTTTTTGATCCTTCATTGAATTTTTTATGTTGTTCCTTACGAACATATGTATTCCATTCATGGGTCAGAACATCGTTTAAAACATTCCCAATTACAAAATACATTTGAGGTCTGAATTACTGATTAGAGTTACGTATATTTAGTGCTATGTTAAACAATCCTGCATAGACAATATTATTTTGCGTTACTAACTAGTAGTTTGGGAATGAATAACCGAAACCTCCTCCATTTCTAAAAAATAAAAGTCTGTTCTATCATAATACATATATTTTTTTAAGTTGTTAGTTTATCTTAAAATGATTAATATTCCTATTTATACAAATTTGTTTCGTAAAAATCGTAATGACATTGTAAAAACTCAATTACAAGTATGTTTTGAAATAATTTTTGTTGTCTGTTTTGCATGTACCGAATTCAACGTACATGGCAAAAACTTAAGTTTTCAGTTTCATCGAGGTATAATAGATTATTATATTAATAAATACATATTTGTTCATAATTTTCTATAAATTATGTTACGTTTTGACGGACGTTGTTCTTCTCACTTGAAAAATATACATCATTTGAAACTGAAAACTACCCTACTTTTTGTGAAGTCGCATATGTGTGTTTGGAAATATCATTTAACAATGGGTTTCCACTTTTTTGGTAAACAATTGGATAAGAAAGAAAAGAGATTCAAGTTTTCGATCATTCTACAGTAACAAGGATATTTAAATTTGAGTTTGATATTCAATTTTGTTTTCCCTTGAAAACGACATGTGACCTTTCATCATAATTTCTGAAAAACTGCACCATGTTTTCTTTTGACGACCAGAAGAATCTCAAAGTACACATATTTCCAAATCCAATGATATATGATATAGCCGTATACCTTTTATGACGATTAAAATTTCATAATTCCAACTTTGCTCACCGTCCTATTACTTAGTTTAGTCATAAACTGTGATTCGTAACAGTACAAAAACAAGTCTGCTATTAAAGGGGCACAATTAGTGACCATGGGGATACATACAACCTGTCGATAAACTTTGCTGCCGAAACGTACATAAATATTATCAAGGAGAAAATTAACAGCTTTAATCATCTCATCACACCTCCAGTAAGTATAAAACATATTTACCTTTCTCATTAGAGAAGATGGCTATAAATGAGTGGCAGCAAATATATTTGCATTCAGCTTTAACAAACGACCATTTAACGAAATAGGAAAACTTTTGTTTAATAAGATAGTGTGGAAGTGTAGTGTAAAGAGTAGAAAAATCAAAACTGTCAACAGAATCAAAAGGACCATCAAAAGCACGTAATTTATCTAAAACATCCAAAGATTTCTTACACTCCAAAAATGGTTTATACCACTAGGTTCATATATTTCATTACAATAGTTTATGATAAGCTCTTTAATAATGTTAATAAACTAGTTAAGAGCACTGACAGATTAGTTGTAGAACACTTACTAGAGGCCGAGATGAAACGATATTTAAATGTTTTTTGGTGTAGTTTAGATAGCCAATACATAGTAGGGACCTTCACATGTTCAGAAGAAACCTGAAGCTTTGCTGTGGTTGTGATATGTTTGTTCACATATGACTCTCTGTGGAGCGGATGGATTTGAATGTAGATGAATTTAAAATTTCATTCTTCAGAACGTCCGTGAAATATTTACGGCATACCACCACCACATTGTTGGCTGCTTTGTATGCCGGTACAAACACAAACCGCTTTGAAAGTTCGTAGCTGGTTGTGTTGCTTAGTCTTTAGTATTTGTATAGGTTATGTACAACGTCACTGGTTGTGCTGTTTAGTCGTCAGTACATGTACTTGTATAGGTTATATACAACGTAACTGGTTGTGTTGTTTAGTCGTCAGTATTTGTATAAGTTATATACAACGTAACTGGTTATGCTGCTTAGTCGTCAGTATTTGTATAGGTTATATACAACGTAAGTAATTGTTCTGTTTAGTCTTCAATATTTCTATAGGTTATATACAACGTAACTGGTTGTGTTGCTTAGTCGTCAGTACTTGTTTAAGTTATATACAACGTAACTGGCTGTGTTGCTTTGTCTTCAGTACTTGTATAGGTGATATACAACGTAACTGGTTCTGCTGTTTAGCCTTTAGTATTTGTAAAGGTTATATACAACGGTACTGGTTGTGCTGTTTAGTCTTCAGTATTTGTATAGGTTATGTACAATGTAACTGGTTGTGTTGCTTAGTCTTTACTATTTGTATAGGTTATATACAACGTAACTGGTTGTGCTGTTTAGTCTTTACTATTTGTATAGGTTATGTACAACGTAACTGGTTGTGCTGTTTAATCTTCAGTATTTGTATAGGTTATGTACAACGTAACTGGTTGTGCTGTTTAATCTTTAGTATTTGTATAGGTTATATACTACGTAACTGGTTGTGCTGTTTAGTCTTCAGTATTTGTATAGGTTATGTACAACGTAACTGGATGTGCTATTTAGTCCTTAGTATTTGTATAGGTTATGTACAACGTAACTGGTTGTGCTGTTTAGTCTTTAGTATTTGTATAGGTTATATACAACGTAACTGGTTGTGCTGTTTAGTCTTCAGTATTTGTATAGGTTATGTACAACGTAACTGGTTGTGCTGTTTAGTCTTTAGTATTTGTTTAGGTTATGTACAACGTAACTGGTTGTGCTGTTTAGTCTTAGTATTTGTTAGGTTATTACAACGTAACTGGTTGTGCTGTTTTAGTCTTCAGTATTTGTATAGGTTATATACAACGTAACTGTTGTGCTGTTTAGTCTTCAGTATTTGTATAGGTTATATACAACGTTCCTGGTTGTGCTGTTTAGTCTTCAGTATTTGTATAGGTTATATACTACGTTCCTTGTTGTGCTGTTTAGTCTTCAGTACTTTGTAAAAGGTTATATACAACGTTCCTTGTTGTGCTGTTTAGTCTCAGTATTGTATAGGTTATATACAACGTTCTGGTTGTGCTGTTTAGTCATCAGTATTTGTATAGGTTATATACAACGTAACTGGTTTGCTGTTTAGTCTTTAGTATTTGTATATAGGTTATATACAACGTAACTGGTTTGCTGTTTAGTCTTCAGTATTTGTATAGGTTATATACAACGTTCCTGGTTGTGTGCTGTTTAGTCTTCAGTATTTGTATAGGTTATATACTACGTTCCTGTTGTGCTGTTTAGTCTTCAGTACTTTGTAAAGGTTATATACATACGTTCCTTGGTTGTGCTGTTTAGTCGTCAGTATTGTATAGGTTATATACAACGTACTGGTTGTGTGTTTGTCTCAGTATTTTATAGGTTATAAAAACGTAACTGGTTTTTGCTTTATTCTCAGTATTTTATAGGTTATATGAAAACGTACTGGTTTGTTGTTAAGTCTTCAGTATTGTATAGGTTCTATGCAACGTTACTGGTTGTGTGTAAGTCTTCAGTATTTGTATAGGTGTACCTTTGATAACTATTTACACCACTGGGTCGATGCCACTGCTGGTGGACGTTTCGTCCCCGAGGGTATCACCATCCCAGTAGTCAGCTCTTCGGTGTTGACATGAATATCAATTATGTGGTCACTTTTATAAATTTCCTGAATATAAAACTTTAAATATTTGTAAAACCTAAGGATTTTCTTATACCAGAATAGATTACCTTAGCCGTATTTGGCACAACTTTCTGGAATTTTGGATCCTCAATGCTCTTCAACTTCGTACTTGTTTGGCTTTATAAATATTTTGATATGAGCGTCACTGCTGAGTCTTGTGTAGACGAAACGCGCGTCTGGCGTATTAAATTATAATCCTGGTACCTTTGATAACTATTTACACCACTGGGTCGATGCCACTGCTGGTGGACGTTTCGTCCCCGAGGGTATCACTAGCCCAGTAGTCAGCACTTCGGTGTTGACATGAATATCAATTATGTGGTCATTTTTATAAATTTCCTGAATATAAAACTTTAAATATTTGTAAAACCTAAGGATTTTCTTATCCCAGGAATAGATTACCGTAGCCGTATTTGGCACAACTTTCTGGAATTTTGGATCCTCAATGCTCTTCAACTTCGTACTTGTTTGGCTTTATAAATATTTTGATATGAGCGTCACTAATGAGTCTTATGTAGACGAAACGCGCGTCTGGCGTATTAAATTATAATCCTGGTACCTTTGATAACTATTTACACCACTGGGTCGATGCCACTGCTGGTGGACGTTTCGTCCCTGGGGTATCACCAACCCAGTAGTCAGCACTTCGGTGTTGACATGAATATCAATTATGTGGTCATTTTTATAAATTTCCTGAATAAAAACTTTAAATATTTGTAAAACCTCAGGATTTTCTTATCTCAGGAATAGATTACCTTAGCCGTATTTGGCACAAATTTTTGGAATTTTGGATCCTCAATGCTCTTCAACTTCGTACTTGTTTGGCTTTATAAATATTTTGATATGAACGTCACTGATGAGTTTTATATTGACGAAACGCGCGTCTGGCGTATTAAATTATAATCCTGGTACCTTTGATAACTATATACAACGTTACTGGTTGTGTTGCTTAGTCATCAGTATTTGTATAGGTTATATACAACATTCCTGGTTGTGCTGTTTAGTCATCAGTAGTTGTATAGGTTATATACAACGTAACTGGTTGTGCTGTTCAGTCTTCTGTATTTGTATAGGTTATATACAACGTAACTGGTTGTGTTGCTATGTCTTCAGTATTTGTATAGGTTATATACAACGTAACTGGCTGTGTTGCTAAGTCTTCAGTATTTGTATAGGTTATATACTACGTTCCTGGTTGTGCTGTTTAGTCTTCAGTATTTGTATAGGTTATATACAACGTTCCTGGTTGTGCTGTTTAGTCTTCAGTATTTGTATAGGTTATATACTACGTTCCTTGTTGTGCTGTTTAGTCGTCAGTACTTGTATAGATTGTATACAACGTTCCTGGTTGTGCTGTTTAGTCATCAGTAGTTGTATAGGTTATATACAACGTAACTGGTTGTGTCGCTTATTCGTCAGTACTTTTATAGGTTATAGAAAATGTAACTGGTTTTGTTGTTAAGTCATCACTAGTTGTATAGGTTATATGCAACGTAACTGGTTGTGTTGCTAAGTCTTCAGTATTTGTATAGGTTATATACAACGTTCCTGGTTGTGCTGTTTAGTCTTCAGTATTTGTATAGGTTATATACTACGTTCCTTGTTGTGCTGTTTAGTCGTCAGTACTTGTATAGATTGTATACAACGTTCCTGGTTGTGCTGTTTAGTCATCAGTAGTTGTATAGGTTATATACAACGTAACTGGTTGTGTCGCTTATTCGTCAGTACTTTTATAGGTTATAGAAAATGTAACTGGTTTTGTTGTTAAGTCATCAGTAGTTGTATAGGTTATATGCAACGTTACTGGTTGTGTTGCTAAGTCTTCAGTACTTGTATTGGTTCTATGCAACGTAACTGGTTGTGCTGTTTAGTCTTCAGTATTTGTATAGGTGTACCTTTGATAACTATTTACACCACTGGGTCGATGCCACTGCTGGTGGACGTTTCGTCCCCGAGGGTATCACCATCCCAGTAGTCAGTACTTCGGTGTTGACATGAATATCAATTATGTGGTCACTTTTATAAATTTCCTGAATATAAAACTTCAAATATTTGTAAAACCTAAGGATTTTCTTATCCCAGGAATAGATTACCTTAGCCGTATTTGGCACAACTTTCTGGAATTTTGGATCCTCAATGCTCTTCAACTTCGTACTTGTTTGGCTTTATAAATATTTTGATATGAGCGTCACTGATGAGTCTTATGTAGACGAAACGCGCGTCTGGCGTATTAAATTATAATACTGGTACCTTTGATAACTATTTACACCACTGGGTCGATGCCACTGCTGGTGGACGTTCCGTCCCCGAGGGTATCACTAGCCCAGTAGTCAGCACTTCGGTGTTGACATGAATATCAATTATGTGGTCATTTTTGTAAATTTCCTGAATATAAAACTTTAAATATTTGTAAAACCTAAGGATTTTCTTATCCCAGGAATAGATTACCTTAGCCGTATTTGGCACAAATTTCTGGAATTTTGGATCCTCAATGCTCTATAACTTCGTACTTGTTTGGCTTTATAAATATTTTGATATGAGCGTCACTGATGAGTCTTATGTAGACGAAACGCGCGTCTGGCGTATTAAATTATAATCCTGGTAGCTTTGATAACTATTTACACCACTGGGTCGATGTCACTGCTGGTGGACGTTTCGTCCCCGAGGGTATCACAAGCCCAGTAGTCAGCACTTCGGTGTTGACATGAATATCAATTATGTGGTCATTTTTATAAATTTCCTGAATATTAAACTTTAAATATTTGTAAAACCAAAGGATTTTCTTATCCCAGGAATAGATTACCTTAGCCGTATTTGGCACAACTTTCTGGAATTTTGGATCCTCAATGCTCTTCAACTTCGTACTTGTTTGGCTTTATAAATATTTTGATATGAACGTCACTGATGAGTTTTATATTGACGAAACGCGCGTCTGGCGTATTAAATTATAATCCTGGTACCTTTGATAACTATATACAACGTTACTGGTTGTGTTGCTTAGTCATCAGTATTTGTATAGGTTATATACAACGTAACTGGTTGTGCTGTTCAGTCTTCTGTATTTGTATAGGTTAAGTACAACGTAACTGGTTGTGTTGCTATGTCTTCTGTATTTGTATAGGTTATGTACAACGTTACTGGTTGTGTTGCTATGTCTTCAGTATTTGTATAGGTTATATACAACGTAACTGGATGTGTTGCTAAGTCTTCAGTATTTGTATAGGTTATATACAACATAACTGGTTGTATTGCTTAGTCGTCAGTATTTGTATAGGTTATATACAACGTTACTGGTTGTGTTGCTAGGTCTTCAGTATTTGTATAGGTTATATACAACGTAACTGGTTGTGTTGCTAAGTCTTCAGTATTTGTATATGTTATATACAACATAACTGGTTGTATTGCTTAGTCGTCAGTATTTGTAAAGGTTATGTACAACGTTACTGGTTGTGTTGCTAGGTCTTCAGTATTTGTATAGGTTATATACAACGTAACTGGTTGTGTTGCTAAGTCTTCAGTATTTGTATAGGTTATATACAACATAACTGGTTGTATCGCTTAGTCGTCAGTATTTGTATAGGTTATATTAAACGTTACTGGTTGTGTTGCTAGGTCTTCAGTATTTGTGTAGGCTATATACAACATAACTGGTCGTGTTGCTTAGTCTTCAGTATTTGTAAAGGTGATATACAACGTTACTGGTTGTGCTGTTTAGTCTTCAGTATTTGTAAAGGTGATATACAACGTTACTGGTTGTGTTTAGTCTTCAGTAATTGTTTAGGTTATATACAACGTTACTGGTTGTGTTGCTAGGTCTTCAGTATTTGTATAGGTTATATACAACGTAACTGGTTGTGTTGTTTAGTCGTCAGTATTTGTATAGGTTATATACAACGTTACTGGTTGTGTTGCTAGGTCTTCAGTATTTGTGAAGGTTATATACAACGTAACTGGTCGTGTTGCTTAGTCTTCAGTATTTGTAAAGGTGATATACAACGTTACTGGTTGTGCTGTTTAGTCTTCAGTATTTGTAAAGGTGATATACAACGTTACTGGTTGTGTTGTTTAGTCTTCAGTATTTGTTTAGGTTATATACAACGTTACTGGTTGTGTTGCTAGGTCTTCATTATTTGTATAGGTTATATACAACGTAACTGGTTGTGTTGTTTAGTCGTCAGTATTTGTATAGGTTATATACAACGTTTCTGGTTGTGTTGCTAGGTCTTCAGTATTTGTGAAGGTTATATACAACGTAACTTGTCGTGTTGCTAAGTCTTCAGTATTTGTTAAGAATATATACAAACGTTACTGGTTGCTGTTATCGTAACTTTATTGGAACATGCATTTATTTGTGTTTATTTTGTTCACAGATTGTTGTCAATTTTATTTAATTTGATACGACTGTCATACAAGTGAGAGGTTAAGCTATCTTTAAAACTAGATTTAATCCTCCCTTAACTGCACAGGAAAATGTCTTAAATATATACGCGGGTAGGTTAATGCGGTTTCAAATAATTTTTTACAATTTTTGGTGATTGCATCGAAATCTCATCTATTACGTCATTTTCGAAACTATACGAATTTTGATTGGCTAAATCGGACGTTGGGAGAATTTGCTATAGAGTGGTGATTTTTTGGCTTCACCGAGGTCAAAGATTTATCAACTTGTTGTTTTTCGACAACGGCATTGCGACATTAACAATATCTTCATACATGATCATTGTTCCCTTGAACACTTACAGTTTTAAGTAAGAAAATCGCCAAAAACTAAGATTCATCAACGTCAATGTTTAGCTTGTCACGTCACAGTCATTATTATCAGCTGTTGAGCACCTTGTCACAGAAGTCGGCACATGGAAATCACAATGGAAAGGTGGATTAAGCATACATTTTGAGGTAAATACGTTGTAAATTGTAACTCTTTATCACCGGTACCCATTTCTTCTTATTGAATTTGTTGAAGTGAAACAAAACATTTATAATTCGTCTATTATTTGGATAACCGACGACGAAAACCGTTGACCTATGAATCAATCAACGAATCAATAAAGTTAGCTAAATGGAAACAATGCTCGGAGAAAGATTGTTTTAATATTAGTTTTATTAGACTTGATTTTTCCCAAGCTAACTGTTACATAATAATTACAACCCCCCCCCCCCCTTAATTCCCCCTTGGTTTAGTGTATGCAATACATTAAAACTATTCATTTTTACTTTGGTAGTAAATTAAGGGGTGCACCCCCTATATTATCATACCCAGTCTACCTATCCTTAAACTTAGTCATTTTTTGTTTATACTTTTATACACCACCTACGCAAATGAACAGTGTTGGTGTTTTTACATTTTAAACAGAGAATGACATTGTTTCAATTCAGAATTATTTTTTTTCATTGTGATTTAAGCATAAATTTTATTAAAATAAAACATGGATTTGTTTCACAAATAGTATTTATATATCCATTGTCATTTCTAAGTTTACAAAAAATACCAGAATTTATAAATGCATGTTCAAACAAATAAAATGTACTATTATTAAAGTTATATTTCAGTTATCAGGCTACTGAGATTTTACAAAATGAGAGAATTTGCTCATCTCAGTTAATATATTATCCAATTTAATTTTTAGTAATAGACATGAACATTTTAAATTGATCACCACTTTCATTCAATTGACATAAAGACTATTGATTACTTGTAGGATTTGCTAACCCAAATAAGTGACTTTAAAAGGTGTCAATCTACATTGATGTAAATATTTCAATATCATACAGATTAAATACCTAACAGTTTTTTTTTAAGTATCTCCTTTATTGCCTATTTCCTACATGTTTAACAAAAAACTTTTGGTGTGTTTATTGCTTTAAAGTTTTGACTATGCAATTTTATATTTGTCTTTTGCAGAATTTGTATTCACTGTTTTTTTTTACTGCTTCCAAGTGAGTTGACATGTAGGAAGTCTGCATTTTGATGTAAGCATTCAAATATTATATTATTGTTACTGACACTTTAATATTTTTTAGTCACATGAAGTGATATGAAAGCTATTTTAAGATTAATTGCTTATGAGTTTAGATTACTCTGTCTATTATATTTATGTGTTAAGAAAGTAAACAAGCATGGCAATTATTTTATTACAAACATGTAAGTTTACTATTAGTTTTACCAACCACTGCTGATACTAAGGGCTATAGCTATTAAGCTTACTAAAATTTGATTATATTGAAGTTCTCTTTTTGTATCAGAATAAGAATATAAATAAGATAATTGTTATGTTCAAAATATTAATAACAGGGCACATTAAGAGCATATTATTATATAAATCAAGTTCAATGATTGAAGTAATAGATATTATGCATATATATAGCAATGGGGCTTATAAATTAATTATATTGTGTATAATAATATCATTTTTTTTGCAGGATTTTAAGATGAATGAGAAACAATGGCTACTTCCAATACAATAGCACAATTGATAAAATGAATAAGACACAAGGACTGCACTTTTCATTCTAAGGAAGATCAACAAATGATACCCAAACAAGGATATTATTTTCATATCAGATTCCTGTACATGAGATATAAAGAGAAAATTCATTTTCCTGAAAAGACAACTCTTTACTTATACATATGTGTGACAAAATTAATGGAATCAAGACTGTTTTAACTGTGCTAAAAGGAATTAGAAGTTAATTGACTGTATTAAAAAAAAGTGAGAAAAAATTTACTGTATGAAAAAGCAGGTTCAGCAAAAGGAAATATGTTGAAATGAATGAATAACTAACTGCAATGATTCTGGAACATGTGTTAGTTCATGATCAAACAAAAGAAAAATTTATAAGAAAGTGGAATACATATGTGATATTGTGTCCTAATTATGATCACTGAGGAGAGGATGTTTCACAGAACTTTTACTTCATAAATGTGTCACTGTGTACAAATTGTGATTTCATTCAGTGGATAAATTATATTTAGCTGTGCTCCATGGAATATTAAAATCAAAATCATTAATAGTGTTTATTAAAAATATTGTGAAACAAAAGCAAAAGTGTTAGGAATGATGAAATGTTTTCACATACAAATTAGCATATAGATTCATCAATAGGAACACTCATTCCCTAATTTCAATGATTGTGAAACATGTTTTATAACAAAAACAAAAAAATCTATGTTATTTGGTTATGATGGTAAGTTGTGACACATTGAAAAACATACCACATGAAGTAAAATAAGTCATGTTAGCTGCATTTAATACACAATTTCAAATCAATCAATCAGTGAATGTATATTTTAAATTACTTGGGTTAAATGAAAAACTTTAAGGTTTTCAGACACTAATCATATATTCCCTTACAAAAACATTCACACCCCCTTTTCAGAAAGTACCAAATAATGCTTATTGAGGAGCAATTATCAATATTAATTCAATTATCTAATTACATGAAGCTTTAACTGATGATAAATATTATAATAACTTTTCTTATTCAGTTCAACATGATTTAAACTGATGTCTGCTAGTTTTATGCTGTTTTATCCTTAAAAATAAACACCTCATTGATGGTTAGCATTGCAATTATAAAAGATAATATATTATATTGATATTAATAAAATATAGATAATCAAAACAGTTGTCCAAGTTCATGATTTTTCTAATTTATACAGATTTAGGCCACAGATTCATTAATTGGGATCTGAACGGGGGGGTGAGGGGGTTGTCAATTAGTTGCTATGAGAATTTTTCTCTATTATTTTTATTCAAATAGCATCTTTTCTTTACCCTGCAAAATTATTATTATATATTCTTTAAATAAACTTTACACCCTATATATACCTATATTTCTGTTTCCTGTACCTTAAAAAGAGATTACAGCTAATTTCCTAAAGCATGTAGAGCAAGACTTAGGTTACCTTGCTTGCTTTGTTTGTATATTGTACAATAATAATTTAGATAACATCCAATTGAATTTCACTATAATATTTACAGGTTTAAGTTTGCCTATATTTATTGTTTGAAGATGACAATCTTAAGTGCTTTAAGCTTTAAGCCTGGGTAAATATTTATACAAACAAGACAAGCAAGTCAACCAAAGTTTTACTCTACAAGCTTTAGGAAATTAGCTGTAAAAGAAAATATTCTGCAAATTTATAAGTTACAGAGATAATGGTACATATATACATACATAGAATAAATACATATTTTGGAGTTTTAAGTATGCTTGAATGAGACACAGAATATTCATTGAATGTGTACATGGTGTATAAAGGGTATGTGTGAAAAAAATGTTGCAGGATTTAAAATATAATTAAATTTCCATTAGCTCTTGCACTATCATATTTGGTATAAATTGATTTAATAGTCCCATACTTACTGACCATGGCACCATAAGTTTTTTTGTTATGAAATCATCATCTATTTTTCTTAAAGTATGTTTTCTATCAGCATGTGGTAATTAAATTTATTGAGAGAGAGAAAAAGCAGGACATTGAATATATATTTCAAGCTGTCATTTATATATGGTGTGATTGCCACTGTGACCAACGACTGAATAATGTACAGTGTATGGGTCTGTATGATTTATGAAGAATGAGCAAGATTCATGATTTTATTGTACACTCTAAAAGTTTACACTGTTACAAGTGGCAAAACCCAAACATGAGAGGCACCTCACCTGACAAAATAGAATGCAAAGAGCTATCTGATTGATTGAATGGTGTTTAACGACACTTCCCACACTGTTGTGCGAATACACGGAGGTCATGTTTTATTGGTAGATAAAGCTACAGTGTCCGTAGAAAAATTCAATACATAATTTTTTTGCCAAAAAATACCAAACAGAAAGAAAAGGGGCTTCATACCCCAAGCCGATGTGTAATTATAATCATTCTGATCTATTCTCCGAGTAAAATATATATTTGAATAGTTTGTTTCCTTTATTAAATATTTGGTTATGGAGAAGATGCAACAAAAAGTACATTTAAATAAAGATCAGCAATAATTTCCCGATGACTGAAATTTTTATTTCTGTTTACAGAATTACTTCCCTTTGAAAGTCACTTGTGCGTTTGTAAACAATGTCGGACACAAAAAATTGTGAAACACGTTAACTTTGACTCAAAAGTGCTAGCGTGTAGAAATGATGAATTTTTGGGTCAAGTTAACGTACAGAAAGCTGAATATTAATATTTTCCGAAAACTGCTACTCGGTTCATGTTGTTAATACCGTTTAAGTGTTAGACGTTGTAATATCTGAAGGTCAAAGTATTTTTGGCACAATTCAGTCGAAAATCTCCGTTTATGTATTTAATCTTTTTATTCAAAGGAGGCGAGTAGCACTTTTCTAATACTTTGGTATATAAGCTATCCACAGATAACAATATTTAGAAAAACAAGACTGTCTACACGCTAGCACTTTTGAGTTTACTGTTTTCACGTTTATAAATAGATTTTGAGTGTCACGTGATAACCACGTGATAATTTGAGAATGTTATTTTTGAAAACGAAAATTTATATTGTCAACCTACTAGCAAAACTTAAAAATATAACAAAATACACTATAAATGAGTCAAAAAGTCTTTTTATTAAAAGTCGAAATTTAAGTATCATTTTTTCATTTTTTCGAAAATACAGCATTAACATACCCGCGTATGTCATTTGTTTTCCGTTCGTTTGATGTGTTTGAGCATTTGATTTTGACCTTTGAAAGGCCTCAAGCAGCACATCCATCATATTATATATTTAAAAGTTTAACCTTTAGAAGGCGTAGATAAGCAGACTGTGAAATTTCATTCAAAGTTTGCACGATCACGGAAAATATTGGTATTAAATTGGATTGAAAGATTACAGACAGGCAAAACCGTTCTCATTGGCGCAGAATAAATTGAAATCAAAGAAATTTTCGTACCAACAATACAAATATTTCGGACCTGATTTCTATTTTCAAAAACAAGTGCAGATATTATCTGTTAACTAAGTCCTGTTCTTTACCTGTAAATAAAATACATGAAATTTTAGAAGATTGCAACACAATTCGATATTGCAGTACTTAGTATGGAATCGTTCAAATTATAATTGCATATTATGAATTTAACTTGTCTCCAAAATTATTCGCTAAGAAGATCATAAAAAACATTTGATAAAAATCAAACATGTGAATAAGATTTTGATTTTGTAAACATTGCCGGTATTTGTAATGATAATTCTGTTAAAGAACACATTCCTGGATATTTTGATAATGCTGAACTCTCTCTGTGTTGTTATGTTAATGAAAAATCTTTTCGGAAAAATGTGTATTATTATAGCTTAGTGTGTAAAGATGTAAATATCAGTGCTGAAACGGCCTATTGGAATATGTGTCGTGACATCATCCATGACTTACTGCGTACTTACTTCTCAAAATGTATAAAAAGAGAAAAAGCAGATAAGACAATCCGTATACTCTTTTTATTTCAGTTATGCACATTGTTGATATATTACTGATGTGTTTTCAACTGATCAGGCGGAGCTTATGTTTCAATTTTAATTAGGACAGTTTATTTGAAGATGTGTGTGATAAAGACGATTGCCGTTATGATTATAACTGATTTCTATTCACCTATCAGTGTCACCAAAATATTATATAATAACGTCATATGCAGATTTTTCAACTGCTATCGTTTTAGCTTTATTTCATATCCACCAATTCCAAAATGTGTCAATTTTAATATGTTTTAAACTTCGCTTTTCAAGAATATTAACGGCTGTGTCTCATTCTTTATTTTGAAAATACACATATAGTGTTTACATATTTTAACTGGACCACTGAAAATTACTGGACACTTTATTTATCCCAAAACACCTGTCTAAAGATAAACTGGTCTATAATGAGCGAACCGGTTGAACTCCGGCCAGTCAAGTGAAATAAATCAAGTAATACGTAAACAGCATTTTAAAGAACATTTTACTCCTAACAACAACCATACTAATCCTATTTCTCGTATCATACATAAGCTAAAAGAACTCGCCAAGTATTTTTTGTCCTGGCTGATAAAGTTGTTTATAATTTTATTATAGTTTGACGTAAATTTATCATTGTGGTTCTGCAAAAGGAAAAAAACATAAATCACCAACATTGCAACTGACTCCATTTTCGGAAATTGACATTTGTATCAAACATAAACTTTTAGCTACTTCTTCACAAACAGAACCAAAAATAATTAAAAACCAATTGTTCAGAGAACAATTGAAAGTCTTTCCACACCACAGAAATTTGGATAAGAAGGTAGTTTCTTCATACTGATGCGATAAATAATGGTTTAATTATCTTTTTGAGTGATATAAGGGAGATAATATGCTACTTCCGGTGAAATGAATGTCAAATCTGGTCTCATATGATAGGTTCTTTCACACTGATTGCAAAAATATATAGTTTCTATATACTTTTGTATGTAGAATGGGAGATAATTGGCCACTTCCGGTTTGTTGGAAGTCATTTTTAGTCTTCAGTACTTTGTTCATGTATCTATATGAAAAAATATATGGATTCTGAGTACTTTTATTTGAAAAAATTGCAAAAAAAGCTACTTCCGGTTTTCTCAAGGTCACTTCCGGTAGCCATTTTTCAAGGTCATTTGTCACTTAACCTTTTGTATCAGGTCAAATGTCTTTATAATGAACTTACTTGAAGTTATAATCAAATAACCTCATATCAAGACATTTCAGGGGCGACAACTCCTATAAGATGCCATCTAATTGTATAAGACTAAATGTAGCATATCTTCATTACAATTAAGCAGACATTTTGCACTTGTTCTTTTATATGAATCTCTCAAAGTGAGTGAGAAAATGCAAAAACAAGCAAAAGTCACAATTGGGAACTTGACCTTGACCTTTGACCTTGACCTCATTTTCTAAGTTAGGACCTAGGGGACTCAAATAAAAACATCCCAGGGTTATACGGTTATCTGTTAATGAGTTGAATAAACATACCGACAAATTTATTTTGTAAAGGTAGATAACTCCTATAAAATTTCATCGAATCGCTTCGATCCAAATACGCCAAAAATTACTGAGGATGTAACGAACAATTTGTAAAAAGAATTTTGTCGCTATCTTTTTTTGTTACGAAGGAGATACGCTTTGATGATAAACAGTGAATAGGGAGATAACTCTTACAAAGAAAATGGTTCGGCTTAGCAGGGTGAAATTTAAAAGCGCATAAACTATACGATACAATATGAGAAATATCTAAGCGACATATTGCGAAACAAGCATTTATCGCAAGAAAAAAAGTTGGCGGAAAAAAAAAAAAAATAATAATAATAATAAATATAAAGCAATTGTTTTGAAAACAATTGTTAGGCAGTCTTTCCCCTCTGATGAATGGATAATTGATTTTTTTTTATTGATTGATTTGGAAAAGGGAGGGGGGGGGGGGTATTTGTTTATTTGTTTGTTTGTTTGCTTTGGTATGGGGTCTATATTATTATGTTACCGGAGAAGTTTCATGTTTAGTTTGGAAAGTTTTTCTTTTATTTTAGATACAGCGCGCGCGCAAGATTGAGGAGACATCACGTGACGCGGGTTTATATTAGGAAAAACTTAGTCTTTTAATTTCTTTTTAGGTCGGGACCTTGAACAGACAACAAGTCTAGAGATGGAATGTACACAATGTAATTTCTTTTGTCATTGTAGGAAATTGACATTTTGATCACAGTTCAACAGCAGTGCATGTTTTGGATTTAATCGATCCGGTGTAACTTTAAAACACATTTAATGATTATTTTTTGATAATGTCCATTTTTCAGCACCTGTTTGTAACACAGATTAGTATTTCAATCTCGGAGCGGACATTTTATTGTAGGTTTTTACTGAGATTGACGGACCTAGCAAGCGATTTTTACTGCATTGCCATTTCTTTTTTCTAGGAAAAGTCTTGAGAGATATCTGCAAAAAGTTTTTTTATGAACCTTCAGTACATGTATGCCCTGCTGACTGCAAATTTTCAGGTCGATTGGACTTGTAGTTTCAGAGAATATGTGGATTTTTTTTCAGAAGAGACGTAAGAACAATAATAAAATAAAAATGTTCTTGAATAATTGAGAGTTTGTTCCTTCAATAAACTGTCATAAATAAACAGTCATGCATATTGATTGATTGATTAGTTGGTTGATTGATTGGTTGGTTGGTTGGTTGGTTGGTTGGTTGGTTGGTTGGTTGTATTAAACACGTTTGATAGGGTCACTTAGAACAAGGGGAAAAAGACCTCAAGAGACCTTGCATCCCGTATTAAACGCATGACACGGAAACATACATTAAGTGATTGATTGGTTGGTTGGTTGGTTGGTTGGTTGGTTGGTTAAACACGTTGGTTAAACATGTTGGTTTAACACGTTGGTTAAACACGTTGGCTGGTTAAACACGTTTGATAGGCTCAATTTAAACAAGCGAAAAAAAACCATCTTGGATCCCGTATTTAACACATGAAACGGAAACATGCATTGATTTATTTATTGGTTGGTTGGTTGGTTGGTTGGTTGGTTGGTTAAACACGTTGGTTAAACATGTCGGTTAAACACGTAGTTTAAACACGTTTGATAGGCTCAATTTTAACAAACGAAAAAAACCCATCTCGGATCCCGTTTTTAACACATGAAACGGAAACATGCATTGATTGATTGATTGGTTGTTTGGTTGGTTGGTTAAACACGTTGGTTAAACACATTGGATAGGCTGAAAATTGGATCCCGTATTTAACACATGAAACGGAAACATGCATTGATTGATTGATTGATTGGTTGGTTGGTTAAACACGTTGGTTAAACATGTTGGTTAAACATATTGGTTAAACACCTTGGTTAAACATATTGGTTAAACACCTTGGTTAAACATATTGGTTAAACATGTTGGTTAAACATAATGGTTAAACACGTTGGCTGGTTAAACACGTTAGATAGGCTCAATTTAAACAAGCGAAAAAAACCATCTTGGATCCCGTATTTAACACATGAAACGCAAACATGCATTAATTGATTGATTGGTTGGTTGGTAAGTTGGTTAAACACGTTGGTTAAACACGTTTGCTGGTTAACACGTTAGATAGGCTCAATTTAAACGAGCGAAAAAAACCATCTTGGATCCCGTATTTAACACATGAAACGGAAACATGCATTGATTGATTGATTGATTGGTTGGGTGGTTGGTTGGTTGGTTGGTTGGTTGGTTAAACATGTTGGTTAAACACGTTGGTTAAACACGTTGGCTGGTTAAACACGTTAGATAGGCTCAATTTAAACGAGCGAAAAAAAACCATCTTGGATCCCGTATTTAACACATGAAACGGAAACATGCATTGATTGATTGATTGATTGATTGGTTGGGTGGTTGGTTGGTTGGTTGGTTGGTTAAACATGTTGGTTAAACACGTTGGTTAAACACGTTGGCTGGTTAAACACGTTGGATAGGCTCAATTTAAACGAGCGAAAAAAAAACATCTTGGATCCCGTATTTAACACATGAAACGGAAACATGCATTGATTGATTGATTGATTGATTGATTGGTTGGTTGGTTGGTTGTTGGTTAAACACGTTAGTTAAACATATTTGTTAAACATGTTGGTTAAACACGTTTGATAGGCTCAATTAAAACAAGCGAAAAAAAAGAGACCTTGAATCCCGTATCAAACACATGAAACGGAAACATTGATTGATTGGTTGGTTGGTTGGTTGGTTGGTTGGTTGGTTGGTTGGTTGGTTGGTTGGTTGGTTGGTTGGTTGGTTGGTTGGTTGAATTCAAACACACATAAAACTGTTTAAATAGTGCCAAAACCACATAATTTGATGACCTTGACCTTTGACCTTGTGACCTTCGTCAAGGTCATTGCTCCACAAGGTCATTGCAAAAGACCCTATGGGTCAAGGACCTTTGTTTAAGAGTTTTGCCTAAATATGGCTTTTTAAAAACCATCGATGGGAGTTATGTCCCTTACATGATGGTAAAATCAATATAGTCATAATGTAAAAAAGTTGCCCCTTGAAGTACTTAACATTTTTCACTGCTTAAATTTTCTGTATCTATAACCATTCAAGAATTATAGGGAAATCAAAGACATATGAAAATCTAAAATATGACCTTGACCTTTGACCTTGACCTAATTTTCTAAGTTAGGAATCAGGGGACTCAAATAAAAACATTCCAGGGTTATACGGTTAACGGTTTATGAGTTAAAAAAACATACCGACAAATTTATTCCGTAAAGATAGATAACTCCTATAAAATTTCATCGAATCGCTTCGATCCAAATTACCCAAAATTTTCTGAGGATGTAACGAACAATTTGTAAAAAGAATTTTGTCGCTATCTTTTTTTGTTACGAAGGAGATAAACACACATGATAAACAGTGAATAGGGAGATAACTCTTACAAAGAAAATGGTTCGGCTTAGCAGGGTGAAATTTAAAAGCGCATAAACTATACGATACAATATGAGAAATATCTAAGCGACATATTGCGAAACAAACATTTATCGCAAGAACAAAAGTTGGCGGAAAAAAAAAAATAATAATAATAATAATAAGAATAATTAAAAACCAATTGTTCAGAGAACAATTGAAAGTCTTTCCACAACAAAGAAATTTGGATAAGAAGGTAGTTTCTTCATACTGATGCGATAAATGATGGTTTAATTATCTTTTTGAGTGATATAAGGGAAATAATATGCTACTTCCGGTAAAATGAATGTCACATCCTGTCTCATATGATAGCTTCTTTCACACTGATTCCAAAAATATCTATATTCTATATACTTTTGTATGTAGAATGGGAGATAATTGGCCACTTCCGGTTTGTTGGAAGTCATTTTTAGTCTTCAGTTATCTGTTTTATGTATCTATATGACAAAATATATGGATTCTGGGTACTTTTAGGTGAAAAAATTGCAAAAAAAAGCTACTTCCGGTTTTCTAAAGGTCACTTCCGGTAGCCATTTTTCCAGGTCATTTGTCACTTAACCTTTTGTATGAGGTCAAATGTCTTTATAATGAACTTAATTGAAGTTATAATCAAATAACCTCATATCAATACATTTCAGGGGCAACAACTCCTATAAGATGCCATTTAATTGTATAAGACTAAATGTAGCATATCTTCATTACTATAAAGCTGACATTTTGAACTTGTTCTTTAATATGTATCTTTCAAAGTGTCCGAAAAAATGCAAAAACAAGCAAAAGTCACAATTGAGAACTTGACCTTGACCTTTGACCTTGACCTCATTTTCTAAGTTAGGACCTAGGGGACTCAAATAAAAACATTCCAGGGTTATACGGTTAACTGTTTATGAGTTAAATCAACATACCAACAAATTTATTTTGTAAAGGTAGATAACTCCTATAAAATTTCATCGAATCGCTTCGATCCAAATACGCCAAAAATTACTGAGGATGTAACGAACAATTTGTAAAAAGAATTTTGTCGCTATCTTGTTTTGTTACGATGGAGATGCACACAGAGGATAAACAGTGAAAAGGGAGATAACTCTTACATAGAAAATGGTTCGCCTTAGCAGGGTGAAATTTAAAAGCGCATAAACTATACGATACCATATGAGAAATATCTAAGCGACATATTGCGAAACAAACATTTTACGCAAGAACAAAATTTGGCGGAAGAAAAAAATAAAAAAAATAATAATAATCAGAACAAAAACAATAAGTCTTTCCACAGAAAAGTGGAAAGACTTAATAATAATAATAATCAGAACAAATACAATAAGTCTTTCCACAGAAAAGTGGAAAGACTTAATAAAACATTTGTAAAAGTTCCAACTATGTACTGGCTTCCGAAGCTGCACAAAACACCTTACAAATATAGATTTTTTTCCGTTTTCAAGCCAATGTTCAACGATTAAACTGTATACTCTACATTCTAATACGCTTGATACAATCAAACACATAATAAATTGTCTGGTGGGAGGGATCGTGCTTGATTTTCATATGATGAAGACATTATCTTTAAATCAGTTTAATTATTGTCTGGAGCTGGCATTTGGGTAATTATAACTGCTAGTGGTCCTTTGTTAAATTACGTTTCCTAGTCATTTTGCTTAGTTTCTTTTGTTACCCATTCTGACATCGGACTCGGACTTCTTTTAAATCGAGTTTTAATGTGCGTGTTGCAGTTTGTTTGTTTTCTACATTAATTGGATGTATCAGGGGGGGGGGGGGGGGGTGAGGAGCTTCTGTCTCTAGTTAGTCTTAACGTCTCCAGTTGCAGGATTTTATCGCTGTGTTGAAAACCTATTTGTTGCCTTCGTCTCGTTTCTACTTTTTGGTCGGGTTGTTTTCTTTCTTATGCATTCACCTTTTCCATTCTCTATTTTATCAACGTTCTTACTTTTCTTTTTATTTTTTTTAATTATGTTCTATTAAAACTTGTTTTTCACAAACTTAAAACGCAAACCTGAAAAGAAGAAGGTACAGAAGATCAGACAGACGTACTGGCCAAAAAAAGAGACTTTATTTTTTTTAGATGGACCATGCATAGATGTGATAGCGCTCACACAAATTGTTGAACGTAAAATCCTATTACATATCAAAAACTTAAAATATGTTTCCACATTAATTGCAATTTGGCGCACAAATAAAATAGTTCACATCCTTGTTAACATATGTATTAGCATTTACAACATTGTTAATAGGACTTCATAATATCTACCTAAACCAACAGTGTAGTCTCGTATGGATGGAAGGAGGAAGGAAAGAATGGACTTGACAATATAATGCCCTTATCCTAACCAATTGTCATTTTGTTTATTTTCTTTGGTTACATCTTCTGACATCCGACTCGGACTTCTCTTGAATTGAACTTTAAATGTACGTATTGTTATGCGTTTACTTTTCTACATTGGCTAGATGTATTAGGGGAGGGTTGAGATCTCATAAACATGTTTAACCCCGCCGCGGCTGTCCCAAGTCAGGAGCCTCCGGTCTTTGTTCGTCTTGTATTATTTTAATTTTAGTTTCTTGTGTACAATTTGGAAACTTGTATGGCGTTCATTATCACTGAACTAGTATATATTTGTTTAGGGGCCAGCTGAAGAACGCCTCCGGGTGCGGGAATTTCTCGTTACATTGAAGATCTGTTGGTGACCTTCTGCTGTTGTTTTATCTATGGTCGGGTTGTTGTCTCTTTGATACATTCCCCATTTCCATTCTCAATTTTATAACGGGTCTAAAACGTATAGAATATCATGTTTTCTACACATTGATATAATTAAATATAAGCCGCGAGTCACCTTTTTGGCGGGTGAGCGCAGTGAACGAACTAAAAAGTTTCACACTGTGTCGAGCAGCTGATATTTTACGATATCTATACAAAGAAAACCCGATTATCTGTCTATCCCCGTTTCTTCCCCGAGGATATCACCAGCCCAGTAGGCAAGACTTCGGAGTTGACATGAATATCAATAATGTGGTCATTTTTATAAATTTCCTGTTTACAAAACTTTGAATTTTTCGAAAACCTAAGGATTTTCTTATCCTAGGCATAGATTACAAATGTACCTTAGATGTATTTGGCACAACTTTTTGGAATTTTTGATCCTCAATGCTCTTCAACTTTGTACTTGTATGGCTTTAAAATATTTTGATATGAGCGTCACTGACGAATCTTAAGTAGACGAAACGCACGTCTGGCGTACTAAATTATAATCCTGGTACCTTTGCTAACTATTATCTATTACTGGTCTTTTCCTTCTTCCTAAGACAGTTTTATGCTTGACGAAAGCAAGTTTCCTCTCACATTTTGACGTCGCTGATAACTTCTCCTCTAACAATGTGACGTCGTTGACAATGCCTGGTCTCGTTATGTTGTCGAAAATTACGAAGCGAGAGAGCAGGATGATAAAGGCGTAGGGAAGGACGATAAATATAGATATAAGAAGATACGGTTTGAGTACTAACACGGCAAAACTCCATGCAAGACACAATTTGTAAAAAGTAAACAATTATAGGTCAAAGTGCGACCTTCAACACGGAACCTTGGCTCAAAACAAACAGCAAACTATAAAGGACTCAACAAATGACTAGTTTACAAGCATTCAAGCAGAAAAACTTAAAGTCTAATCAATATTAAAAACTTGAAACAAAAAACACCCATCGAGCATCGCCTGTATACGGTGTTTATATCCCAATTGAAACGATATTACAGGGCTAGTTTTTCCTATCGTGATTTTCTTGATTGAGAATTTCTGCTGGCAATGAAGCTTACAAACCAAGAGTTTCAAAAGGTGATGTTTCAAACCTCCCTCACGAGCTTGTTGACCGTTACGGAATATCTGTATCACGGATGATAGCAAATATGTTCCTTTATTATCGGATTTGTACTATCAGGAGCAACACGACGGGCGCCACATGTGGGGTAGGATCTGCTTACACTGCCGACTCATCTGAGATCATCTCCAGTTTAAGTAGGGCTCGTGTTGCTAAGTCCTTTTTTGTTTTAGCCATGGATAATCTTCAAAACTTACTCTCTATTGTTTTATTTAGTCTTAGATGCATGTTTTTTTCCTCATTATTTGTTAGTGGCTTTGAACTAGCTCTCAGTTAACTGCGAGTACTCTCAGGTCTGTTCCTAGTGTCTTTTTGTTGTTGGGATGTACAAGTACCCGGCCACGTCCACTTGGATGTTTGTCCATCTGATGATTTAAGCCTTTTTCAACTGATTTTTATGGTTTGTTATTATGTTGTACTGTTATACCACTGTCCCCGCCATATTATATATGAATGTGCCTGTCCCAAGTCAGGAACATGTAATTCAGTGGTTGTCGTTATTTTATGTGTTACAAATTTGTTCTGCGTTCATTTTTTTTAATATAAAAAAGACCGTTAGTTTTTCTCGTTTGAATTGTTTTACATTGTCATTTCGGGGCCTCTTATAGCTGAATATGTAGTCTGGGCTTTGTTCATTGTTGAAGGCCGTACGGTGACCTATAGTTGTTAATTTCTGTGTCATTATGGTCTCTTGTGGAGAGTTGTAACATTGTCAATCATTCCACATCTTCTTGTTCATATATGTAACTTGCATGCAGCAGTATTTAACAGTTTTTTAACTCTTACCAATCCATAGAAGATACGAATCAGGTTAGGACCAAAGGAATTGCATAAACTCCAAACGGACCAAGATCGGATGTGTGTATAAGGCAAACGTTCCTTGTTGTTGTTTCTTTATCCACGATCGGGAAGAGAAACTCAAATGGCAGACAAAATATAATTCAAAATTAAATTTAATCCCACATTTATTAAAAAAAATGTCACCTACAAATGTATATATGATCAAACAGATGTCACATGTTACCAAAGTATGTTTTCATGAAATAATTTAAATGATGCCAGTCACCAATTGATAATCCCATAAAATGTCCTCATATAATGTATGTGATTAGTATATTTTTTTACAAAACACATGCAAATAAGTAATAGGTGCAAGAAAATAACTTAACGATATGGAACAAAATAAATTATGTTCGCATTCGAGTCCTTAAGCGCAAACTGTATATTTGCATTCGACTGATTTACACAGACGTCGTGCTTGGAATCAAGCGACAGTAAATTACAATGACTGTATGGTTGGAATCAAGCGACAGTAAACTACAATGACTGTATGTTTGGAATCAAGCGACAGTAAACTACAATGACTGTATGTTTGGAATCAAGCGACGGTAAATTACAATGACTGTATGTTTGGAATCAAGCGACGGTAAATTACAATGACTGTATGTTTGGAATCAAGCGACAGTAAACTACAATGACTGTATGGTTGGAATCAAGCGACAGTAAACTACAATGACTGTATGTTTGGAATCAAGCGACAGTAAACTACAATGACTGTATGGTTGGAATCAAAAGAAAGTAAACTACAATGACTGTATGGTTGGAATCAAGCGACAGTAAACTACAATGACTGTATGGTTGGAATCAAGCGACAGTAAACTACAATGACTGTATGGTTGGAATCAAGCGACAGTAAACTACAATGACTGTATGGTTGGAATCAAGCGACGGTAAATTACAATGACTGTATGGTTGGAATCAAGCGACAGTAAATTACAATGACTGTATGGTTGGAATCAAGCGACAGTAAACTACAATGACTGTATGGTTGGAATCAAGCGACAGTAAAACTACAATGACTGTATGTTTGGAATCAAGCGACAGTAAACTACAATGACTGTATGTTTGGAATCAAGCGACGGTAAATTACAATGACTGTATGTTTGGAATCAAGCGACGGTAAATTACAATGACTGTATGTTTGGAATCAAGCGACAGTAAACTACAATGACTGTATGTTTGGAATCAAGCGACAGTAAACTACAATGACTGTATGGTTGGAATCAAAAGAAAGTAAACTACAATGACTGTATGTTTGGAATCAAGGACAGTAAACTACAATGACTGTATGATTGGAATCAAGTGAAAGTAAACTACAATGACTGTATGGTTGGAATCAAGTGAAAGTAAACTACAATGACTGTATGGTTGGAATCAAGCAAACAGTAAACTACAATGACTGTATGTTTGGAATCAAGCGACAGTAAACTACAATGACTGTATGTGTTGGAATCAAAAGAAAGTAAACTACAATGACTGTATGTTTGGAATCAAGCGACAGTAAACTACAATGACTGTATGTTTGGAATCAAGTGAAAGTAAACTACAATGACTGTATGGTTGGAATCAAGTGAAAGTAAACTACAATGACTGTATGGTTGGAATCAAAGCGACAGTAAACTACAATGACTGTATGTTTGGAATCAAGCGACAGTAAACTACAATGACTGTATGGTTGGAATCAAGCGACGGTAAATTACAATGACTGTATGTTTGGAATCAAGCGACGCTAAATTACAATGACTGTATGTTTGGAATCAAGCGACGCTAAATTACAATGACTGTATGTTTGGAATCAAGCGACAGTAAACTACAATGACTGTATGGTTGGAATCAAGCGACAGTAAATTACAATGACTGTATGGTTGGAATCAAGCGACAGTAAACTACAATGACTGTATGGTTGGAATCAAGTGACAGTAAACTACAATGACTGTATGGTTGGAATCAAGCGACAGTAAACTACAATGACTGTATGGTTGGAATCAAGCGACAGTAAACTACAATGACTGTATGGTTGGAATCAAGCGACAGTAAACTACAATGACTGTATGGTTGGAATCAAGCGACAGTAAACTACAATGACTGTATGGTTGGAATCAAGCGACAGTAAATACAATGACTGTATGTTTGGAATCAAGCGACAGTAAACTACAATGACTGTATGGTTGGAATCAAGCGACAGTAAACTACAATGACTGTATGGTTGGAATCAAGCGACAGTAAACTACAATGACTGTATGGTTGGAATCAAGCGACAGTAAACTACAATGACTGTATGGTTGGAATCAAGCGACAGTAAACTACAATGACTGTATGGTTGGAATCAAGTGACAGTAAACTACAATGACTGTATGTTTGGAATCAAGCGACAGTAAACTACAATGACTGTATGGTTGGAATCAAGCGACAGTAAATTACAATGACTGTATGTTTGGAATCAAGCGACGGTAAATTACAATGACTGTATGTTGGAATCAAGCGACAGTAAACTACAATGACTGTATGTTTGGAATCAAGCGACAGTAAATTACAATGACTGTATGTTTGGAATCAAGCGACAGTAAATAACAATGACTGTATGGTTGGAATCAAGCGACGGTAAATTACAATGACTGTATGTTTGGAATCAAGCGACAGTAAACTACAATGACTGTATGGTTGGAATCAAGTGACAGTAAACTACAATGACTGTATGGTTGGAATCAAGCGACAGTAAACTACAATGACTGTATGGTTGGAATCAAGCGACAGTAAACTACAATGACTGTATGGTTGGAATCAAGCGACAGTAAACTACAATGACTGTATGGTTGGAATCAAGCGACAGTAAACTACAATGACTGTATGTTTGGAATCAAGCGACAGTAAACTACAATGACTGTATGGTTGGAATCAAGCGACGGTAAATTACAATGACTGTATGTTTGGAATCAAGCGACGCTAAATTACAATGACTGTATGTTTGGAATCAAGCGACATAATAGCGTAATTAACAATGGACTAATAAGTTTGGAATCAAGCGACAGTAAACTACAATGACTGTATGGTTGGAATCAAGCGACAGTAAATACAATGACTGTATGTTTGGAATCAAGCGACGTAAATTACAATGACTGTATGTTTGGAATCAAGCGACGGTAAATTACAATGACTGTATGTTTGGAATCAAGTGACAGTAAACTACAATGACTGTATGGTTGGAATCAAGCGACAGTAAACTACAATGACTGTATGGTTGGAATCAAGCGACAGTAAACTACAATGACTGTATGGTTGGAATCAAGCGACAGTAAACTACAATGACTGTATGGTTGGAATCAAGCGACAGTAAACTACAATGACTGTATGTTGGAATCAAGCGACAGTAAACTACAATGACTGTATGGTTGGAATCAAGCGACAGTAAACTACAATGACTGTATGGTTGGAATCAAGAGACAGTAAATTACAATGACTGTATGGTTGGAATCAAGCGACAGTAAAAACTACAATGACTGTATGGTTGGAATCAAGCGACAGTAAACTACAATGACTGTATGGTTGGAATCAAGCGACAGTAAACTACAATGACTGTATGGTTGGAATAAAAAAAAAAAAAAAAAAAAAAAAAAAAAAAAAAAAAAAAAAAAAAAAAAAAAAAAAAAAAAAAAAAAAAAAAAAAAAAAAAAAAAAAAAAAAAAAAAAAAAAAAAAAAAAAAAAAAAAAAATAAATACAATGACTGTATGGTTGGAATCAAGCGACAGTAAACTACAATGACTGTATGTTTGGAATCAAGCGACAGTAAACTACAATGACTGTATGTTGGAATCAAGCGACAGTAAACTACAATGACTGTATGTTGGAATCAAGCGACAGTAAACTACAATGACTGTATGTGTTGGAATCAAGCGACAGTAAACTACAATGACTGTATGGTTGGAATCAAGCGACAGTAAACTACATGACTGTATGGTTGGAATCAAGCGACAGTAAACTACAATGACTGTAGGGTTGGAATCAAGCGACAGTAAACTACAATGACTGTATGTTGGAATCAAGGACAGTAAACTACAATGACTGTATGGTTGGAATCAAGTGAAGTAAACTACAATGACTGTATGGTTGGAATCAAGCGACAGTAAACTACAATGACTGTATGGTTGGAATCAAGCGACAGTAAACTACAATGACTGTATGGTTGGAATCAAGCGACGGTAAATTACAATGACTGTATGTTTGGAATCAAGCGACAGTAAATACAATGACTGTATGTTTGGAATCAAGCGACAGTAAATTACAATGACTGTATGTTTGGAATCAAGCGACAGTAAATACAATGACTGTATGGTTGGAATCAAGCGACGTAAATTACAATGACTGTAGGGTTTTGGAATCAAGCGACAGTAAACTACAATGACTGTATGGTTGGAATCAAGTGACAGTAAACTACAATGACTGTATGTTGGAATCAAGCGACAGTAAACTACAATGACTGTATGGTTGGAATCAAGCGACAGTAAACTACAATGACTGTATGGTTGGAATCAAGCGACAGTAAACTACAATGACTGTATGGTTGGAATCAAGAGACAGTAAATTACAATGACTGTATGGTTGGAATCAAGCGACAGTAAACTACAATGACTGTATGGTTGGAATCAAGCGACAGTAAACTACAATGACTGTATGGTTGGAATCAAGCGACAGTAAATTACAATGACTGTATGGTTGGAATCAAGCGACGGTAAATTACAATGACTGTATGTTTGGAATCAAGCGACAGTAAACTACAATGACTGAATGGTTGGAATCAAGCGACAGTAAACTACAATGACTGTATGGTTGGAATCAAGTGACAGTAAAGTACAATGACTGTATGTTTGGAATCAAGTGACAGTAAATTACATTGACTGTATGTTATGTTTGGAATCAAGTGACAGTAAACTACAATGACTGAATGTTTGGAATCAAGTGAAAGTAAACTACTGAAGGACGCCTCCGGGTGCGGGAATTTTTCGCTACATTGAAGACCTGTTGGTGAACTTCAGCTGTTGTTTTTTTCTATGGTCGGGTTGTTGTCTCTTTGGCACATTCCCCATTTCCATTCTCAATTTTACAATGACTGCATGTTTGGAATCAAGTGAAAGTAAACTACAATGACTGTATGTTTGGAATAAAAAGAAACTTAATCACAAATGCTGCTTAAATTGTATACTTTGACTCCACTGAAAAAAAAATTAAAACGTGTGGACCCGAATTGATAAAGCATAACGTGTATATTAGAATCGCAGAAATAAACCCAATACATTCCCAATTAAATTACGATAAAATCTTTGAATGAAAGTTTCCACAAAGGTTACGATAACACATTGATATCGGTTGATGTCGGTTCGATGCCGTTTATATCCAATCTTCTCGGTTTGTCAATACATATCAATATCGTCCGTTCCTGTTTAGTTTCTTTCCTTTCCTTTTTTGTCTCTTTTCTTTCTTTCTGCACGATTCTATAATAAAACAGTAAATACAAACTATGTTATGACATCATTACAATAGAACAAACACACACCAAATAATTGTTATACGACTGACCTAATAATGCATATTTTGTTTCGAGGTGTTTAATATTGTTTTGACAAATGAGTTTTGCTTAGGGTTTACATACCTGGGCATAGTCCTAGGTAACAACTGTCCGTGTCAGTAGATTCACCTGAACAATTTTTCCCATCCCCAGAAGGGACGGGGTTATTACATGTTCGGTTCATTGTTACTGTGCCGTCCCCACATGTGACAGAACAAGTCGAGGTTTCCCAGTCACTCCATCCACCATCAACTGTTTGAATATTGAAAAATACACTGTTAATAATCAAGTCATACTCTGTATAAATCAACATTATAACATATTGACATGCTTAAAGTTCAAACAAGGACATGTGTAAATATATAAATAACACATAGCTGAGAGGGTGATAGAGCAGATTGTTACCCCGAGGAAACATTGTCAACCGCGGCGAAGCCAAGGTTGACCATGCTTTTTCGAGGGATACCAATCGCTCTTTCACCCTATCAGCTGTGTCTTATTTAACTTATTATCCTGAAAGTCCTATCATTATAGTCTTTTACAGATTAATTTTATTTGAAAAGTATTTCATATGCGGTCATGTACATAACAACGTTACAAGTATAAGAAAAAAACGACAAAACATGTTTATTTTTTTTTATTTTGGCTGTCAAATTATAAAATCTGAGCCAAAGCTAAGCAATTTAGCATTTTATTTAATTACTTTATGTAAATTTTATTCATTGTCCTTTAAACTATCGATGTTTGATTGGCCTAGACGAGAGGGTAACATTAAAAAAAAGTGTCACCCTATCAACCATGTGATAGAGAAAATTAACGCCCTCGTATCAGCCAATCAAAATAGGACATTTTAACGTGAAGTATAATAATTTTTATTGTTACTGAAACTTTAAAACTGATTATTTTTTGTCGAATGCACATGTATATGGTGCACAAACTTTAGAATAATGGATTTTAACAAATTTGAAGATATATTATTGTAACTAACTCTTCAAATACGTGTGATTCAGAAAGTTATTGCTTTACATATAAGTTAAAAACAGGTTGTACATACAAATATAATACAAATTATGATATTGATTATTACCTTGAATTGAAATTAAACATGATGATGGTGTTTATAGTGACGAAACCATATGTGTCATGTGTATGATAAGCTATGACACAAGAAAACCCTAGAGCTACATACCTGGCACAATACAGTCTGATGTATTAAAATTTATCATTGAAGTAGTCTTGTTATGAGCAGTACAAGTTCCCGAAAATGTACCACATGATCTCCCATTGACCCAATCTACAAATCCGGTCACTAAACAACAAACAAGAGGATTGTTGGTAATTCTTCTACAAAGAAACACAAATAATAGAATACGAAATGAAGAGTATTGTAAAATCTTTAATTGATGATAACAAAAACCATTTGAGTAAATATTCAAGTAATCTTTAAGATCAATAATTCAAAATTATATACTAAAAGATTGTTTTACTTAAATTCTCCACAATAATTTGGTTGCAAGAGAAGATATAAATGTAAACTGATGACATGTAAATAGTTATCAAAGGTACCAGGATTATAATTTAATACGCCAGACGCAAGTGTGTGTTACTATGTCATATTGATATAAGTTGATGTGTGTCATAAAGTCATCTGAAGAAAACATAGTGTGTTAATCTATACTTCTTTATGACATGGGCACAGAATAGACCTCAACCGAATATTCACAAAATATGTATAAAAGGAATGGCAGGCTAGTGATACAGACATATGGGTTGCATTTTTGTAAATATAGACAATGAAATTCCCCATAGGAGTTCATTCACAAATGAAACTGTCCAAAATATACTGAATTCTCTACTACAATTCCATTTACTGTAGGTTTTCCTCAGAATTAAATTTGAATGCGTTCCATTTGTATTTATACTGGAAAAGTTTTGTCTTTATATGAAATGTAAAACATAGAATCAATAGGTAAACAAAAACAAAACAATGTATTTTTAAATAATTTAATTTTGGATGTGATGGGTCTTGTGATTGGCTGACGTTGTTTTGTTTATCAGCTCATAGACATAATTGTGTCTTATAACCGTGACGTCATCAAAGTTTTTTCATGGGTTACTTTGTTTAAAATGGCATTTATAATTAAATTATTAGAAATGACTATAATTTTCTTTTCTGTCTTTCGAAACAGCATAAACAATGTGTTGCATACTTTAAAATAAACCTATACGCGGGTTATTCAGTATACACCACATTTCTCATGTTATTGCGTCATTGACAAGGGACAATACAGTCATTCCTGTATAATAATATATATGATGCATGGTTTATTTTATCAGTTAGTAGTGGCTTTAAGGTAGCACAATACAAAGATTTTTTCACTCCCAATCAGACAACTTTAAACTGATGTTATGCATTTCATCCTTCTTTATATTTTATAAATGAGGTACCAAAAGAAAGAAGAAAGATTAATCTTTCATATTGTGACAATTTCATTATGACATGATTATTACACAATCAATTGTTATGTAATTAGTTGCTATATTGTGATGTCCACATTTGAATGTATTTAGCATCTTTATTCTTCATAGCATCCCAAAATAATTAACAGATTCTTGTACAACACAGCTTGACCTTCAAAACTGTGTCTCATATTTCCAAAAACTTCAATAGAACAAATTTTATACACACTTGAATTTAGTGATCTCTTGCTAATTGATGTTGCAAACTTCATTGAAAATTTATGAGAGAATGAAATACAATAGGAAAAATCTGAGACACTGTTAAGGAGGTCAAACTGTGTTGTGCAAGAATCTATAAAATATTTTGGGATGCTATGAATAACAAAGAAGCTAAATTCATTCAAGTATGGACATCACAATATAGCAACTAATTACATAACAATTAATTATCTTATAATTATGTCATAATGAAATTATCATAATTTGAAAGATTAATTATTCTTCTTTCTTTTGGTACCTCATTTATAAAATTTAAAGAAGGATGAGTGGAATTACATCAGTTTAAAGATGTCTGATTGGGGATGAAAAATCTTTGTATTGTGCTACCTTAAACTAGTACTTTCAGATCTGTTCCAATTGTCTTTTTGTTGTTGGGATGTACAAGTACCCGGCCACGTCCGCTTGTATTTTTGTTCATCTGATGAGTTAAGCCCTTTTCAACTGATTTTTATAGTTCGTTCTTATGTTGTACTGTTATACCACTATCCCAGGTTAGGGAGAAGGTTGGTATCTCGCTAACTTTTTTAACCCCGCCACATTATGCATGTATGTGCCTTTCCAAAGTCAGGAGCCTGTCGGTCAGTGGTTGTCGTTTGGTTTTCGTTTATTTTTTTTTAAATAAATGAGGGCGTTTTGAATTGTTTGACATTGTCATTTCGGGGCTTTTGTAGCTGACTATGCGGTATGGGCTTTGCTCATTCCTGAAGGCCGTACGGTGACCTATAGTTGGTAATTAATGTGTCGTTTTGGTCTCTTGTGGAAAGTGGTCTCATTTGCAATCATACCACATCCTCTTTTTTATATCATGTAAAAGAGGCATGATACGTGAGAAAGTATACCGCAAAAGTATGAGGCAATAAAGCGAACATTGTAGAATACGAAATGAGGATTATGGTAAAATTTTAACTGGATGATAACAAAAACCATAATGTTATACGAAATGATGATTATTGTAAAAACGTAAATAAAGGCAACAGTAGTATACCGCTGTTCAAACTCATAAATCCATGGACAAAAAACAAAATCGGGGTAACAAACTAAAACTAAGGGAAACGCACCAAACATAAGAGGAAAACAACGAATCAACACTACAATGTAACACACACAGAAACTGACCAAGCATCAGACAAAATCACACGAGAATAACATATATAACATCAAAACCAAATACATGAATTTGGGATAGACAAGTGTCGTGACACGTCTTATCGCAATGTGAATTTACACTCAAAATAAGAGAAAACAAACGACGCAACGTTAAAATGTAACACACACAGAAAAGAACTGTTATATAATAATGGCCATATTCCTGACTTGGTACAAGACATTTTTAAAGGAAAAAATGGTGGGTTGAACCTGGTTGGTTGTAACAAAAAACTGTCTTCATAAATTTCATGAAATGAACGTCTAATGTATTTAACTCACAGATACCGGGATTGAAAGTTAGTATTTACGTCAGATGCGCGTTTTGTCTACAAAAGACTTCTCAGCTACGCTCGAATAAAAAAAATTAAAAAGCCAAATAAAGAAAGATGTAAAGGGACATTAAGGTCCAAAAGTTCCGAAATACAGCTAACGTCATTTATCTAACCTCCTAAACAGAAATTAAAAAAAGATAACGAATGTATTGAGACAACAAATTGAAAAGTTTTTTTTTTTTAATTTAGAAAATAAAGCAATAAAATCAATTTGAATGATCATCATGATAACACTATATTCTTCAATCAAATTGATATCAAAGTATACTGTATTCATTTAAAGGGGTATAAACGCATAGTGTCTAACTTTATATAATATAGGAATAAGTTATTTTTCTAGCTACAACGTTTACATAACATATCATATCAATAGAAAATAAACATGTGTTAACATAATGAAGACAAATCATACATATTCTACCGAACCATTTATATAGTGCAGGGAAGAAGTTTTGTACACATGACTAAATTCAGGAAAAAACATATTTTATATATTTTTAAACTTGTATCATGCAACGCTTTGTCTATTTTTGGTCTACTTATTGTTATAAATTGTTTTTGATTTTAGAACTCATTGATCGCTATTGTCCAAATATCCAAGATTCACAGTGTATCAGTACTTACAAATCCTGTAGCGATGTTAATTTTTCGAACACATTTTCTTCTATGGAGGTAAAGCTATTGCCACTCACATATCTGAAATTATGAACATCAGGTTGATCAGGAAAAGATTCAATAAACCTTGTGATAAAAAATAATAATAAGGTTAAAAAGTTCAGTGATAAGGTGGAATACAGTTTTTTTTCACATTGAAAAGTTTGTCATTTAGAAATTGAAAAAAATATTGTATTCATTTAAAGGGATAGAAACGCAAAGTGTATAACTTTATATACACATCTATCCCATTGAACTAGAGATAAAAGATACAATAGATACAGTTAAGTCGGCCTCATATCTTGACTTACATCTAGAAATTGACAATGGGGGTCGATTAAAAACAAAACTTTACGACTAAAGAGATGATTTCAGCTTTCCAATTGTGAACTTTCCATTTCTAAGAAGCAACATTCCAGCAGCACCTGCATACGGTGTATATATCTCCCAATTGATACGATATTCCGGCGCTTGCATTTCCTATCATGATTTTCTTGATAGAGGGTTGTTGCTCACAATGACGCTATTAAATCAAGAGTTCCAAGTTGAAATCATCTCTTCGTAAATTTTACGGAGTTGGTTGACCGTTATGGAATAACCGTTACACAAATGATATCGGATATGTTTCTTGCGTCACAACTACAATTTCCTTTCCTTTCATAAATGTGACCTACCGAATTAAGACTATTTACCGGATTTGTTATCTCATAAGCAACACGACGGGTGCCACATGTGGAGCAGGATCTGCTTACACTTCCGGAGCACCTGGGATCATCCCAGGTTTTTGGTGGGGCTCGTGTTGTTTAATCTTTAGTTTTCTGTGATGTGTCGTGTGTGCTATTGTTTTTTTGTTTGTCCTTTTCATTTTTTGCCATGGCGTTGTCAGTTTATTTTTTATTTATGAGTTTGACTGTCCCTCTGGTATTTTTCGTCCCCCTTTTATATAATCTAGGAATGTGTTCTTTGTCAAGCTAAAACGTTTAAATTGCATATCAATAGAAAATAAACATGTGTTGATATTATGAAGACAAATCATACATATTCTCCCGAACCATTTATATAGTGCATTGAAGAAGTTTTGTTCACATGATATAATTCAGGACAATACACATTTTATATTTTTTTTAAACTTGTATCATGCAACGCCTTGTCTATTTTACTGTATGTCTATCATGTTTGTCTGTTTTTGGTTTACTTATTGTTTTTAATTGTTTCGATTTTAGAACTCATTAATTGCTATTGTCCAAATATCCAAGATTCACAGTGTATCAGTACTTACAAAGTCTGTAGCGATGTTAATTCATCAAACACGTTTTTTTCTAATGAGGTAATGCCATTTTCGGACAGAATTCTGCAAGAATGAACATCAAATTGATCAATCGAAATAAAAACCAATAAACCTAGTGTTAAATCATAATATAAGATTAAACAGTTAAGTGGTAAGGCCGAATTCATTTTTTTCCACATTGAAAAGTTTGTCAAAACTTCTTATAACCATCATTTATAAATTATTTACAGAAATTGAAAAGAAATGACATACCGAATGTATTCAGACGACAAATTGAAAACATTTTTTTTTAAATTTTGAAAAAAGAGCAATAACATCTATTTTAATGATCATCCTAATAATACTCTTTTCTTCAATAAAATTGATGTCGTATTCAAATAAATGGGTATAAAAGCATATAGTATAACTTTATATAAAAGAGGGACGAAAGATACCAAAGGGACAGTCAAACTCATAAATCTAAAACAAACTGACAACGCCATGGCTAAAAATGAAAAAGACAAACAGAAAAACAATAGTGCACATGACACAACATAGAAAACTAAAGAATAAACAACACGAACCCCACCAAAAACTAGGGGTGATCTCAGGTGCTCCGGAAGGGTAAGCAGATCCTGCTCCACATGTGGCACCCGTCGTGTTGTTTTCTAGCTATAACGTTTAAATATCATAATAATAGAAAATAAACGTGTGTTAATATTATGAAGACAAATCATACATATTCTACCGAACCATTTATATAGTGCAGTGAAGAAGTTTTGTTCACATGACTAATTTCGGGACAATACACATTTTATGTATTTGTTAAACTTATATCATGCAACGTTGTTTGTCTACTTTACTGCATGTCTATGTTTGGTTCACAGTGTTACTTACAAAGTATGTAGCGATGTTAATCCTTTTAACACATGTTCTTCGATTGTGGTAATGCTATTTCTGAACAGATATCTGCAAGAATACACATAAAGATTATCAATAGAAAATCTTTAAAAAAAACAATAGAAGGTTAATTATATAAAATTCAAAAATGCTAGTGATAAGGAAAAGTTATGTTCTTTTCTCTAATTTTCATGCTATGTTCACATTTCCTGACCGGTGCGAGAAAAATAGTTCTAATCTCTAGTGAAAAATTTCTTCTCAGCAAATGATTGGTTCAAATTTAATTGTGACGTCAAATGTTTTTGATTTTTTTCTGAATTTTCTTATTGTGACGTCATTAAAAAAGGCAACTATGCCTGATGACGTCCTTCAAAATGTTCAACCAAACATCTTTCTAAAGTACTGACTACTATTCTTTCGACAGTTAAAGATGGGCTTCAAAAATATTGTGAGGAGATATATTCTACCAGTGGTGTTAACCAGATGTGGATTCTCAAAAATTCGAAAGATCTACTGCGTAACCTTCAATCACAATCTTTGCAATTTTGCAGCAACATAAAAACATTTGATTTTTCTACGCTATATACTACTATTCCCCATGCTCAGTTGAAAGATCGACTACACCATCTCATAAAACAGAGCTTTTTCTATAAAAATGGAAATCGTAGATACAAATTTCTTGTTTTGGGTTACAATAATTCATATTTTGTGAAAAATCACACTGAATCTCCCAGAAAATATACAGAAGATGATATTATCAAAATGCTGGACTTTTTGATGTACAATATATTTGTTGAGTTTGGAGGATTTATATTTAAACAGACAGTCGGTATTCCAATGGGTACTAATTGTGCACCCCTGCTGGCTGATTTGTTTTTGTACTCGTATGAAGCAGAATTCATTCAGAACCTTCTAAAAGACAAAAAGAAAAAGCACCTTGCGAAATTCTTTAGTTTTACTTTCCGATATATTGATGATGTTCTATCATTGAATAACCCATATTTCAGCCAATACTTACATCTCATATATCCAAGTGAACTTGAAATTAAGGATACCACTGATACTAGAAGGACTGCTTCATACCTTGATCTTTTCCTCAATATTGACGTAGATGGACGACTTCACACGAAAATCTATGATAAACGGGACGATTTCAACTTCCCAATTATCAATTTCCCATTTCTCAGCAGTAACATACCCTCTGCCCCTTCGTATGGTGTTTACATATCACAATTGATACGTTATTCACGTGCTTGTTCACACTATACGGACTTCATATATAGGAGTGTGCTCCTTACGCAGAAACTGCTCCAACAAAGTTATGAGGAGGACAGATTAAAATTGACACTCCGTAAATTTTATGGACACCATCACGATTTGGTGGATCCATACGATGTTTCGTTGACCAAACTAGCTAAGGACATTTTTACCACATGGTAGATTGTGTTTTGTCATAATGTCGTCTAATCTTTTACTTACCAAACGTGACTTATTCCCGATTGTGACTGTTTTGCCGAGTGTGAACTCGCATTACTATAAGACGTGGTACGGTACTTATCCATCCCAAATTCATATATTTAGTTTAAATGTTTAATGTTATATTTGTAATTCTCATCGGATTTTGTCAAATGTGTTGACGTCTTTTCTATTATATTTATGTGTTATGGTAAAGAAAATTAATCACCCCTTCATTTATCAGATTTGATTTCGTTCAAAGTAATCAGTACGATATTTTACGTTTGAAGTTAGATTCATAACAAACCTGACATAGTTTTATAATATAGTTAATTGCTACCTCAGTTTTATATTAATAAGAATTAAAATGTTCTTTGTTATTAAATGCAATATCAGTATTTAGTTCAAATATATAATCTTAAATTAATCCTAATTCTATCTTATTCATTCTTATGTAACGTCATTTTTCATTTTTTGATGCTCTGTTTTACTAATTCAAATGACGTCATTTTTTCGTCATTTTTCAGTTTCAAATAGGACGTCACTTGGCGTAGAGGTTTAAACGTATTCGGATGTGTCTACTTTTGTGTTTCAAATGTCTGATTATGTAAATGTATTTCAGTTGTTTCCTGTAGAAAACCCTTGCCGTTTTTGGCACAACCTTTTTGATCTTTTGGTCCTCGATGCTGTTCAACTTTGTACTCGTTTCGGCTTTCAAACTTTTGTATCTGTGCGTCACACATAGGTCTTGTGTGGACAAAATACACTTCTGGCGTATTAAAAATTTTGAACTTGTTGCCTTTTGTTGGCTGTTTTTTTCGTGTGATTCTTTGTCAATTGTGTTCTCCAATTTATTTATATTGTAGTCCTGTGTTGTCATTTTGATGTTATATTTCACATGGCCATAAAAGTGCGAGGTTTGGCATGCCACAAAACCAGGTTCAACCCACCATTTTTTCCTTTAAAAATGCCCTGTACCAAGTCAGGAATATGGTCATTGTTATATTATAGTTCGTTTCTGTGTGTGTTACATTATAACGTTGTGTCGTTTGTTTTCTCTTATTTTTGAGTGTAAATTCACATTGCGATAAGACGTGTCACGGTACTTGTCTATCCCAAATTCATGTATTTGGTTTTGATGTTATATATATATGTTATATTTGTTATTCTCGTGGGATTTTGTCTATATGTGTTACATTTTAGTGTTATGTCGTTGTTCTCCTCTTATATTTAATGCGTTTCCCTCGGTTTTGGTTTGTTATCCCGATTTTGTTTTTTGTTCATGGATTTATGAGTTTTGAACAGCGGTATACTACTGTTGCCTTTATTTATATCAATTGAATAGATAATAAATAAATGTGTTAATATTATGGAGACAAAATGAACAGTACTTACAAAGCCGTTGTAGTAGAAGGAATATTATCTGGTATTTGCGTTAAACCTTTGTTAAAGCAATTTACAGTGGTTCCAGTACAAGTGCACATGTTAGGACATCCCTGGGCATGGGCTAAGTGCATTATTGATAAGATGAACATCAGCATAAATTCTACTGTAAATAACATCTTTCTAAGTGATTTTATTCCTGTTCTGTAATTAACAAAACTGTCTTTGAAAAAAAACATCAAATAACAATGTTATAACGTTTTTGAAAATTGACACCGTCAGTTAGTAGGTTTAAAGCAATATATCAGGTAACCATACAATAACATATACTTTTTCTTACCAAATATAAATTATTGTCAATAATGATACACAATGAACAATGCATCATGAGCCTATATGGCTGGCTGAAAATTACTTGTATATATGAATGTAATTGTTTGCTATAATTCAGATTGCACTTTAATATTAAAATATTCATTCATTCATATAAGAGTACAAGGTGGTTTTAACTTTGCATTATGGTAAACGTCATGAAGGAGTTGCAACATTTAATGAAACAGTATAACGAAGATCTATCTTTGTTTGATTTATATAATGTTTTATTCCTGAAGGGTCCGGTTTAGTACTATTATACAAATTTTGGTAATAAATTTTCCCAAGAATAAGAATATCTGATGCGTCTGTTACTATATTACTTTGGTCATTTCTAAGGACGGACATAGTTTTCTTGGTTTGTTTTAATTTTTAAAAATATTTTGCGTTTTTTCCCCTTCTTCTGCCCATCTGACTCGGGATCTGATTTGTGCACCTCTAGTTTATTTCATATATAAATCTTGTAAATAGTTTTCTACTTTATTTATTTCGATTTTAAAATGTTGAGAATTACTTGATTTTTCACAAAAGAATTTTAACTTATTTTCTAAATGTTTAATTTCATTTTTACTTTCAGCAGCCTTTTGTTTGCAGTACGCAATGGTTTATGGAAAGCCAACGGGGTCAAAATTCTTAATTCGTAACTTGTCAATTCGTAACTTATAACTGTGCAATTTCTAAATTATTAATTCGTAAATTGTTAATTTGTAACTTGTTATTGTGAAATTCATAATGCTTAATTCGTAAATTGTCAATTTGTAACTTGCACCTTTGTAGTTTCAACATTCTTAATCGGTAAATTGTCAGTTTGTTACTTGTAACTGTGCAATTTCTTCATAATGCTTCATTCGTAAATTGTCGATTTGTAACATGTATCTTTGTATCAAAATTCAACATTCTTCATTTGTTAATTGTCAATTTGTAACTTGTAGATTTCAAAATTCTTTATTGGTAAATTGTCTTTTTGTATATTGATGTTTTGTAACTTGTAACATGTGACTTGTCGATTCGTGAATTGTCGATGTGTGAAATGTCGAAGTGTTAAATGTCATCGTTGTATTATGCTAACGATCATTATGACGACAGATGGCGCTCGGGTTCTTCTTCGGTGTATAAGCCTCCTGTGAGTAGGAGCACCGCCATATGGAATACATACCAAAGGAGTATAAATCAATTATGTACAGCACATACATATAAAAGATAACAAATAGATAAATACATTGTTTATTTTATATGGCATGTATAAAAGGGACTCGGTTTTGTATTGAGGTAACCTCGTATAAACATGTTTGTTTACTGTACTGGTCACCAAACCTGCAATGAGGTGTGTCACTTCCTTTATTAATGTATATAGATGTGTCGCTGGAACAGGCTTCCTTATCAACTTCGTAAATATATTACTGTCACTTGGCAAGAAATATCTACTTAATATTTAACCGGGTCAAAACAAGACTAACAAGAATGTGTCCCCAGTACACGAATTCCCCACTCGCACTATCATTTTCTATGTTCAGTGGACCGTGAAATTGGGGTAAACCCTCTAATGAAAAAGATCATAGCATAGGGAACATGTGTACTAAGTTTGAAGTGGATTGGACTTCAACTTCATCAAAAACTATCTTGACCAAAAACTTTAATCTGAAGCGGGACAAACGGACGAACGGACGGACGGACGGACAAACGAACGGACGCACAGACCAGAAAACATAATGCCCCTCTTCTATCGTAGATGGGGCATAAAACTTGAAATATAAGACTGTGCTGGAAAAATACTAATATTGTCCTGGGCCCGCACATTAGGACTCAATGTATAATGGCAGAAATGGTTTGAAAACCATCATTCATTGATATCATAATCTCAATATTAAAATTTCAGAAAAGAATGTAATTTATTCTATAATGATATGTTTTACTACAAGAAACAAATGGACGAACAGTCTTTATTTATTTGGCTCCTGAGTAATGAACATAAATCAGGAATCTGATGTACAGTAGTTATCGTTTGTTTATGTAGTTTATACGTGTTTCTCGTTTCTTGTTTTTTTTTATATAGATTAGACTGTTGGTGTTCCCGTTTGAATGGTTTTACACAAGTAATTTTGGGGCCCTTTATAGCTTGTTGTTCGGTGTGAGCCAAGGTTCCGTATTGAAGGCCGTATCTAGACCTATAATGGGTTACTTTTATAAATTGTTATTTGGATGGAGAGTTGTCTCATTGGCGCTCATACCACATCTTCCTATATCTATAAAAAATGTTTAATGATATCATATAAGTTTTTTGTAAAACAAACTGAATGAAAAAATATTTTAAATGAGCCACTTAGTTAATGTATACTACAGGGTTTCCGCTGGCGGTCGCCATTTTCGAAATTTGCGAAAAATAATAATTGTGGCGATTAAAATTCGTCATTGGCGAAAGAATTTGGCGAAAGAAATATATATATATCGATTTATTTTCAGCCATCTTGTTTATTTACTTTTTTCGGGTTTCTCTGACTTTACCGATCAGACAATACTCGGAATTCAGCTTGAACTCGTTAAGATTTTGACAGAAAATCAATAATCAGCTGATTGCATTTATAGCTATAGACATCAAAGGACTAAATAATAACCAGATGTTGATTGTATGATATGACAAAATGATATGGTTAAATGGCTTCTGTCAAATGTCACAAAAGAGATTTATTAACCACTTCGCGACGCACGTGTTTGAAGTAAAATTTTTACGCTTCCTCTCCTTCTTTTAATGATAGTCCACAAAAGAAAACTGTTGTTATGACGAAAAATGATCAAAAGCAAGAAAGGTCTCTGATTTAAAACTTTATCATTTAACTTTCATATAGATAATTGATTTGAGTGGGTACTTTAAAGTCGTTTCAGTGACACACGTGTTTCAAATATATAGTTTTACTTATTTACGATGGTATAGAAAAGAAAACTGTCGTTATGAAGAAATGATTAGAAATCTATCCAAAAGGTTGGCATGACAGTAACCCTAATGATAGGGTCAATTTAATGACTATAACACCTTACACGATGGATCAATTTCAAGTGATAAAATGTTTTGTTTTGTTGTAAAATCCACTTCTTATTTAGGGGGAGGGGGTATGAAAAAAAGGAAATTTTTAAAAGAAAAATACATTTGTGTTACTTGGCGAAAAATTAATAATAAAGTGGCGAAAATTATATTGTTTTGGCGAAAGAGGTGGCGAACAAAATAATTGATCCAGGGGAAACCCTGGTATACTATATATCAAAACTGTGTTGAATATGCACTATTTTGTAATAAAATCTAAAGGAATCAGAAAAACTAATCGAGACCCTAAAATTTGAGATATTGTCAACCGGAATGCGAGAAAACCGCATATATTCTAATGGTCAGGTCAATAATGAGATATCATATCGTCAATAGTATGGGACCAGTTCACATCTTCAATCATCAATAAGCTTGAAAGAATACAGTGACAACCTGTGAGATTTATAACAGGAGAGTACAAGGACGTTCAAGTCAGAAGCTAATATTTCTGTACGAGATGGTCGCAGTGCTATAGAACCAGACAATTTCAAAAAAAAAAAAAAGCTCGTCCAAAAAGAACACTAAATTGCTGTCAAGGGCCCGATTTGACAATTATCAGTCAAGAAATGTTGTGAACAAATATGCAGATTTCAACGAGTAAAATACAACAATATTCTAACTCATTTTTCGTATAAACAGTATTCGAATAGGACCACATTGAAGAAGCGTAGTGCGTACACCGAGCGTTGACAGCCGTTATGTAACTTCTCTCGAGCATAGTCAATACATCGACGGCGCTCTCTCTACCGTTGTATTAAAGCCGGTATTTGTATCCAAAACGTTCTCCTACAGATACAGATCTAAAAGGATCGTGGTACAAGATCGAAATATACTAGGAGGTGTCCCCTCTATATTTTTTAATGACCATGATTGTTAAACTACGAAACTGTTTATTTTTTACTACACGCGTCACCTACATAAATTTGAGAATGGAGATGGGGAATGTGTCAAAGAGACAACAACCTGACCATAGAGCAAACCACAACCGAACGCAACCAATGGGTCTTCAATGCAACGAGAAACTCCCGCACCCGGAGGATTCCTTCAGCTGGCCCCTAAACAAATATGTATACTAGTTCAGTGATACCGTACGTCATACTGAACTCCGAATTATACACAAGAAACAAAAATTAAAAATCATACAAGACTAACAAAGGCCAGTGTTTTTTTGAAATCTCAAACCCCCCTTCTTAATACTCCCACTTTTAAACAAATTGACGCCCTCTCCCTCTGACTTGTCAGAGAAAAGAGCTTGCCATATCGCCATTTGCATGAAAGAGGCAATTATCTCTTACTAGTATATGCTTACACTAATTATACCCCACGCAACGAAGTTGCGGAGGGTGTAATGTTTTGACCCGTCCGTCTGTCTGTCTGCCTGTCCGTACGTCAGTCCATCGGTCCTGTTTCTTGTCATCGCAACTCCTCTCAAACCACACAACAGAATTTCATGATAATAAGGACAAACTAAGTAGATTTGCATATCGGCAAGAAATTACAATTCATTTTTTTTCTAGAAGTTACGCCCCTTTGAACTTATCCTCTGAAACCACACCACAGAATTTCATGTAACCTTGTAGATAATAAGGACATACTATGCATAGGCGGATCCAGGGGGCCCTGGGGGCCCGCCCCCTCCCCCTTTTCGTGGAAAAAATTTGGTTGATTATATAGGGAATTACTGAAGCATGACTGGAGCGCCCCCCCCCCCCTTAGGTCAGTCAGCGGGCCCCCCTTAGGAAAAGTTCTGGATCAGCCACTGCTATGTAGATGTACATATCAACAGGAAATTATGATTCATTTTTTTTTCTTATACAACATTTTTTTCTTACAGTAATTTTATTCCTCCAGTGACAATGTGGGGACGTGGGGCATGTAAGCGCGCTCACTAAGGTTCTTTAATTTTATTTCTCCACGAAAATATTTGCACATTATTTGTGGTTTGGCCAAAGGAGTATGTATTTGGTCATTTTTAGAGTAAAATGATAGCCTTGGATCCTGGCTGACTGTTCGACAGAAGAGCCAGGCGGAATACAACCTGGTTTGTCAATAGGATATTAGGATGTTACGAATTCATTGCAAATGATTTTTTATTTATATTTGACATGCAAATTAAAAAAAAAAGGTATATTGATTAACATCGTGAATCATTTCAGTTAATTAACGATTGGCAACATGTTAGATTTAGTAAGGTTGCTATAAGGAGATGTGGCACCAGATGGGGTTCATATCGGGAGTACGGGGCATTAAGCAGCTTTTGAGATCGAGGGACTCGTGAATATTTTGGTCTTTTTGGTTGTACATTTTTATTGTAGGAAATCTGGTAGCGGCAATTTTTAAGCTTCTTGTCCAGAAAATTCAGTAGGTTTTATATTAATACATAAAATTGAGAATGGAAATGGGAAATGTGTCAAAGAGACAACAACCCGACCATATAACCGACAACAGCAGAATAGAATATATATGTCAGCCCTTCATGTCAGAATCAAATGGTCCGATAATAGCATTTTATGATTAATAGAAATCGTTTATTACTAGTACCTGGGGTTTTCAGTAATGATGTAGCCTTTTAAAGCCGACTATATGGTATACGGTTTTGTCGTTGATGTAGGCAGTAGGTTGCCTATAGTTGCTTACATGGACTTTAATTGTACTTCGCGTTGGTGGATAGTTGTCTCATTGGCAATTATACGGTGTATTACCACATCTCCTTATTGTATATAACTGAATAATCCAGTCGTAATATTCCACTGACCAACGACTATTTCATTAACCTCGTAATTAGGAGAGATCAATTATTTTGAGGGACTGAACTAGTCGGGATGTTTTTTTATATAGTTTCCGAACGAAAGTCCACGTCAGTAATAAAAATAAAACTGGGATCCTGTAAACATGCAATTTTTGTTTTGCTTTTTTTAGACGCATTTGCTGTAATCAATGGATTAAAATTACTTAGGTATATATTCCACATGGAGGTACTCCGACTTACAGGAGGATTATACACCGAAGAAGAACCGAGCGCCATCTGTCGTCATAATGATCGTTAGCATAATACAACGATGACATTTAACACTTCGACATTTCACACATCGACAATTCACGAATCGACAAGTCACATGTTACAAGTTACAAAACATCAATATACAAAAAGACAATTTACCAATAAAGAATTTTGAAATCTACAAGTTACAAATTGACAATTAACAAATGAAGAATGTTGAATTTTGATACAAAGATACATGTTACAAATCGACAATTTACGAATGAAGCATTATGAAGAAATTGCACAGTTACAAGTAACAAACTGACAATTTACCGATTAAGAATGTTGAAACTACAAAGGTGCAAGTTACAAATTGACAATTTACGAATTAAGCATTATGAATTTCACAATAACAAGTTACAAATAAACAATTTACCAATTAACAATTTAGAAATTGCACAGTTACAAGTTACGAATTAAGAATTTTGACCCCGTTGGCTTTCCATAATGGTTACCTCCTTTACCTCAGTTTTGAAAATATCATTAATTTAAAACACTTTCAAAGTCGGAAATGATGCACATTTTCAAATCTCCTCCCTCTGAAAAATCACTTTGCCAATCGTTTGCTTGTTTATAAACAAAAAAGGGAGATTCATGGAAGAGTCTACACAACACTTTTACACTTTTACACATTGGACATAGAAGTTAACTTAATTGTCCTAATCAGAATCAAAATAATTGATGGAAGCTATACTTTATTGTAGTTTTAACATGGATAGGCATTATATTCATGTTATTTTAGCCATCTCTATTGCTCGGGCAAAAGTAATCACGAATATAATACCTGTCCATGCTAAAACCACAATAAAGTATAGCGGAAGCGCTTCATTCTTTAACTGTGCACAAAGTCGATGCTTTTACAGCCCTATGAAGTTACAAAAAGAAGCGTTCGATAGTTTAGCTAGGATCATGAAAAAAGGAAAATCGCAAAAATACTGAACTAAAAATCACAAAAGGAAAATCAATTCGGAAAGTCCATAATCACAATTATTGTGGGACCTCGTGTCATCATGAATGCTAAATTTTATTGTGTAATGAAGTTGAGTAAGGGATAACGCGAGATTGCAGTTAGCCAACCAGAATAACGTATTAAAATGAAATACATCTAATGTAATTATTTGTCTTTACAAAAATTACTTCGCCTGTTTATTTTGTTTTTGTGGTATGCATTGGCGTTAGGTGTAATTCCACCAAATCATGGTATGTCACATCCGGATGCATACGAAAATAACCCGAAAAATTGTTCCCTTGAATTTCACAGTTGTAGGAAATTAATCCTACATTTTATTGCAGTAAAGCTTTCCTATATCATAAACATATGGCTTGGGTATTTTAAAGTACCCTTTTATTTTCTGTTTGGGGTTTCTATAGAATATTGGGGAAACTTGAGGTTACATGGTTGCTAAAGCTTGTACACAGGTTAAAAAAGGGGGAAAATTTCATCGGTTAACTTCCAGTGATGGTTTTTTTTTGCATGCAATGACATGTTTTGTCATTTTTTATTATAGTACTGGACAGGATAAAACTTTATTCAAGTATTTCTTTATTTGAAATAAAGATAAATTCTGCACAACTTTTTGAAAAGACGAATAGGGAAAAATCAATGATGGTATTACACTTAAAGGACCAGATTGATGCCACAAGATTCTACACAAAGACATCTCTGTACCATGCCAGGTATATGGCAGTTGTAATCATTCGTTTGGTGTGTTTGGTCTTTTAAATTTGGACTTTTTGCTTCAGTTTTGAATTGTTTTTTAGTTTGTTTTTTTTATTATTTTACTTTTTCCTATTAACAATGTACATAACATGACATCCCCTATCAACATAAACTATTATAAGTTGAATTTTAGTAAAAGTATCAAAGAAATGTCAAACAAGTGAACACAGTCGTGTGATAAAGGTGTCTACCAAAGATGTGAACACACTCAGGTGTATACCAGTGACAAAATTGGCTTTTATTCGTGACTCTCCTATTGGAATTTTTCTCGAAATGATGAAAATGCTTTATAAAAAGAGACAACAAAAGCAAAATAACGTGTTTTATATTCCTTGCGAAATAAATCGATTAAAGCAAAAATTATTATTGATATGAAATGGTGACCATCAAGTATTTACTCTAAACATGCACAACTAGTACATAAGAGAAAATAATATAATGTTCATTGTGTGATGTTCAAATAAATAAGGAAAGATGCAATGATATTCTCTGCATTTTTTTTTATCTAGAGATGAGCATATATTATTTGTAAAATCTTAGTTATTCGACATGCAAGTGAACACTTTGCCAAAACACATCGAAATCGGTGCGATGTTAAAACTGTTGACGCATGAATAAAATAAAGATTCATTAGAGATAAGAACAAAATATTGTGGGTCACAGGTCCGAATAAATTAAAAAAAATCTTTTATAACATTTATTATGTAACATGACAAATTGTTATTTACCGAACAACAAATAATTACAAAAAAAATTAAAACTAGTTAAAAATGCAATGAAATACTTTTCTTTACTTACTTTCAACTTTGTTCCCAAATCAGCTGATTCAAACAATCTAGTCTTGCTATCTCCGGTAGCTGGTTATAATGATATAACTGTTCATATATAACCTGATAAATAACATATGTTTTATGACATTTGCAAACGAGGAAGAAGGAAGCTTTAGTCGATTAATTAAAATCACAGTACAATAAATATTGAATTGTTTTAGTAACAGATCTCAAAAACAATTTTATTTTGTTATATTTGCGCACTAGGACGTCAAACATGTCTTTGGATTAGTACGAAACATTTTGTGTTGAGTTAAATAAATAAATATTTGAATAACGTACAGCAAATCCCACTACTGAACGAAAATCTCCTGTTTGAACTATTGCTAAGCAATAATAAGTACTTCGCCTAACTTGCAATGTTGCGATCAAAGTTATTAATGTATATATCTTGAAGATAAAGTTGCAACATTGGTAATTGAAGGACTAATTTGATTTAAAATTAAGATGAATAAGTTTTGTTATTGTTATTCGTAGGAGAACATATTTTTCATATCCTACTACGGTAACTTGTGACTTATCGATCAAGTGTATGCACCTGTTTCTTTTTGTATTATTAAAATTTGCTGTTACAAAATGTATTTTCTTTTTATATATTAAGGAATGTATCTCCCTCATGCAAAACTCTGATTCCTTACACGGATTTGGCTATACTTTTTGGACCTTTTGGAATATAGCTCTTCATCTTTTATATAAGCTTTGAATTTCAAATATTTTGACTGCGAGCATCACTGAAGAGACATGTATTGTCGAAATGCGCATCTGGTGCAAGAAAATTGGTACCGTTAATGTTATTGTTTAAATTTAACCATGGCATACTAGAGGAAAAGTTTATCATACCTTTAGCTTTCGTTGAAAATACATTTTCGAAGAATTATATATCTATTTGAAAATATATCGAATCTTCAATTTTGTTCCATACAAAAATATCTTGGAATTAAAGTATTTGAATATATTTTACTTCCAATTCATAATTTTAACTTTTTTCTTTCAGAATAATTACAGAAGACCTATAACCGTGTCAACTCAAAATAATAATCACGAGCTAATTATTGTTTTTGCGAAGTGAGGAAAGCGACTGACAATGACTATTTCATAACAGTCTTTTTATTGCGATGTCCTCATTTTGATAAGTAAACATATGTGTTTGAATCATACTAACTGGATATATCGTTTCAATGTATATGAACAGGAATAAAATCCCAGGTGTTACTGATGAAGCAAAAGCCGAGTTACCTTGTTTTATGATGGACTTAGTGGATTAAGTGGATTCCGACATATTAATCACATGATAACAGTGAACACCTGTGGGTTTACAGAAGTCCCGATGTGTGAAGACTCATTTGTCGGGAAAAAGAAAATTAAAATAAAAACACTCTCATATTATAAATAATTTTACATCTATCTTTATCTTTGTACACGTGTAATTGTCATCTATATCTATATATCTAATCATCACACCATATATGATCTTTTGAATAAAGTGATCATTCTATTTGTCTTTTTTCTCTCACAATAGCTACTCATTTCAATTTTATATTACGTCAACCCGAATGTTCTTCTATTATGCTAATTTTTATTACAGTTTCTGGTCAAGTTATCTTTCGCCACGTGCTACTCGTTAAAAAATATCTGAAAAGAAATGTGTAGTTTATTCATAAAGTTGGATGTAGGAATTTGTTTCCCAAAAAGGATTTATTTCAAAGATATGGTGAGTAAATATTTGCTTATAAAATCTACCTGTTGATACAAGACGTACTTATTAAAAATATATACTAGATCCTTCTTTATTTTCATGTGTTGGTGTCATTGGGTCATCAGTTCTATTGACCTTTTAATTAAGGATCCTACTTTGTTCACTTGTGTTTGTGCTTGTGGGTCTCCTATAAGTAGGATTATACCTCAAATCATAACTCCATTTCCCAAATGAAAAGCAATGATAGAAACCATGACGTTAAGTAAATAGAAAATATCTTAAGCAAGAGGACCTTACGGACATTGTGGATATTGTTATGTAAACAACACGTGTTAGACCGCAATTTTGCGCCAGTCCCAAGTCAGAAGCCTCTAGCCTTTGTTAGTCTTGTGTGATTTTTAAATTTAGTTTCTTGGGTATAATTCGGAGTTTAGTATTACGCCCATTGTTACTGAACTAGTATACATATTTTAAAGGGCCAGTTGAAGGACGCCTGCGGGTGCGGGAGTTTCTCGCTACATTGAAGACCCATTGGTGGCCTTCGGCTGTTGTCCTCTCTCTGGTCGGGTTGTTGTCGCTTTGGCATATTCCGCATTTCCTTTCTGAATTTTTACTATAAATAATTTACATACACAATAGTACATAAAAGGAGTTGAGAACAATGTGTATGATACTTTTTTCATTAATGAAGAGTACATTATACTGGTCTGAAAACGCAAATATATAGATACATATATAAGTAAACATTGTTGAGTTAGATTGCTGACAAATGAAAAATGCAAAACTGATGAACACAAACACAAATGAATAAATTAGGATCCTTTATACAAAAATCAATAGGAAAGTGGACCCACCAACACAATTGAATAAACTAGGATCATTTGATGAAAAGGTCAATAGGATGCACTACCCTTAATTATTTACTTGAACCGGAATATGTATATTGAGTAACATGATTATTGTCTTAAATTGTTTTTGTTGTTGTTATATGTCACAAACTGTAAAGTTAATATGGCAATAAAATAGAATATTGAAATATTGATTACAGTATCTGATTAATTGTCCGAACGTTGATATACAAAATGTACACACAAGAAAACCTCTATTATAATACAAAATCATGTAACACAAAACAGTAAATAAACTCTAAAACAAACCCAACTGTGTAATCTAGAAAAATCTTCGAGCCATCTTTATTTCTCGATTTATTAACATAATATAAAATCGCGTCGTTTTAAATTCGCGATTTCCCTGTGAAATATATACAATTTTCATTAATACTTTAACAAAGCAACAGCTTTACATGTACAAATCGAAAATCCAGGGAAAAATCAATCAGAATAATTATGTTTTTGATTCATTGATGTGAAGAAAATTTAAAGGTTGTATCATTTTTACCTAAAAACGTATACAACAATAGAAAAGGAAAAAAAAATACTGTCAGGATAAAAGCAATTGATTGTTTGTAGTGATTAATCCTTGTAGATGAATCAACTAGGTAGAAACTGAATGACAGCTGTCATTTACATATATATAAAACGTAGTGTTTACAAAACATTATCCGCAATGTCCGTAAGGTCCTCTTGTTTAAGATTTCTTCCATTTACTTAACAACAAGATTTCCATCATTGCTTTTCATTTAGAAACGAAGTTATGATTTTAGGTATAAATCTATCGTCTTCAAAATTCGTGTTATGTTATGCAGTTGTCCTCTTTATATCCTGTCATATACATACATGTAAGGTCTTTATCTTATGATTCCCTTTGTTTGTGGTATTGGAATATAGTTCTTAATTATTATATGGGGCCATGCGTCCTAAATATTCTCTCTACTGTTTTCCTTTTTTGAGATGTGGAAAGTAGTGATTTGGCAAAATGAAAGTAGGTTAGATATTAGCCTTAGTCATTTATACAAGATTTAAATTCTACCATTTGCATGTAAATAGGGCTTTAAAAAAAATTAAAAAAACTTGGTTGTTCTGGAAGCATATTTTATTAAAATAACAATGGTCTTTAAACAGTTACATTTATTTTATTTGAAGGTGCAAGTTTTTTAATCTAATTTGACTTTTACAAAAAAATGCATTGCAGCAAAAGGAAAGATTGATTGTGATCTGAGGCCAGAAACGAGAAAATAATGGAATGTAACAGAAAGGAAACAAATAACAGACTTAGCAAAAAAGGGAGAGGACTTTTGATACCTTTTCGGAAATTCTTAAAATATTTTACAAAAAATCATCATAAAACCGTTTACAAACTGTAAATGCACGCGGATGTGTTCTAGTATAAATAATTGTTATAAACATATGTACATGATGTAATTATGTCACAAGGTAAACAAAAAAGTTCTTATGAACACACTAAATACACGAGTGACTATATTCATAACAAGGGTACGTGTATGAATTGTCTGTATAACACCTGATATTAAACTGCTTTGCTTTAGCTATGATGAGGACAAAGTCGTACAAAGCAGGATATATCTGTCAAGTGAACATTCTGACCACGCCATCGACATGTTTATGAGTGCAAATGTATCATCCAAATATCGTAAAAATATTCTTAAAATTCTGTATCAGATATTTTATTAATGGATATTTGCTCATTTCTGTCATACGTTGTAACAATATCGAAATAAGTAATTTGTTCATAGTGATAGATGTCCAATGTTTGA
>CM034362.1:97248975-97315131 GCA_019925275.1 Mytilus edulis
GGTTTCCTCTAGTTGTAAAATTATATGTTACTATCTGTTATTGGGCTAGCTCACTACTGAAGGCCATTCGGTTTCCTCTAGTTGTAAAATTCTATGTTACTATCTGTTATTGGGCTAGCTCACTACTGAAGGCCATTCGGTTTCATTTAGTTGTAAAATTGGTTTATCTCATTACAACAGGCCATTTGCTTTAGTTGTACAATTTTATGTTGCAAATAGACAGGAAATAATAAAAAATAAATTAAAAACATTGATTTACAAAATTTTAATCTGCTAACACTCGGTTAGCAGATTAAAATTTTGTAAATCAATGTTTTTAATTTATTTAGCATACTTATGTCCTCGCAAGTGTAATTGTTTATTTACGTGTGACGCAATTTATGTTAATCTGGGTTTTTGACCAATCCACTAAATGGGTAACAATGCATGATGGACTACTACGTGTTTACAATCAACAAAGAACACGTGTTATTTACAAAAATATAACACCTTTTTCGTGCAATGCGGGACTGACAATTTTGCTTGGTTTTTCATTTTTTGTATCCACATTTATAATTCGTGATATAAAGTATTCGTTCCATGCTCAGATTAACGAAGAATTGTTTCTATGCGAAGAAACAAGTGTTTGAATTACCCGATATATAGCCCTTAATATGTTTGGTGATGACACCGAGATCTCATGTATTCGTCCACTAGAAAGCAAGGAAACAACAGTGAAAAACACAATTACTCATAAGACAATTTTACTAGTGTAAACAGTCGGTGCTAATATTCATGATGGCAGCAAGTTTCGTATAGATAGTTAAAGAAAAATTGTGTGATCCCTGAATTTTATTTTCGTAAAAAAGGCAAAGACTTGGTTTTCCCTTAATATGAAATATTTACATAAATGACAGTGTTAACATAATCTATTTCTCTTAATTTTTGCCGTATTTAGGACTTTAAAACTGTTCTCCTTGTTCTCAAGGTAGTGAAGCAAGAAAATTTCATTTTGTTTTCGTCTTTGCCAAGGTTTTAAACGGACACGGACATTTGTCAACCTCAATTAAATCATTATTGTTGCTATGTGCGACAAGGTATGATCTTTGATATGTTTTGTGAAAATTGCAGTGCTGGATCTAAACCTATTATATTTATTTTATTTATTGGATAAGTTTCTTCCCCTTTTGTAAATACAAATAGCCCGTTTTTTGTTTTTTTTTTGTTCGGATTGTTTTACACAAGTAATTGTTGGCCCCTTCAGGGCTTGCTTTGAACTTATGATTGCTTACTTACTAGATTGTGTCTTGGAAGGAAAGATGTCTCATTTGGCACTCATGTCTCATTTTCTTCTTTCTATATACAAAATTTATAGGTAATATGGAACCCAATATGATCCAGAGGATTTTATTAATTGGATATATTGCACACAAGTCAAAAGGACAGCAGCCGAACGTTGAAAATACCTGATGCATACAGTATATTTTGGGATAAAATAAGCAGTAGGCGGACTTTATCGATGGAAAAAAAACTATAAAAAATATGTTAAACTATATAGCGTATAAAACTGAGAATGGAAATGGGCAATGTGTCAAAGAGACAATAACCCGACTATATAGAGCAGACAAGGTCACCAATGGGCCTTCAATGCAGCGAGAACTTGAACTCCCGCACCAGGAGGAGTCCTTCAGCTGGCCCCCAAACAAATATTGTTACTAGTTCAGTGATTATAGACGTCATATATATACTTAACTCCGAATTATACACAAGAAACTAAAATTAAAAGCATACAAGTTTAAAGTTCAAAAATCTTTATTTTCCAATTAAGGGCCCCTTACGGGACATAATGACAACAACACACAAATCATTCTCATTCATAACACATTAACATAAAATGAAGTAAAATTAAAATTATAATTCACAGGATGAGGTTATATCATAGAATATATATAATCATAAAAAATATCACAACACAAAACAATTGTTATTTTTATTATTAATTTTAATTTTACTGTCATGCCAGAGTACCAAAGCAAGACTAACAAAGGCCCAGAGGCTCATGACCGGCACTAGAATGTGGCGGGGTTAAACATGGTTTTTGATATCTCAACCCTCCCCTATATACTTCTAGCCAATGTAGAAAAAACAAACACACAACAATACACACAGTAAAACTCAGTGTTAAAGTCAGAGTCCGATGTCCGAAAAGGTAACCAAAGAAACTAAACAAAATGATAATACAAAAATTAACAACGGACTACTAGGAGTAACTGACATGCCAACTCCAGACCTCAATTGATTTAAAGATTATGTCTCATCATTGGAATATCAAGCACAATTCCTACTCCCTTTTATAATACCTATTTAAAGATTATGTCTCATCATTGGAATATCAAGCACAATTCCTACCCCTTTTATAATACCTATTTTAAGATTATGTCTCATCATTGGAATATCAAGCACAATTCCTACCCCCTTTTATAATACCTATTTTAAGATTATGTCTCATCATTGGAATATCAAGCACAATTCCTACCCCTTTTATAACACCTATTTAAAGATTATGTCTTCATTATTGGAATATCCAGCACAATTCCTACCCCCTTTTATAATACCTATTTAAAGATTATGTCTTCATCATTGGAATATCCAGCACAATTCCTACCCCCTTTTATAATACCTATTTTAAGATTATGTCTTCATCATTGGAATATCAAGCACAATTCCTACCCCTTTTATAATACCTATTTTAAGATTATGTCTTATCATTAGAATATCAAGCACAATTCCTACCCCCTTTTATAACACCTATTTTAAGATTATGTCTTCATCATTGGAATATCAAGCACAATTCCTACCCCCTTTTATAATACCTATTTAAAGATTATGTCTTCATCATTGGAATATCAAGCACAATTCCTACCCCCTTTTATAATACCTATTTTAAGATTATGTCTCATCATTGGAATATCAAGCACAATTCCTACTCCCTTTTATAATACCTATTTAAAGATTATGTCTTCATCATTGGAATATCAAGCACAATTCCTACCCCTTTTATAACACATATTTAAAGATTATGTCTCATCATTGGAATATCAAGCACAATTCCTACCCCCTTTTATAATACCTATTTTAAGATTATGTCTCATCATTGGAATATCAAGCACAATTCCTACCCCCTTTTATAATACCTATTTTAAGATTATGTCTCATCATTGGAATATCAAGCACAATTCCTACCCCCTTTTATAATACCTATTTTAAGATTATGTCTTCATCATTGGAATATCAAGCACAATTCCTACCCCCTTTTATAATACCTATTTTAAGATTATGTCTCATCATTGGAATATCAAGCACAATTCCTACTCCCTTTTATAATACCTATTTAAAGATTATGTCTTCATCATTGGAATATCAAGCACAATTCCTACCCCCTTTTATAATACCTATTTAAAGATTATGTCTTCATCATTGGAATATCAAGCACAATTCCTACCCCCTTTTATAATACCTATTTTAAGATTATGTCTTCATCATTGGAATATCAAGCACAATTCCTACCCCCTTTTATAATACCTATTTAAAGATTATGTCTCATCATTGGAATATCCAGCACAATTCCTACCCCCTTTTATAATACCTATTTAAAGATTATGTCTCATCATTGGAATATCAAGCACAATTCCTACCCCCTTTTATAATACCTATTTAAAGATTATGTCTTCATCATTGGAATATCAAGCACAATTCCTACCCCCTTTTATAATACCTATTTTAAGATTATGTCTTCATCATTGGAATATCAAGCACAATTCCTACCCCCTTTTATAATACCTATTTAAAGATTATGTCTCATCATTGGAATATCAAGCACAATTCCTACCCCCTTTTATAATACCTATTTAAAGATTATGTCTTCATCATTGGAATATCCAGCACAATTCCTACCCCCTTTTATAATACCTATTTAAAGATTATGTCTTCATCATTGGAAATCCAGCACAATTCCTACCCCTTTTATAATACCTATTTTAAGATTATGTCTCATCATTGGAATATCAAGCACAATTCCTACCCCCTTTTATAAACCTATTTTAAGATTATGTCTTCATCATTGGAATATCAAGCACAATTCCTACCCCTTTTATAATACCTATTTTAAGATTATGTCTCATCATTGGAATATCAAGCACAATTCCTACCCCTTTTATAATACCTATTTAAAGATTATGTCTCATCATGGAATATCAAGCACAATTCCTACCCCCTTTTATAATACCTATTTTAAGATTATGTCTTCATCATTGGAATATCAAGCACAATTCCTACCCCCTTTTATAATACCTATTTAAAGATTATGTCTCATCATTGGAATATCAAGCACAATTCCTACCCCTTTTATAATACCTATTTAAAGATTATGTCTTCATCATGAATATCAAGCACAATTCCTACCCCCTTTTATAATACCTATTAAAGATTATGTCTCATCATTGGAATATCAAGCACAATTCCTACCCCTTTTATAATACCTATTTAAAGATTATGTCTTCATCATTGGAATATCAAGCACAATTCCTACCCCTTTTATAATACCTATTTAAGATTATGTCTTCATCATTGGAATATCAAGCACAATCCTACCCCTTATATAATACCTATTTTAAGATTATGTCTCATCATTGGAATATCAAGCACAATTCCTACCCCTTTATAATACCTATTTTAAGATTATGTCTTCATCATTGGAATATCAAGCACAATTCCTACCCCCTTTTATAATACCTATTTAAAGATTATGTCTTCATCATGGAATATCAAGCACAATTCCTACCCCCTTTTATAACACCTATTTTAAGATTATGTCTTCATCATTGGAATATCCAGCACAATTCCTACCTCCTTTTATAATACCTATTTTAAGATTATGTCTTCATCATTGGAATATCAAGCACAATTCCTACCCCCTTTTATAATACCTATTTTAAGATTATGTCTTCATCATTGGAATATCAAGCACAATTCCTACCCCCTTTTATAATACCTATTTTAAGATTATGTCTCATCATTGGAATATCAAGCACAATTCCTACCCCTTTTATAATAAATATTTAAAGATTATGTCTCATCCTTGGAATATCAAGCACAATTCCTACCCCTTTTATAATACCTAGTTTAAGATCATGTCTTCATCATTGGAATATCAAGCACAATTCTACCCCTTTTATAATACCTATTTAAAGATTATGTCTTCATCATTGGAATATCAAGCACAATTCCGACCCCCTTTTATAATACCTATTTAAAGATTATGTCTCATCATTGGAATATCAAGCACAATTCCTACCCCTTTTATAATACATATTTTTAGATTTTGTCTCATCATTGGAATATCAAGCACAATTCCTACCCCTTTTATAATACCTATTTAAGATTTTGTCTCATCATTGAATATCAAGCACAATTCTACCCCTTTTATAACACCTATTTTCCTACCCCCTTTTATAATACCTATTTAAAGATTATGTCTCATCATTGGAATATCAAGCACAATTCCTACCCCTTTTATAATACCTATTTAAAGATTATGTCTCATCATTGGAATATCAAGCACAATTCCTACCTCCTTTTATAATACCTATTTAAAGATTATGTCTCATCATTGGAATATCAAGCACAATTCCTACCCCCTTTTATAAACCTATTTTAAGATTATGTCTCATCATTGGAATATCAAGCACAATTCCTACCCCTTTTATAATACCTATTTAAGATTTGTCTCATCATTGGAATAAAATTCCTACCCTTTATAATACCTATTAAGATTTGTTCATCATGGAATATCAAGCACAATTCCTACCCCTTTATAATCCTTTTAAAGATTATGTCTATCATTGATATCAAGCACAATTCTACCCTTTTATAATACTATTTAAAGATTATGTCTCATCATTGGAATTCAAGCACAATTCACCCCCTTATAACTATTTAAGATTATGTCATCATTGAATATCAAGACATTCCTACCCTTTATATCCATTTAAGATTATGTCCATCATGGAATATCAGCACATCCTACCTTTTATAATACCTATTTAAAGATTAGTCTCTCATGGAATATCAAGACAATTCCTACCCTTTAATACTATTTTAGTTATGTCTTCATCTTGGAAATCAAGCACAATTCCTACCTTTTATAACTATTTAAGATTTGTCATCATTGAATACAAGCAAATTCCTACCCTTTATAAACCTATTAAAGATTATGTCTCATCATGGATATCAAGCACAATTCCTACCCCTTTTATAATACCTATTAAGATTATTCTTCATCATTGAATATCAAGACAATTCCTACCCCTTTTATAAACTATTAGATTATGTCTCATCATTGGAATATCAAGCACAATTCTACCCCTTTTATAATACCTATTTAAGATTATGTCTTCATCATTGGAATATCAAGCACAATTCCTACCCCCTTTATAATACCTATTTAAAGATTATGTCTCATCATTGGAATATCCAGCACAATTCCTACCCTTTTATAATAATTTAAGATTTGTCTATCATTGGAATATCAAGCCAATTCCTACCCTTATAATGCCTATTTTAAGATATGTCTTCATCTTGGAATACAAGCACAATTCCTACCCTTTTATAATACCTATTTTAAGATTATGTCTTCATCATTGGAATATCAAGCACAATTCCTACCTTTTATAATACCTATTTTAAGATTATGTCTCATCATGGAATATCAAGCACAATTCCTACCCCCTTTTATAATACCTATTTTAAGATTATGTCTCAATTGGATATCAAGCACAATTCTACCCCTTTTATAATACCTATTTAAAGATTATGTCTCATCATTGGAATATCAAGCACAATTCCTACCCTTTTATAATACCTATTTTAAGATTATGTCTCATCATTGGAATATCAAGCACAATTCCTACCCTTTTATAATACCTATTTAAGATTATGTCTCATCATTGGATATCAGCACAATTCCTACCCTTTTATAATACCTATTAAGATTATGTCTCTCATTGGAATATCAAGACAATTCCTACCCCTTTATAATACCTTTTAAAGATTATGTCTCATCATTGGAATATCAAGCACAATTCCTACCCTTTTATAATACCTATTTAAAGATTATGTCTCATCATTGGAATATCAAGCACAATTCTACCCTTTTATAATACCTATTTAAAGATTATGTTCATCATTGAATATCAAGCACAATTCCTACCCCTTTATAATACCATTTAAGATATGTTCATCATTGGAATATCAAGCACAATTCTACCCTTTTATAATACCTATTTTAAGATTGTCTCATCATTGGAATATCAAGCACAATTCCTACCCCCTTTATAATACCTATTTTAAGATTATGTCTTCATCATTGGAATTCAAGCACAATCCTACCCCTTTTATAATACTATTTAAAGATTATGTCTTCATCATTGGAATATCCAGCACAATTCCTACCCTTTTATAATACCTATTTTAAGATTATGTCTCATCATTGGAAATATCAAGCACAATTCCCCCCTTTTATAATACCTATTTAAAGATTATGTCTCATCATTGAATATCAAGCACAATTCCTACCCCTTTTATAATACCTATTTAAAGATTAGTCTCATCATTGGAATATCAAGCACAATTCCTACCCCCTTTTATAATAACTATTTTAAGATTATGTCTTCATCATTGGAATATCAAGCACAATTCCTACCCTTTTATAATACCTATTAAGATTATGTCTTCATCATTGGAATATCAGACAATTCCTACCCTTTTATAATACCTATTTTAAGATTATGTCTCATCATTGAAATATCAAGCACAATTCTACCCCTTTTATAATACCTATTTAAAGATTATGTCTTCATCATTGAATATCACACAATTCCTACCCCTTTTATAATACCTATTTTAAGATTATTCTCATCATGAAATATCCAGCACAATTCCTACCCCCTTTTATAATACCTATTTAAAGATATGTCTCATCATTGGAATATCAAGCACAATTCCTACCCCCTTTTATAATACCTATTTTAAGATTATGTCTCATCATTGGATATCAAGCACAATTCCTACCCCCTTTTATAATACCTATTTAAAGATTATGTCTCATCATTGGAATATCAAGCACAATTCCTACCCCTTTTAAATACCTTTTAAAGATTATGTCTCATCATTGGAATATCAAGCACAATTCCTACCCCTTTTATAATACCTATTTAAAGATTATGTCTCATCATTGGATATCAAGCACATTCCTACCCCTTTTATAATACCTATTTTAAGTTATGTCTTCATCATTGGAATACAAGCACATTCCTACCCCTTTTATAATACCTATTTAAGATTATGTCTCATCATTTGAATATCAAGCACAATTCCTACCCCTTTTATAACACCTATTTTAAGATTATGTCTCATCCTTGGAATATCAAGCACAATTCCTACCCCCTTTTATAATACCTATTTTAACATGTTTAAGATTATGTCTCATCATTGGAATATCAAGCACAATTCCTACCCCTTTTATAATACCTATTTTAAGATTATGTCTTCATCATTGGAATATCAAGCACAATTCCTACCCCCTTTTATAATACCTATTTAAAGATTATGTCTCATCATTGGAATATCAAGCACAATTCCTACCCCCTTTTATAATACTTTTTTAAAGATTATGTCTTCATTATTGGAATATCAAGCACAATTCCTACTCCCTTTTATAATACCTAGTTTAAGATTATGTCTTCATCATTGGAATATCAAGCACAATTCCTACCCCCTTTTATAATACCTATTTTAAGATTATGTCTCATCATTGGAATATCAAGCACAATTCCTACCCCTTTTATAATACCTATTTTAAGACTATGTCTTCATCATTGGAATATCAAGCACAATTCCTACTCCCTTTTATAATACCTAGTTTAAGATTATGTCTTCATCATTGGAATATCAAGCACAATTCCTACCACCTTTTATAATACCTATTTTAAGATTATGTCTCATCATTGGAATATCAAGCACAATTCCTACCCCTTTTATAATACCTATTTAAAGATTATGTCTTCATCATTGGAATATCAAGCATAATTCCTACCCCTTTTTTAATACCTATTTAAAGATTATGTCTCATCATTGGAATATCAAGCACAATTCCTACCCCCTTTTATAATACCTATTTAAAGATTATTTCTCATCATTGGAATATCAAGCACAATTCCTACCCCCTTTTATAATACCTATTTTAAGATTATGTCTTCATCATTGGAATATCAAGCACAATTCCTACCCCCTTTTATAATACCTATTTTAAGATTATGTCTCATCCTTGGAATATCAGGCACAATTCCTACCCCCTTTTATAACACCTATTTTAAGCATACTGAATATTACAATGTTCTTACTTTTGTTCAGGTCCTAATAAAAATCCAGTACAGATAGAAGTGTTTCAGTGCCAGTTTTCGTGTGTTTCGAGGCAGAAATCATTTTTAAAATGATATTATACAGGTTTTAAAAAGCTCAACAAATACTGGACACCGGTCAATTCATCTGAAATTTCACTGTTTCACGCCGTGAAATTAGTGCACAGGTGCAACACATAACAATGGAACAAACCTGTTCAACTACTTTTACAAGGCGAAAAAGAAAGTCGAATCGAGAAGCCCGTAAACAATACGTGAAGCCCGTAAACAATACGTGAAGCCCGAAAAAAATACGTGAAGCCCGTAAACAATATGTGAAGCCCGTAAAAAATACGTGAAGCCCGTAAACAATACGTGAAGCCCGTAAACAATACGTTTCTAATCTGAGCATGCAAATTGAAGATTATGTTATATATTTTACAATAAACATATTCGCAGAACAAACACATGTATTTTGAGAATCCCAGACACTGTATAAGTTGACACTTTTTGCGCTAATTACACGTGTTTTCAAGTGATAGTAAAAATCGTAGTAGCTCACAATGCATTGCAGTTCATTGAGTCGATTGGTCAGTTTTTCAAGGCCATCATTGGCTCTGTGTTTATAAAATTACTATGCAAATATATTCGGACGTCAGGAAATCTAGAGTTCTCGACCTGTGTAAAGAGAGTGCCACGCTGTCAGCTGTATGAGGGATTTTTTTAATTTTTGGCCATGCGCCAATGTTGCTCTCGAAAAAAACAGTACAATGTAAAACGCTGACTTTTAAGTAAAGCATACACCTACGGAACGCTGAAAAAAAACTGAATATTTGAAAGTCATGTATATATATATAAGAACCGAAATAATTGAAGAGGTGTTTGTCTAAAGTGAAGTTAAACATATCAAAATCCATCTGTAAGGGATACTTAGCCCGAGGGAGTTGACTCTTAGGTTTCTTTGTAGTTTTTATGTAAACAGCCTATTTAAAATTACCAATTTTTGGTTGCCAGTGACAAATATTTCATGAATGTTCAAGAACAAATAAGCAATACATACAACAGGGAGGGATTGTGTTTGTTATTCATATGATGAAGACATAATCTTTCAATGAGTTTAATTGAGGTCTGGAGCTGGCATATGTCAGTTCTGCTAGCTTTATATCTAGTAGTCCTTTGTTAATTTATTATCATTGTCATTTTGATTAGTTTCTTTAGTTTTCTATTCTGACATAGGACTTGGATTCTTATAAAGTGCGATTACAATGCGTATTGCTGTGTGTTTGTTTATTCTACATTGGCTAGAGGTGTAGGTGAAGGTTGTAATTTCACAATACCTGTTTAACCCCGCCGCATGTGTACGCCTGTCCTAATTCAGGAGCCTCTGGCCTTTTTAGTCTTGTATGATTTTAATTTTAGTTCATTGTTTTATTTCGAAGTTTAGTATAACGCCTTTTACCACTGAATCATCACTGAACCAGTATTTACGCTTTTTTGTCTAGGGACCAGCTGAAGCACGCCTAGCACAACGTTTGTCTAGGGACCAGCTGAAGCACGCCTAGCACAATGTTTGTCTAGGGACCAGCTGAAGCACGCCTAGCACAACGTTTGTCTAGGGACCAGCTGAAGCACGCCTAGCACAACGTTTGTCTAGGGACCAGCTGAAGCACGCCTAGCACAACGTTTGTCTAGGGACCAGCTGAAGCACGCCTAGCACAACGTTTGTCTAGGGACCAGCTGAAGCGCGCCTAGCACAACGTTTGTCTAGGGACCAGCTGAAGTACGCCTAGCACAACGTTTGTCTAGGGACCAGCTGAAGCACGCCTAGCACAACGTTTGTCTAGGGACCAGCTGAAGCACGCCTAGCACAACGTTTGTCTAGGGACCAGCTGAAGCACGCCTAGCACAACGTTTGTCTAGGGACCAGCTGAAGCGCGCCTAGCACAGCGTTTGTCTAGGGACCAGCTGAAGCACGCCTAGCACATCGTTTGTCCAGGGACCAGCTGAAGCACGCCTAGCACAACGTTTGTCTAGGGACCAGCTGAAGCACGCCTAGCACAACGTTTGTCTAGGGACCAGCTGAAGCACGCCTAGCACAACGTTTGTCTAGGGACCAGCTGAAGCACGCCTAGCACAACGTTTTTTCAGGGACCAGATGAAGCACGCCTAGCACAAAGTTTGTCTAGGGACCAGCTTAAGAACGCCTAGCACAACGTTTGTCCAGGGACCAGCTGAAGCACGCCTAGCACAACGTTTGTCTAGGGACCAGCTGAAGCACGCCGTTCATTGCGACACCATCAATTAATCATGACTTCTGTAACATTACTTGGAACTGAAATCGATCATAAAAGTCAATACATTATCGTCATGCAATCGATAAAATAGGAACTAAAATCAATCATAAAAGTCAATACATTATCGTCATGCAATCGATAAAATAGGAACTAAAATCAATCATAAAAGTCAATACATTATCGTCATGCAATCGATAAAATAGGAACTAAAATCAATCATAAAAGTCAATACATTATCGTCATGCAATCGATAAAATAGGAACTAAAATCAATCATAAAAGTCAATACATTATCGTCATGCAATCGATAAAATAGGAACTAAAATCAATCATAAAAGTCAATACATTATCGTCATGCAATCGATAAAATAGGAACTAAAATCAATCATAAAAGTCAATACATTATCGTCATGCAATCGATAAAATAGAAAACAAAACTTTTAAAGTTGCATACGACCGAAGCGCCTTTTCTGGATCTAACTTCACTATGGACGTCAAAAAGGCGAATAATACTATTTGGCCTACTGCGAGTTGGTCAGTTTCTATTGTTACTTCTAAATGTTGGGCACTGGGGACACCAAATAGCTATGAATTATTTATCTCAAACGCTCACCTTATATTAGAGATTTAAATCAACTTATTTTATGCCGGTTTAAATAGGCTTATTTTTTTTTTTTTTTTTGATATATGCAAAAACTTAAAATTTCAGGATACTGTTATCCCGTGTGATTTCTATTATGTCTTATTAAAAAAACCAACTTCTTCTTTTAATTATTTATTTTGTAATTAGAAATGATTTGATATATTTCGTGCTATTTATTCTTAACTAAGAATGATCATAAACCGATCCATGTTTACAGGTACCCCTCTTTTCGCCCCTTTTCTATTTTTTGATATCTTAATCAAAAATTTAAAAAATCAAACTTCCAAAATGTGAAATAATCAAAATTGCACGTTAGTTTTAGTAATTTTAAAGTTTGATCAAATTTCTAAACTATCAAATATAAACAAAGGCAACAGTAGTATACCGCTGTTCAAACGATATTTAGAATTTTAATATTTTAATTATTTGGTTAAATATTCAAAATTTGAAAACTTTTACACAATTTGGAATTTTGATATTTTAAAACTTTGATCAAAATTCCAAAAATCTAAAATTTGAAATCTTTTTAAAACTTTGAATTGATAAGTGTTACACGGACGTAATATACATTTGGATTATTAATAGGATAACGCACATTTTGTGAGTACTTAGTTTTACGAATCATGATATATGTGGTAATTTACTATTGTACATAATGTGCACGGACATAGATTCAAATATTGATTACAATAAAAGTATTGGTTTTCATTCTGTAAAAATAACATATTGTTTCCCATTGGTATTGAAAGAACTAATGTATAAATCTATCTGGTATTGTAAGTTCAAATCATGTCCAAGAGTTTTATAATAGGCTTTGATTTATATCTTCTGTTATTATTATTAAAAATAATGAGACCCTTCTTTTAGAAAAACCTGTTTCAACACATGTTCAAAAATAATGAATTTTTCCCCTTTTTAATAAGTTAGAAATCTTAATTGTTCCCAACATGCAGTACAATACTATAATAGTCAAAATAATTTGGACACTTTGAAAGACTATTTTATTTTTTTGCTTTAATGTGCAAAAGTTATAGGAGTAGGCTAGTCCAAATAATCATGACGTCTTGAAAGGCTATTTTATTTTTTTCTGTGATGCGGTCCTTCTCTTAACATTCTTTTTTAAATTTGTATGGAGCTTGTGTACCTTATGTGGTCTTCTGTCAGTCTTCTTTGATTTGAAGCCTTTATTATTGTATTTCTTTGTTACCTTGGTATTAAATTGTTTATACATTGTATGAATAAAACACTGCAAGTATACAACAGCTGTACAAGGTCTTATTTGATTGTGTAAGACCGCAGACTATTATTATAGACACAGGTGATTCAGTATTTAATATATAATGAATTTGTTTTATTTTGTAGAGCAAATCAGTAGCAATATTCTTCTATGGATTTTTGCAGGTTTAAGTAAATCATGATTTTATGTACTGTGCATATGTGTGAATTGTAGTCGTATGCCTTTATATAATATACTGAGTTGCACATCAATCAACAGAATTTCACCAGATTTTTTAGGCTGTGAATGGTTTTAACTAAAAGAACAGGAATATCTGATTGTTTTATTTACATGCCCTTCAATTTAACACAAGTTTACTTACATGTACAGGCACATCATATCAGATAGTATTTGTTGACCTACTTTCTACTGTATTGTTATTCATTGCAATTTTATTTTAACTTAACGAAGTCTTAAAAATACACTAGAGGATAGACTTACTAATTCAGTTTACTAGGATATTTCTTTTTCCTAGTATTTATAGTCAAGAAGGGACACAACACAATAACAAAAACTAAAGAAAGCAACAAAAACCAGGGTTCATCTCATGTGCTCCTTAATTGTGTATTTTCTGAGGAGTCAGTTGTTTGTTTGGTCAAGTGTTTTCACATGTATTATCAGTATCATGATAGTTCCTGATAGCCTTTTATGTAATATAACAATTTCAACGGTTGGCAATTAGATAGATAGCTAGGTATTTACAAATAAAGCCATAAAAGGCATGCTTTCAAATTAATAGTATTATATATATAACCCTTGCATTCTTACATGTATGCCTTTAGTTCAGTGGTTGTTGTTAGTTCATGTATGTCATCTTTAATTTTGGATAATTGTTTTGTTATAAATTAGGCTGTCAGTTTCTCAATTGAATTGTTCATATAATTTATGTCTGGGCCTTTAATAGCAGACAATATGATATGGGTTTTTACTCATTCTTGAAGGCTGTACAGTTGTCTATAATTGCTAACATCCCCTTTATTTGAACATTGATTGACAGTTGCCTCATTGGCAATCATACTCAAATGTACCTTTGTTGTTGGGATATGCAAGGACCCAACCACATCCACTCTATGTAGTATTTCTTTTTGTATCCATCTGAAGAGTTCAGCCTTTTATAACTGATTTTTTTTAATTCGTTCTTATGTTGTACTGTTACACCACTGTCCTAGGTTAGGAGGAGGGTTGGGATACCGCTAACATGTTTAACCCGCCACATTCAGTATGTATGTACATGTATGTGCCTGTCATTTGGTCTCTTGTAGAGAGTTGTCTCATTGGCAATTATACCACATCTTCTTTTTTATACTCATCTTCTTATTTTTATACAAGTTATATAGCTTTGTATGATTTTCAATTTTAGTTCATTTATATGTTTTGAAGTTTAGTATGACATCCTTTTTCACTGAACTTGTACACATTTTTTAAGAGCCCATCTAAAACGTGCCTGAGGGTGTTGGATTTTTTTGCCGTGATGAAGACGCATTGGTGTCCTTAGGCTGTTTTCTTCTCTTTTGTTGTCTCTTTGACACATTCCTTATCTCTATTCTCAATTTTACATATTCAACACTAAAGTAGATTTTTTATTCCTACTCGTCGTTTGACTGTCCAAAGTAGGCATTTGGAAAACTCCTAGATGATCTTTGTGTCCATGACATAAACCTGATAAACTGTAATGCCACTTATTTTCACCATCACAACAATTGAACATTCAGTAATTTAGAAATATCAGTTAGAATAAACAAAGTTTTTTTGCCATGTTAGAGCCTTTTAAAGCTTATTATAGGCTATGGATTTGGCTCATTGTTGAAGGTTGAAAGGTTACCTTCAAATTGAATGCACAATATTTGAACTCTAGTGGATATAAATCTCAGTGGCAATCATACCATATCTCATTATTCTGATAATTATAAGCATTCAATCAAGGATTTGTCATTTGTAATGATTATTTTTCAGAATCAAATTAAGGTACACTTGATAGTGCTCTTTCTTCCTTACCTTTAGTTTTAATATTAAAATGCAATTTTTAGGATAATAAAGGTGTTTCTAGTTTCAATTGTATTTTTTTAATCCTTGATAATATATATTGTAAAAATTAGGGGTTTTATGTCAGAAATAAACAATGAACACAAAATACAACAAATAGCGACAGCAAATTTATTTTCATTGTATTGTCAGAGGCGGATTTAGAGGGGGCCAGGGGGCCCTGTCCCCCTCCCCCTTTCCTGTAAAAAAATTTGGTGGATTACATAGGGAATCACTGAAGCATGATTTGAGCGGGCCGGACCCCCTCTTAGGCAGTCAGTGGGCCCCAAATTTCTGGATCTGCCACTGATTGTGTGATAAAGTGCTTTTTAATGTACTGGACATAAATAAGAAATATCTATTTTAATTCACTCAAACGCCATACTGATTATTTATTTAAAACATTAAACTAGAGGCTCTCAAGAGCCTGTGTCGCTCACCTGTTACTGTATTTACTGATGTTGGCCATTTTGTTTGGTAGGCAGGGTCATCGGACACATTTTTAAAACTATATACCACAATGATAATTGTGGCCAAGTTTGGTTAAATTTGGCCCAGTAGTTTCAGAGAAGAAGATTTTTGTACAAGTTACAAAAAATGACGAAAAGTTGTTAAAAATTGACTATAAAGGGCTATAACTCCTTAAGGGGTTGACTGACAATTTTGGTTATGTTGACTTATTTGTAGGTCTTACATTGTTGAACATTATTGCCGTTTACAGTTTATCTCTATCTATAATAGTATTCAAGATAATAACCTAAAACTGCAAAATTTCCTTAAAATAACCAATTCAGGGGCAGCAACCCAACAACAGGTTGTCTGATTCGTCTGAAAATTTTAGGGCAGATAGATCTTGACCTGATCAAACAATTGTACTCGTGTCAGATTTGCTCTAAATGCTTTGGTTTCAAAGATATAAGCCAAAATATACATTTTACCCCTGTGTTCTATTTTTAGCCATGGTGGCCATCTTGATTGGATGGCCAGGTCATGGGACACATTTTGTAAACTAGATACCCCAAGGATGATTGTGGCCAAGTTTGGTTAAATTTGGCCCAGTAGTTTCAGAGGAGAAGATTTTTGTAAAAGGTTACGGATGACGGACGCCAAGTGATGAGAAAAGCTCACTTGACCTTTCAGGTCAGGTGAGCTAAAAAGTACTTCATTCAGCAATTTTCTTTGTCATTTGTTTTTCAACATTCTACTCCATTAATAACAAAAAAGTCATTTTAGAAAATCATACAACCTAAATAACAAATGCAATTTATTATGAAATGAGAGGCATTGTCGATCAAGATGATAATTCTGTGGATGCTGTAAAGTATTATCATACTACAATGTAATATGGACATCAATCACAACTGTTGCACAAGTACTGTAAGCACAGTTGGTCAAATGGTGTCTACTCTTGTTTCTTGATTTCTTCACTAGTATCTGAAAAGCAAAGTAAATTTTGTGGTTATAATCAGACTATACAACATTTTTGGTAATGGATATCATGAAGTGGTTAATTGTTATTACATGTACAATTGTTACAGAAATATTTATATTTTAAGAGTTTTACCAACAATCCTGTACCAAAATGTTCAGGGAATATTATTACAAGTTTAGGTGTTAGAAAAAATGAGTTTTACCAACAATCCTGTACCAAAATGTTCACGGAATATTATTACAAGTTTAGGTGTTAGACAAAATGCTCAGAACTATACAACTATACTGGTAATCATTACTAGTTTACAGGAAACAGAAATATGAAAATTATACAAAGTTATTTTCCTATATAGATGTGAAACTTTACATTGAAAATCATTGTGTACAAATAATTTTTATTCTATACCAAGTATGGCTAAATTACAAGGTTTGACAGCGGTACAGAATGACAGACTGTTATGAACTATAAATCATATATATACAAGCAGTGTATGCTCCCTCTTAACACCTGATATAACCTGGGTTTTAAGAGGGTTTCTATTGTGTTTGTAGTCCATACAATAACTCTTAAACAGAGAAACATTCCTTCTGTTTTTCAACACACCTATGTCATGCATTTGTTTAAATTTGTCTGGTTTTGTGCATTGTTTTTTTCGACTCTCTCCATTTAAAATATATATACTGGTTGTAAGAAAATATTATATTTGTTGGAGTATGTTTATAAGTGTTAACTTACTTATCTTAATATGAAAAAAAATCAGGATATCAAGCACAACATCTGGGTTTAATCCATTATTATACTTTACTTAACTTACATAACAATAATGTACATGTAGGTTTACCAACAAGTGCCCATCCATGGAAGGATAAATAAAACAGATGAAAAAAATACAAATTTTTCAAAGTTCTATAGTTAATATTGTTAAATTTATACTTAATTAATAAAAAGGAGTGTGCATTATATAGCCTTAGGCTCTTCCTTTTAATCACACATTGTACACTGAAAAACACATTCATAATAGGGTAACAACTGATAGAAGCCAATTGAGAATTTCACTAACATTTTCATTGCAATTAACCCCACCCCACATTTTAATTTTGGATCTCTAAGTGTTTTTCCTGGTTCCAATATGCATGCATGTATGTTTAAATGGAAAAGCGTTATAACAATGTGTCATGTATGTGTTACCTGTTAGATTAATTTGACCTGTCACCATCATCAGGACTGTTGTTCTTTTTCTTCTAAGATGAAATACATGTATTGGATTGCAAAGCCTTTTGCTGAAATATAATTTGCCCAAGTTTAATAAAATGCTATTGTATGAGGCCAATGTCTACAAAACTATACATTTGTTTAGAAATTTTACTGAATAAAGTAATTTTGCTAAACTATGAAACAAGTTCAAGTAGATATGCCAGGTTCAAAAACATTTAGTCTGACTTCATGTAACTGTATTGGAATAAAACTAAAGAAATTATTTTCCTACCGGTATTTGTTAGGGTACCTAACAAAAAATATCTTGGTACAATATATTCAAGATATATTTTGTATGCTAAGAAAATTCAAAAAGTGATAAAAAATATAGTGTATGACATTTAGTTAAGTTCACATATGTCTGAGGAACATGTCAGTAACTGTTAGTAGTCCTTTGTAAATTTATGTCTCGTCATTTTGTATTGTTTGTTTAGTTTCCTATTCTGACATAGGACTATGACTTCTTTTAAACTGAGATTTACTGTGCCTATTGTTTTTGTTTTTCTACAATGGCTAGCTATAGACATTGGTATAAGGATAGGTTGAGATCTTGCAAAACATGTTTGACCCCACCACATTTTGGCGTCTGTCCCAAGTCAGGAGCCTCTGGCCTTTGTTAGTCTTGTATGATTTTTAATTTTAGTTCATTTATAACATTCATTATCACCTTGACCACATGTTCCCAGGAGTAGTACACATTTTTGTTTAGGTGGTAGCTGAAGCATGCCTCTGTGTTGGGGATTTTCTCAGTGTGTTGTAGATCCATGGTGGTCTTTGGCTGTTTTCTGCTATTTGGTCAGGTTGTTTTCTCTTTGACACATTCCCCATTTCCATTCTGATTTTTTTGTTAATAATAAAATTACCCAATGACAGTCAGTTATATGTGAGGCCTTTTCAATCCTCTATATACATTTGTACTAGGTTTGTATTCTTCAGCCATTCAATACAGATTATTGACATGGAAAAGATATAATATGTCAGTATTTTACTATTTCAGATGCAACTCAATGCAGATACTTTATACATAGATTATAGTTAGTTATATAAATATATTGTATTCTGTTGGTCATATTTTTTTTTATTTCATTCGCAATACCAATCAGCCTTTTATGGCAATCAACAATTGTTACAATGGTAAACCTGTATTTGTTTAATTGTTAGTTTCATAAAGTTACCATGAATACGACCCTCTTCACTCTGTTGTTTATAATTTTTCGTCAAATCATGTTTTTGTATATATATAAATCATATAAAGTCTTCCTTAGGCATGTTTTTTTAAAATGGAATGTAGGACCACTATGCATTCTAAACATGCTTAATGGCATAATCAATATATACAGCATGAGGACAACTTGTCTTAATCTAAGAAGAATTTCATATTATCTTGCACCGTCCCTTGATGATCTTTGCTGACTGGACACAGAATCTATAATCTTAAAAAAATGCTTTTAAAATATATTTTAAATAATTAAGGAGTTTGACTCATCTGCAGTAAGTACCAGAAGGGACTTCCTTTTAAGTTTCAATTCTTGGTGCTTACTGCAGATTAGTCATATTAAATATCCTTGTTATTTGCAGTATACCTCAGAGTCAAATGTGTGGTAGTTTTTTTTTTTATATTGAGATTTCTCCACATAAACTTATCATGCCTCTTGTTTGAATTTTTATAGTGAAAATACACTAACCTGGTGCACTAGAGTCAATGTCAACACAATAATTGAATTATTATATATATATTGCTATTTTGTTGTGTGTATTTCCCATGTTTCCTGTAGAACATGTGTATATATACATTTGTATATATATTTTGGTTACACATGTTACATATTTAGGCAGCAACCATTTGATTTTCTGAGGGGGGGGGGGGGGGGGCTATGGTTTTTTTTCTGTACAAAACAATCTATTTTTTTTTCGCAACAAGTCGAAAACAATTTGTTTCTTTCAATTTTAGCATTACATATAGTGGCAGCTGAGGGTGAAACAAACAATTTTTTTTTCTCAGAATCAAAAACAAATTATTTTTTTGTCCAAAAACTGGAAACAAACTTTTTTTTCCAAAAAAAACATAGCCCCCCCCCCCCCCCCCCCAGAAAATCAAATGGTTGCTGCCTTATTGTTTGTGTACTGCATATGATATTGTTTATAATAATATTGTTTGTATGCTATATGCCCTCCTGGGCCATATTTTGGTGAATAAAAGTATTCTATTCATTTCTATTCTACTCTATTCTATTTCACCAAATGGCAAATCATGGCAAATGCGCATTTCAGCTGAGACCACCATGACTACTGTGTTATACATTTTTTTAGTAGTCTCAGATTTCAGGGATCGATGCATAAGGTAAAATATTTAAAACTACATACCTAATACAAACTGTCAAACATTATATTTGATGATACTAGTTGTTACAAGGATTTTGCAAACTAATCCTTGGTTACAACCTACTGTACACCTTTAAGTGAGATGCCCCCCCCCTTTTTCTGAGTTATGTGTAATAAAAACTACCTTTTACCTATCCTATTAAAAGCGACATTCGTACAAATGAACCTTGCTAACTTAATTGTCTAGTTTCTTCCCGTTTCCATGCTGTTTAAACGTTTCAATTTACACTGAAACTCACAACTCTGGTCAACCACTGCCGCATGTTATCATCCATATTCTTGAAGTGTTTACCTTCCGGGAACATGTGGTCAAACTCATTACCAAATTTTAAAACGCCAACTATGAACGAAATCCAAAGCCACAAAAATCCAGACGCTATATTCATAATACGTCAGGGTCATCGAGACTAACTATTTACAGGTATGCTCTCGGCACAACAACAGTATAAATACGGGAGTATCGATGTTCGGAACATATTATTCTCAGTTCACAACAATGAAAAATCCTCATTTTCTTTTAATGTATAAGGATCGGTATCTTGCTATATGTAACGCATACGACATTTGCCTGCATATTGCATCTTATTTAACAATTTTTTCACTATTTCCTTTTAGTCCAGGATAGTGTAACGAGCAGTCCAGAATTATTTGGATTTTATCATGACTGGAAAGTGTTGTAAAATTTTCTTCCGATATTAATTGTAATATTTCATCGATCTGGTGAAAATATTTTCGTCGGATAAGTTCTAGAATTTGACAGTCCAACAGGACGTGACAGAGAGTTTCATCGCCATGATCGCATAATTTGCAGATTGGTGTTTCGTTTTCTGTATATCTAAATCTTTTATTCTGTAAGATATATAAGTGCCAGTTACTAACTTTAATTTAATTGCCAGTCTTGTTGTTTCTCTGGTAGGATCATTAGTTATATGTATGTCCAAGAGATGGTGAAATTTCCCAGGATTGTATGCGTCTATATTAAGATGTCGTAGGGACGCATAGCTTTTTCCGGATGAAATTATTGCTTCTTTCCAGTATTTATAAATGGCAATTTGAACAGTTCTCTTCCATTGAAACTTTTTTGGCGCACAGTTTAGAAGTTGTAACGGAGATGGTAGTCCATATTTGAATATCATTTTCTTAATTGAAATAAACCAGCTGTTGCTTGATTGATCTTTGATGGATAATTGTCTAATGGCCAATTTCTTTTCTAAATTTGAGTTGTCTTGCCTACATACTGTATGTTATTAAATAATATTAGTGCTTTTTAATCGATTTGTGCTTCTATAGGTAAGAATCCGGATAAGATGTAAATACTCGGATCTGGTGTACATATCGGTAAAGGCATAATTCTTTTAAGCAACTGTTTTTGGAACTTTTCTAATTTTAGTAAATTTGATGAAGTAGGTAATATAACTTCTAATCCGTACGTAAGAATAGGTTGTATAAAGGGTTTGATCAGATGTAGTGATGTAATCGGATCAAGTCCATTCTCACCATGCAGTCCTGCTGACATTAGACTGTATGCGGCTCTCCTAGATTTAGTAATGTTCAGTGGTTTCATTTTGAGAGTTTTTTGAAGATGTTGATTTAAGAATTCCAAGATGAGGTGATTTGTCTACGACTGGCATAGGACTTCGTTCTAAGTTAAATTGACTGATTTAGACTGTTTCTTGCGGTTAGTTGGTTCTATTTGTAACACAACGCTTTTTTGAGGCTGTAGTAGATAGTGGTGGTTTTGACTATATCCAGCAGCTATATTTATGAGAAGTTGTAGTTCTGCTGGATTTTCGCTCATCAAGACAACATCATCTGCACAGGCTATTATATTAACAGAGGTTTCTCCAATTGCGATCCCTGTGCAACATTTTCAAAATTATGAAGTAAATCTTCAATATATATTTTATACAAATCTGCAATGAGAAGACCTCCCTGCTTAACTCCCTGTTGGTCTGGAAACTTTTCTGAATAATCATTTGCCCATTTGACGCATGCTTCTGTGTTTTTATGTATTTCATCAATTAATATCCAAGTAGCTGGATTGACATCGATGAAGTGTACTTTCCGTAGTAGCATTTTTAAGATCACAACATCGAAGGGAGATTTCACATCCAGTAAAGCTATAAGAAATGGTGATTTCTTGTTCATGTATTCTCTATATACTAGCTTCTACTACTATAATTGCTGCATTCAGTGGTGAAGCGTTTGCAGTGAAGCCTCTCTGTAGTACTGACTGTAGATCGAGAGAATGTTTTCTTAGATCATCACGTAGTATGTACTCAAAATAAACCAGATCAAATAACTTTATCTACCTTGCGATGTGTAGTTGTCAATATTGTTCCATTAAGAGGTCACGTGTTTCAGGTTACATCACAAGGAAACGCTTTTGTCTAATTATAAAAAAAAATGGACAACAATACTTATATATCGTTTCATTTCTAAATATTTTGATACAGATTATGCACGCTTTTGCTTTATATAATACTTTATCATCATACTTCTTCTTCTTTCAGTAACTTCCTCCTGTGGTTAGAAGCACATCAATTTCTTGATTATCACAGTGGGCTTATATTACACGGACTTATATAGCTAAAATCACTTTGTTAATTCACAGTAAAAAACGCAATTGCATATATTAAAAAGACGATGGGCTTATATTACACGGACGGTATTAAAAGTTATTCACTTTGATACTTCGTTAAAAATAGTCTAAAATCTAAAATGACACTGATTCACTTTATGAAATTAGTAAAACCGTGGTCTGACGCTATAAAATATCTGCATGTCTCTATATTCAGAACATCAGCTACCACTTTGATACAGCAATTGTCTGTATATTACGTCTATTATTGTAAACAACAACGTATTCCTAAGTACATCTATATCTCAACTGTCCTCCATGTACTTCTCACTTCTAACTGATATTTATGTACGCCACTATTTTGTGCTCTGAAACGGATTGAAAGAAAGCTCAATTCCATATGATAATTAATGGATGTTTATATTATGATAGAGAATTGATCTGAGTCAACCTCTGTTGATGCAATTTATCACACAGATTCCTAGAAATTGATTCAACCATATTTAAAAAAACTGTTGTCGTTTGGAAGTAAAGAACCCACTAGTGTTCTGCAGTCAACGATTAATTGGCTTAATGTTTCCCTATTTTGAAAATTTGTTTTCCACTGATCGATCCCAATTTTATTTATAACAGCCTGTTTTAATGGGGCATAAAAAGTCCTACGGACCACTTCCAGAGATGGACATCTAGTTAGGAAATGTAGAAGGTTTTCGTCATCGAGTTTGCAAAGCGGACACATTGGGTATGTACTTCCTATATTAAATTTAGCTTTGGTTGCTTGTAAAAGGTAGGTCCCAGTTAGTATTCTAGCTTTTGTTATGGCTTTCTTTGTATCCCCCGTAATTTGTGTTGCTGTTGATGTATTTCTCCTATATTGATAATGTCCGTACAGAGCCTAGTCAGGGTTGATTTTTCTCTACTTAAAGATCTAAATTTATTACTCCAAAATGTATTAATAGCATGTCTGACGGATTGTTTCCATTTAATTTTTGTTGGAAGAAATATTAGAAGCTCATCAATGCTTGTTAGGCTACATTGAAGCAGGACATTTTCTGTTCTATGTAGAAAAGTTCCATTGCAAATTTCTAGTCGGTACTGACGCAACAAGATATCCCTAAGATTTTGATTTTCAGACGCTAGGATTGAATGCAGAAGGCTTAATTGTCTTTTGTGAAGCTCGGCCTCTATAGGGAGGGCACCCAGTAATGAGAATACTGCAGCCGAAGCTGTTCTTGTTGGTAGAGTCTGAATATTTTTTAAGAATGATAAATGGAAGTCACCCAAGTCGTTGATTTGGCTGTTCGTAAGAGGCAAGACTTCTAGACTGTAGAGCAGACAGGGTAATATGTAGATTCTATAAATACTATAGGAAATCCTTGGATTCAAACCATTTGTGCCATGTACACCTGTTGACATAAGTGAATAGGATGTTCCTCGGGCTAGACTAATGCGGTCTTTCACATTTATTATATTTTCCTTTTTGTGATGATCTTATAATACCTAGATGTGAGGCCTTATCTGTCTCTGAAACGGACTTATCCCCAAGAGATCAGGAGCATATGGATGATTTTCTAGAGTTTGTGGAATTTTCATTTTGTTTAATGAGAACGCTCTTTTCAGGGTGGATATTATATTGATGTTCTTTCCAAAATGAGTCTACTACATTGAGCATGATTTGCATTTCTTCATCTGAGTTATATAAGAGTATGATATCGTCTGTGCACGTAGGACATCCTGCATAATTTGTGCCTAGATATAAACCAATATTTGAATCTTCTAGCTGTCGTAAAAGGTCTTGAATATAAATTTTATAGAGATGCGTGGACAGGATACCAACTGGACGGACTCCCTGTTGGACTGGAAAGCTATTGCTATGTTGGCCTTTTCAATTAACCCTTGAAGTAAGATCGTTGTACATTTCTTATATAGTTTCCCAAATTTCAGGAGGAATGTCTTTTTGAAAGAGTTTATCAAGAAGGATGCTGTGGTTGACTACGTCGAAAGCTTTTTGGGTATTCAATGCTGTCAAGAAGAGAATTTCCTTCATCTTTTTTGCATTCATATGTGCCTCAGATATCAACAGAGCAGCCATGTTGGGGGAGAGACCAGAGGTAAAACCAAATGGTTGAGAAGATACATTCGAGATTGGATCTTTATTTTTTTCCAGAAGTGCATGTTCAAATAGTTTTCCAGGAACAGAGGAAACCGTTATACCACGATAGCTATCCATTATTTTGCCGTCTTTTCCTTTTTTACAAACTGGTGTTATTATGCCAGATTTAAAATGTTCTGGGGTTTTTCTGTCAGCTAATATTTGATTAAAAAGAATTTGTATATATGGGATGACTACTTTATCAGCCAATTTTAAATGCTCTGCAAACATGTCATATTCATCTCCACCTTTTCCTGAATTAAGTTTGTTAATAGATTGAATAATGTCGTCCTCTGTAAAATTAATTTTAGTTTCGATATCATTTTCTGAGAGTTCCTTAATTATATTACAGCGGAGCTGGCACATAAGGAGATATTCCTCATTAAAATTTGTATCATCTTTTGGCGTGGCTAGATTTTTATAATACTTGGCCAGGACTTCTCTTTTTTCATCTGGGCAAGTGATGTCTTTTTCTTCATGACGAATGACTTGAGTTACAGAATTTTTGTTGTTGCCTAAATTTCTTTTTATAAGTTGGAAAAAGGCTTTTGATGAGAGTTTTTGTTCTAATTGACTATAAAAATTTTCCCTTTCCATAGCTCTTTCCTTCCGGATAATTTTCCTGGCATTATATTTAGCTTCCTTAAGTTGTGTAAAGGAGTCATCTAAGCCTCTTTTTCGACCACCAATATCCCATATCCTATGTTTTTGTTTACTGATGTTTAGCAAAATTTTGGTTTCGGCTGAGACCTTAAGTTTGGGGCCGTTCAGCTTAATGATCCATGACGGTATAGCAAATTTTTCTGCTTTTTTTAGACAGTATATTAAATTTACAACCAATTCGGTAGAGGTTAAATTCGGAGATTGGTTTTCTTGAAGAGTTTCATTTAATTTTTCTTGATACTTATTTAAATCCGCCCTATTCCATTCAATTTTAAACTTTTTCCCTGAAATTAAACTTTTTTTAATGTTATTAGATTGTATTTTTGCTGCTAAAACGCCGAAGACTGGAACATGAGTTGATAGATTGTTTCCACAAGTGTTTTCTATTAAGATGTTATCTACTACTATATCCAAATCCTGAGTCAGTATATAATCAATTTGAGATGAAGATAACCCATTGTGGTGGAAAAAAGTATCGTTATCCAGATGATTGGCTTTATTTATCCATTTGCCTTGAGTTTTGAATGCTCTTAAAAGTTTATCATGGGGTTTTTTCCTTGATGTTTTGAGAGTTCCGTTCGAGTCGCCACAAAGGATATGAGTAACATCAGAATATTTTTCGGTTATATGTGACACTATGTCTAGATGTTCTCTATAGCCTATTTGTGAATTTTGACCCAAAGTTGGCATGTATGCATTTATGAGACATACTCTATGGTTTTCTAACTCTATCTTTATAGCCATTACTCTTGAATTACCATCTGGAAGTTTATGAATTTATTAAGAGAGGAAGGTCACATGATTGCTGTACCTGCTTGTCCTCTGCGTGCTTTAAAATTAGGAATTGGATCATTGTCGTCGTGGGAGCGTGAAAAAATGGTATGTAGAGGAAAATGCTTTTCGAATCAATTTGTTTTATAACCCCAAAGCCAGTGTTCTTGTAAGCATATAATAAGATTATGGTCTTTAGCAATGTCTTGGAGATAGTTAAAATTTGATTTTATCCCTTCAGTGTTGAGAGTCATTATTCTAAGTCCCGGGTGCCTGACCACTGGTACGGGCTTATATTTGGTGGTTTCCTCGATGGAGGAAGGTATAAAAAATTATGTGCAGTATCGGTATGAGCGACATCTTTCTTGGGAGGCAGAACTTGTATTGGATCATTAAGCTGTTCTAATTCGTTAACTGATCTTTGAATTTCATTTGTTGTTATCGGATGTCTGGTTGATGATTTGATTTGGTGGTCATTTTGAATATTAGTTATTTTGCTCCAGTTGATGGTTGGGTATGATGGTTAATTTGGGCCTCAGTCAGTTTAGCTTGGACTTCCCATGCTGACTGAACTGATCCCTGTTTAAATGTCTCATTGACCTCATGTGAATTGATAGCAGGTTTTGCTTGATTATCACTATCAGTGCTTGTCAGTTTAGCTTGGAAAATCCATGCTAACTGATCTTTTACGTTCTGCACATTATTTTGGTTGTTGCCACACGGACTCTCTGTTGTTGTTAGTCTTGAGGGTTGTGGTGTTATTGTTGACTCTAACTGGGTTCTTGATGTATCTGTATACTGACTTCTGACATTGTTTCTCCCAGAATAAAAATTATTCCTGTGATGATTAGCATTATTTAGCTGATGGTTATTAGTAGTACCACTTGAGTTGGTATTTTGCTGTAATTTAGATGTCCTAAATGGAGAGGGATTCATTGGAACTGGTTGAGTGTATCTCATAGTATTTTGCTGATATACTGGTTCGAAATTTGTTGGTGGAACATGCCAGGTAGGTGATGGATACCTATGATGGAAGACTGGCTGGTATGGAGGTGGTTGCATTCCATGTTGAAATGTTGGCGGTGGAAAAACATTTGCGTTGGCATGGAATAGGGAGGCATTACTGTTTGGCTTTGAAGTCTGTTGATTGTTTGTTGTTGTATTTGTATGGCCAGCTGGGTTGTCATTGCAGTTTGTATTGATAAATTTTGCATTGTCTGAGTTTCTACAGCTTTTAATCGAGATTCCAGAGCTTGTATTTCTATTTGCCTTTGAAGGTTAAGATATTGGTAGTCTAGAGGTGTTTGACTCTGTTGGAAATAAGTTGGCTTAGCGCACTGGCATGGTTGTTGATCCTTAGTGAAAGTATTTTGTGTTTCGCCACCCCTTATAAGCTTCTCTCGCTTTTGAAGAAGGTTGATTGTTTTTTCTTGCTCTCTTATTCGCTTTTCTAATTCTAAGGTATATGTTCTGTTTTCAACTGTTTTATTATTTTTTGAGCGACTCGATGATTTTGGTCTGGTCAGGGGAGTGTCCTTACTCAATTCACATACTGATGGGGTAGGTTGGTCCGAGGATTGAAGAGGTGTTATACTAGGCTGACTAGATGGAGCAGGTTGAGACAATTGATTTTGTAATACTTGGTCATTTTGTTTTGGGCACAATATGATTGGGGTAGAACTTTCTTCTGTACTGGCAGATATAGGATGTATAGTGTTGTCAGAATTTGGATCTTAGAGATCATTCTCGTTACATGACACGCAGATAAATGTTGAGTTCGGGTCAAGCTTATTTATATCAGCTCTTGTTAGGCCAACACAATTGTAGTGATACCATTCATCACAGCCTTCACATCCTATAATATTTAAAGAAGCTTCTTCGCTGCAGAATGGGCAGGTATATTTTTGATCCTGACTTTGTATCCTGCTATTTTCTATGCCAAGAAAAGATTTTGGGCAATGTTCATTTTGATGGTTGTTCATGTTATTCAGTGATTTGGGTTATAGTCCTCTAAAATAGGTAGGATAGTCTCAGTGAAAATGTCTACTTTTTGGCCGTTTATCAAAAGTGATGATGTTGTATTGTATACATTTATAGTAAATTTTAAGTAGGAGCCTGTTGAACCATCCTTTCGTTTGTTAAGAATTTTTTAACGGATCTCAACTATATTGTTAGTTTTGTCTTTTACGGTCTCCATATTAACCACATATTCTAATTGAAAGGTTTTACTATGTAGAATTTCATCCAATTTTGCTTATGTTAATTCAAATGCTGCTGTATTGCATTTAATTATGAAATTGCTTTTAGGCTTCATTTAGTAGGTAAAAGGCAGTGACGAGCAGCTCTCCTGTTTTTGTTTGTTTTTTTTTTTTTATCTAGGGCACTTTCTTGGTTCAGAGTGTAATCTTTTTGAAATAATTTCATATTTGAGTTTTGAGGCGACAAACTTTGACGTATTAAATTTGTATTTGATCTATTGCTCCTGCGCAATGATTTTGGTGGCTGTAACCTCCTGTAGCCATAATGTTTTTATTTATTGAATCCAAATGAATATTGTATAATATGGATTTGTATAAAGCGGAAAAGATGACCTAGGCTCTATATGAACATAAAAATGTAGATTTTCACTATGTGCTTGTATTATATGTACTAGTCTGAATTAAACGCAAGGATACAATCGGATCAGTTTAGCTTGGAACATCCATGCTGACTGATAGTATCTTTTGTTTTTTGAATGATCCTTTATTTGACAATTTTGGTGTAGGAATATTCACATATATCAATTTAGCTTGGAAAATCCATGCTGACTGAATATTTTAAATAATTAAGAATGCAAATCCCTTGAAAGTTAAATTTTGTTGTAGAAGTTTTCACATATATCAGTTTTGCTTGGAAAATCCATGCTGACTGAATATTTTAAATAATTAAGAATGTAGATCCTATAAAAATGCAAAGCTTTATTTATTGGTTTAATTTATTTCCAGCAGTCCTTCTTGTATTGTTCTGCAATTTTTCTTAGCCAGGTTCTTGCCAAAAGGAAACCTGGATGAATGCCGTCAGTTAGAAGTGAGAAATTGGTTTTAGATTTTTTTCAGGTTTTCTGTGTTTTCCTTTTTTGACTGTTGTATTGTAGATGAGGTCTGTGCTAAAAGATGGAGAGTGGCGGTTAGATTGATCGTTTAGACTTCTTATTTCATGATTTAGTTGATATACTTGTCTGTTTAATTCTGAGTATTGCTCTACAAAAGTCTCTGGGTGAGGGTGACCTTTTTGTTTGTTGTATTCCAGGATTGAATATATAGGGGTCTCCAAAAAAGTTAGTTTACAGCCGGGATATTTTTTAATGATTTTATTATCTGGTTAAAATATTCTATTATGTGGTCTATGGTTTCGTCACCAGTTTGTGATGTAAGTGATATATATTTTCCTTGTTTTGAGGTGAGGTCACAAGTACCGAGCCATACATAGAGCCAAATGTTACCAAGAATTTTAACTTTTTCTGCAATGATATTTTCCAAATATTGAACACGCTTCTGGACTTTTTTTTACTCCACCATATAATTTCCCTTTCGGACTGGTGAGTTTCCTTACCCTGCAGCCAGCGCCCCTTGCTATCCGTAAGGACTACCGGGGTATGGGTATGGGTTTTTACGTCACCGTAAGGCAGCCTGTATTTTGCCAGAATTTTTGTGAGACGGTTTAATAACATGAATTTCCTTTGATATATTTATCAGAAAACGCAAGAGTATTTACAGATTGGAAAATAAAAATATATATACAGTTCTACCTGTCAGCCAAATAGTGTTGTACCGGAATGGTTATGTTGTTGTTGCACCTCGTGTTGTACAGACCACGGTTTACTAAGATGGCGGCTACCCGCGGCGGGAAATTTGAATCGCAAACAACTTGAAAGTCAATGTATCAGCAATATTTAGAAATAATATGTCAATTAAAACGATTAGACAAGATTATGTACATGTAAGTTAATTAATGAAATTTAATCAATATGAATTAAATTTATTTATTGAATTGATAAGACTTGGATTTGTCTCCCTTTTTATGTTTTGATTGTTGCAAGCGACACTAAAACCGGTTGTATAATACAATTTTTTTCTGTTCATAAGCGATACGCAATAATCTCGTACATTTATAGGCGGGAATTTCAATATAAAACCAGTTGTTGTGGTAATGTTATTTCATTCTTTAACAAACTGTAGACGGGTGCAAGGACAAAAAAGGATAAAACACACATTGAAGATAAGTACTTTTGAATTTATGTTATGCTATGTGAATTCAAATTGTCATTTTGGTTTAAATATTTAATTTTGTTTTATTTAATACAATGATTTCCAGTGAACGAATTAAACACACGTTGTTGTTTTTTTTTAAATACTTTGAAAATACTTACGTTTTAAACGAATAGGTATACACTTATTTTATTATTTTGATTTCTTTTCATTAAATCATAGTTGTATATACATGAATGTCTTTTGCTAACTATAATATTATTTTAGTTTATCAATCTCGCCTTGTGTTTATTACTGCTTTGTGAGTATGATACTTTTAACATTTATAGTTATTTTGCAAGTTCATTGAATTAGTTTATTTCAAGTTTCACGTAAGTTTGCTATGCTGTAGGTTGTGTCGGCCATTACATTTTGCGGTTCTTAGTGTAATGTTACATATAAACGGCGCATTATACATGTATATAATCTACAGCTAAACAGTTACGTTTTAAATGGGCAAGAATTTACACAAAACAATAAGATTAAAATTTTCTTTGTATGAATATTAATAATTTTAATTGTCGATGTTCATTTATTGGATATGCCATTGTAATTTTCAATGTTAATTTAAATATAGGATGCCATTGTAATTGTCAATTTTCATTTAAATATAGGATGCCAAGACGTCGTAGACCAGCAAATAACCAAGCTGCGCCATCGCGCAATTTCAGAAGGAGAGGGCCTCAATTGAATGAAAATGAACAACCTCCACAAAGACGTCGACGCAATGACCAACATGTTGAAGTTGTACAAAATTTGAACATGCCTAATCCTGTTCAGCCTAACCTTGACAATGACATTCAAGTTGCAGCACCTGTACCCCAGCCAATTGGTGTGGTTGATGATACTATAGTATTTGATGAACCTAATATGTTGCCAAATATAAATGAAACTGACATTTTCATTAGCCAAACAGTTAAAGAAAAAATTTGGCAATTTCAATATATTGACTTATCTATTATGCATAAAAGCAATTTCAGTAGTTAATTTGATAAGCAAAGTTATCTAGGTTTAAATGAAGATGGTAGATTGATTACTCAAACAAATCTTTCAAAAAGGAAAACAATCATTAATATTGAGACCTGGACAGACGCTTTTTTAGCTTATTCACAAGTTTTGATTCAGAGACATCCAATGAAAGCTAGTCAACTGTTTGGTTATATAGTTATAATAAGGGGTGCAGCAGCTGATAGTACTATTGAAAAGTGGTACATGTATGATCAGCAATTTAGATTAAAAGTTGCAAGAAACCCTACAAAAAATTGGAATATAATTGATTCCCAATTATGGCTTCAAATAATGGCTATTGCTTCAACTAATACGCATACTACTCAACAGCCACGCAGTAACAAATGCTATGACTTAAATTTTAAAGGAGTTTGTTCTCGTAATGGTTGTTGGTTCAGTCATACATGTTTGAAATGCTCTTTGAATCACCCATCCAAAAGATGTAGAAAAAGAATAGGTTTAGATAATAACAAGCCTTGGGCGATGGGTAATGGTAATAGAACTTTTGAATCAAAAGTTCCAAAGGGCAACAGACGTTTTCAGCAAAATTCCTGAAATAACTAAACCCAAAAATAATTATTATCGAAACTTTTCTTCATTTAAATTTCAGATAAAAAGAAATTTCAGTTTGACATATGGCAATTAGGCTTCTCACCCATTAAAGTTGACATATTGGAAAATATGTTAACGGGTTATCCAAATTTTTCTGATGCTACGTTATTATTAGATGGTTTTTAACAAGGGTTTAAATTAAATTACACGGGCCCAAGATATTCAAAGGAATTTGATAATTTGATAGTACATATTGCAAATAAAAACACCGAAGGTCCAACAACCATTACTGAATACCTTGGTGTAATAATTGATTCGCAGAATATGATGATAAAAATTTCTTTAGACAAAATTACGAAGTTGTTGGAATTTGTTGATTTCTTTTCAAGTAAAAAGAAGGTTACGCTTAAGCACAAGCAATCTTTAACTGGTTGCTTAGCATTTTGTACAAAAGCCTTGCCGTCAGGAAGAGCATTTAGCAGACGTTTATATAGTTCACTAAGTCAAGCAAAAAAGCCACACCATTTTATTCGAGTTTCAAATGGCATGAAAAAAGATTTATTAGTTTGGAAATTTTTTTTGACAACATTTAATGGGCATACATATATTCAGGATTTTGATTGGGTAAATAGTCCTGATTTGGAATTGTTCACCGATAGGGCAGGTGGAAAACAATTTGGCTGTGGAGCCTTTTTGAAGGGTTCATGGGCATGTTTAAAATGGCCAAGCAACTGGGCAAAAGACATTCTCTCTGATATCACTTATTTGAAATAATTCCTATAGCTTTAGCAATCTTTTTATGGGGGGAGAATTTTACGAATACAAAGATTCTTTTCCTTTGTGATAATTCTGCCGTAGTGTCAATTCTAAATTCAAAAACATCAAAATCTGAACGAGTAATGTCAATTGTGAGAACAATTGTTTTGTGGACATTAAAATATATTTTCAATTTAAAGCTATACATTGGTCGTCAGTAACCAATATAATAGCTGATTCTTTATCTCGTGGACAGTTAAAAAAATTCAAAAAGGCGGCCCCAGCAGCAGAAGTAGAACCTACACCAATACCACAAGAATTCTGGGATCTCTTGATTTAGAAGCCTCAAAACTCTTTAATGCGGCTTTTTCAAATAGCACGAAAAATGTTTATGAACAGGCTGAAAAGTCTTTCCACAAATTTCTTTTAGAATGCAAATTACCAATTATGTGGCCACCTAGCCTGGACTACATGATGAAACACATAGCTTATTTGTCCAAAAATAATTATGCGTCATCAACTTGCAGGTCTTACATTTCTGGTTTGTCTTTTAAACTAAAAGCCGAAAATTTTGAAGATATTACACAATCCTTTTTGATTAAAAAAATATTAACTGGGTTTGACAGATTATATTCACGTCCTGACATCAGACAACCTATAACAGCTGAAATGATGACAAAAATGCCTAATGCATTAGTAAGAGTTTGTTTTTCTAATTATCAAAGCATATTTATTTTGGGCAGCATTTTCATTAGCATTTGGAGCATTTCTCAGAGTTGGGGAGATTACTATAAGATCTGTCAATGACATGGGGTATGTTTTGCAGAAAGATGATGTTGCAATGGATTTTAACAAAAATGTTATCTATGATACTATTCGCTTTTCAAAAACAGACCAAAAAGGTTTGACAACTACATTGGCTTTAAAATCAAACAGTAGCCTAATGAGTACTCTATCAAATTACAATTCAGCAAGACCAAAACAAAACGGTCCTTACATTTATCATTTGGATGGGAAGGCAATGACTAGATATCAATTTCATTCAATTCTTACAAAAACATTACAATTTCTTGATTATGATGTTAAGAGATTCAATACCCATTCATTTAGAATAGGTGCAGCAACGCATGCATTTTTAAATGGAAAATCTGAAGAAGAAATAAAAAACATGGGTCGATGGAGGTCCTCTTCATTCAAACGATACATTCGTATAAATTAATTATAATCTTTCAGAAATGAGAGACATATGGATTATTGGCTCCTCCATTATAAAAAGGGCTTCTGACCATACTGAAAACAGACCAACTGGAACTAATTTAGGCTTTGACAAAAAGGGATACAACATTAGTTGGCTTGGTTTGTCGGGAATGAAATGGTTTAATGTGGACAGAACGATTGATGCCACTTTCAGTTGGAGAGGAGTCCCATCAATTTTAATTATTCATTGTGGTGGAAATGATTTAGTTAATTGTTGTAATGGTGAATTGTTGTTTCACACGAGAAGTACTTTTCATTATTTAAAATGCACGATGCCGAATACATTAATTATATGGTCTTTTATTTTACCTCGTCTTACTTGGAGGGGTGCTTTAAATAATAATAAGATTGAAAAATCTAGACGTCGAATTAATAGAGGAGTAAGGTCTTACATCAGTAAAATAGGTTGTAAAACTATTAAACATTTGGATTTTGAAGACAAACATCAAGCCTTATTTGATGCTTATGGTGTTCATTTTTCTTTTTTGGGAAATGATATTTCCATCAATACAATTCAAACTGCAATTGATCTGTTTATTGATAATTCATCAAGAACTTTGTATCCTGATGAGTTATAATACTGAATTTAATTTGAGACTGCATTCATTGATTTAATTTACAAATATTGTTGAATTACTTGTTGCTTTGTGCAACCACACATTAAAACAAATGCATTTGGTTTAGTGTCTAATTTGAAGTATTTAAATTGAACATTTATTAAGTTACTTATATACTGAATATTTAATTGATTTGTTACGTTGATTTAACGTTTATATTTAGTTGATTTGTTACGTTGATTTAACGTTAATATTTAGTTGATTTGTTACGTTGATTTAACGTTAATATTTAGTTGATTTGTTACTTTGATTTAACGTTAATATTTAGTTGATTTGTTACTTTGATTTAACGTAACCATTTAATTGAATTGCTATTTTGATATAATGCTGAAAATTATTTGTCATTGGCTTTAATTTGTATAAATTTATCTGGCGATGTTAACAAATTTTGTTAACTTTGGCGGAATTTATCGTATTGTGGTGCTGGAAGCCCAGTTGTCTCCTCTTCAGTACTGGTTGCCCTTTACTGAATCAATAAAAAACATTAATTATATTGTCATTGAATGATTTATTCTTTGGCCTTTTGAAAATCTAATTGTTGTTATGATTTTGTTGAAAAATTAAAGCCATGACAAAATTCGCCAATTCTAAAATAGTGTTGTTTTTATTCATGAGTCAAATAATAGAATCTGGAGACACAGAAACTGTTTGTGTGTCATAGGAATTCACCATTTTGCTGTATGTCGGTTTGGTAGTTTGATCTCATATACAATAATGAAATTTAATCAATATGAATAAAATTTATTTATTGAATTGATAAGACTTGGATTTGTCTCCCTTTTTATGTTTTGATTGTTGCAAGCGACACTGAAACCGGTTGTATAATACAATTTTTTCTGTTCATAAGCGATACGCAATCATCTCGTGCATTTATAGGCGGGAATTTCAATATAAAACCAGTTGTTTCGGTAATGTTATTTCATTCTTTAACAAACTGTAGACGGTTGCAAGGACAAAAACCCACCACACCCTACCCCAATTAAATATTTGTTTGCTGCCGTTATGATTTATAATTACAGATTTTGTATGCAGTCTTTACCAATCCTCATGGCTTTTAAACATGTTGACATTTGATGGATGATGATGTGATCTAACAAAGCTGAACATTACAAGCAATGTGTATGGCGGAATTTATCGTATTGTGGTGCTGGAAGCCCAGTTGTCACCTCTTCAGTACTGGTTGCCCTTTACTGAATCAATAAAAAACATTAATTATATTGTCATTGAATGATTTATTCTTTGGCCTTTTGAAAATCTAATTGTTGTTATGATTTTGTTGAAAAATTTAAGTCATGACAAAAATTCGCCAATTCTAAAATAGTGTTGTTTTTATTCATGAGTCAAATAATAGAATCTGGAGACACAGAAACTGTTTGTATGTCATAGGAATTCACCATTTTGCTGTATGTCGGTTTGGTAGTTTGATCTCATATACAATAAATAAGCCCATAAAAATACGAAATGCAATATATAAAAGGATGGAAGTCTTTCTTTCAGCGCCCCTCAGAATTTCACACGTCCATTCATCCACACATGCGCAGTCTCATCTTTTGATGATACTTTGAACGACATAATTATTTTATGATGTGGCTCTGTTCCTATGTATCTTGCCATACTTTGAATGACAAAACTATTTTATTTATTAATATTACTTTTACTGTTAAGTCTGTTTTTTTGTGATATATATTTGACGTGGCTCTGTACTTATGTATCCCGTCATACTTTGAACCACACTATTATTTTATTTATTATCATTACTTTTACTGTTAAGTCTGTTTTTGTTATATCTATTTTACGTGACTGTATTTAAAAAATTAAAAAAATTAAAAAAATGTTGTAATTGTAATTGAAGGTGGTGGATGTGTTTTTGTCTCGAGAGAGAAAACATCTGTTTATATTCATATTTCAGAGCTTCAAAGAACTTTATGTGTTAATATCTGGTGACATTTACACGCATTTAACATTGGCGCAGATTTAAAATTGACATTTAAAAAATATTAGACGAGTTAATACCTTTTCAAATTTACCTCGTGTAATTTACCCCCCGCGAAGGCTATCCGTCTTGTTCTTCAAAAAGTAGTTAAACATGTTAAAGCCCCACCTGTTTTAATCCAAAACTTAATTATCTAATATAATATAATGTTCCTTCATCCAAGCATATCTTGGATGTGCAGGATGAGGTCATTCTTAGAATATGAGCCTGAGGCTCGAAAGTAATAAATTAGCTTAACTTCTCTATGAGGGGTGAAGCTTACATGTAATATCTCTGTTTAAAGAAACAAACTATAACCACCAGACCATAGCTGGCCAGTGACCTTGACCCTAGTATATAAGCACCTGTTCCATAATAACTTGTCATAATTTAAAGCAAGTTTGTGTCGACCAAATATAAAACCCATTGGAAAAGGGTGGGTCTGACTGATAATCCCTAGGGTGGGAATTAATTACTTTCGAGCCTCAGGCTCATATTCTAAGAATGACCTTCATCCTGCACATCCAAGATATGCTTGGATGAAGGAACATTCTTATTCATATTTCGCCTTCGGTCTCAAGTAATAAATTAGCTTGTTTAAAGTGTAGACACAAACTAAAAACAATTTTTATATAAATGCCAACATTTAATAAAGCATAGAAATCACAAGATCATCCAGTAACTACAACTGAAGAAAAGTGTTTTAGTACTGATATTATTCACTTTCCTGTTATAGAACTTATCAAAAGTTTTAGCATATGTCCAGACTAAGCTGTTGCCATAATGTCTTTAATAGAACACCCTGAAGCTAAATGCACTTATGAAGAGGTTCCTCTAAATGAGTAAACCTTAAAACCTCGGCTAAAATTAGAACTCTCTCTAACTATTTAAACTTTACGAAAAGACTTAGATGAATTCTCTCACATATTTTGTACACAAAACATGATAAGTCATTGTCTTAACAACACAGAGTTTTGGTTTATCAAAACCCTTGATCACCTTATTAGGTAGACTTACTAATAGATCTAGTATTTTTCAAAAACTCATGTATATGAAAAAATAAAGTGCCATGTCTCTGAATGAAAGACATAGAATGTAAATTTACAGCTGATAAAGATTGCACTTGGGCAGCTGTAGTCAAGGCAAATAAAGACACAAGTATAAAAGACAGTCTTCAACTTTGAATCCTCCAATGAATAAAAAGAACTTAAAAAAGATAGCACTAAATTCATCTCCACCGTGAAAGAGTATCTAACTCTTCAATTGCAGATTCAGGTTCAAGCAACCTTTCACATATACATGTAGTAAACTAACAAATTAAGTAACATCTACTTCTTAAAGGATCAAGTCTGTTTCAACATAGAACAAGTAAAATTCACATTAAACATGCTGAATATGAAAAGCTTTTGTTTTACAAAAAAAAAAAAATTCAATAATCAATAACATCCTTTTTAGATGGTGATAAGGAATTGGTTTTCTTTGAACACACCAAATAATGAAATTTATCAAAAAATATTGATAATGCTTGATCATAGCTATAGATGCATGATCTCCAAGATGGAGTGTAAATATATTTTACACAAATGATTCTGAAATCTCCTGTTTATATTAAAGTGATTTCTGAATATAATACACACATTTTTACCCTACCGCACAATCAACCCTTCAGGTGTTGGTTCACTTATATTTTTTACAATATACAGTTAAATTAAGTCTCTTCCTGAAGGAAAGGCATTCTTCAGTATGCAACATTGTTACTAATTTTTATGCTTAGCAGTTTAACTGGCAAATAAATTAAAATTGGTCTTAGCAAAGAAAACCAACTCTGAGCAGGCCAAAAAGGAATAATCAAAAAAGCCTTCTAAACTTTATCACTAATAGTTTTCTTTATAATTATCCCCAACAATGAAAAAGATGGGAAAATATAAGGTCTTAATTCTGACCATGAAAAGTACAAACATCTCTGAAAGGAGCTTGTTGGTCAAAAGACAACGAAACAATTATCTACAGATTTGAAAATGAAAATGTGATAACAACAAAACAAATATATATCTTCTTTCAATTACCATCCTGTTGAATCTGTAAATTTTTTAGACATATGATAAGCATCAAAATTTTCTTACCATGAATATAAAGAGCTGTGATAAAAATGTTCTTTCTTGAACACCAAGCCCAAATAATGAAATATTTGTAGTAAGCATGTTAAGTGACAAAGAGGTTATACCTCCTATTGCATAATAAAAGCTACTGAAATTGTATTTTCTGATTGTATAACTCTCTGTGACTAAACACTTTTCTCCAAAAGAAAAATATAGCCAACAATTCTATGAAATCTATATGAAATGAGCGCATGTTCTTAAAGAAGCTCCATCCACCAACAGAAAAATTTTCTTCAAATTTAGATCCCAAATCCTTCTAATGAGGCATCTGGTCCAATCCAAAAACTTATTTGGATGGGTCTATAAATCAATTTTTAACTTCTGATTTTAAATTGTTAAAAATTTCACCTATTGATGATAATAAACACTGTAACAACTTTACAGTGTTTCAACATTATTTCTCACCATGTTTCTGCAATGTAACATTCCCACAGATACTGCATTAAAAGCATACCTGTGCCACAAGACCAATATCTATAATACAGTTACACATTTCTATTTAAGAAAAATTTCCTGAGGGAGATACATTTACCATTTCTCATCTGTCAGAAAAAACTTAAATAGCTCAGTATCAATAATGAGACAAAGGAAAACAATGTGTTTCCATGGAATGAGTACCAACTTCTCAAAATTTATTCCGAAGCACAGCTTATCAAGCATTTGCACCACTTCTTCTGTATTCACAATACAACCATCTAAATTCTGATCCATAATAAAAGAATCATCAATGTATAAACTATAGCATTTATATACTTCAAGTGACATTATTTCATAAAAATACAGACAGGTTTTAAAACCTTAGTAAAAACTCTTGATGCAGAAGCCAATCCAAAACAAAGAACATAAATATCATATCAATGTCCTTTCCACATGAATCAGAAAATTGTGATATAATCATAAATGATACTTAAATATGCATCTGTGAGATCTATAGATGTTAGCTCTCTCTATATATATAGATTATTATCCCTGAGAATTACATCTAAACAAAAGATAAATGGTCCTGCTCCAAATGCTGATTAGCCACAAGCTAAATTTGTTTGAATTTTTCAAATAGATAACAGGCCTTAAAGAGCCATCTTTCTTAGGAACTAAGAAAATATAGGAAATAAACTGATTTTCCAATGATCGATCAACCTCTTTAATAGCTCCCTTAGCTACATGTATCAATTTTTGGACTTCTGAAATTATTTCATCCTTATGAAAGGTGAAATGTATTTTATTCAAAAATGATGAACCTTGTGGTACATCATTAAAAATAATTTTATAACCATTTCTTATAAAATCTAATATCAATAGATCATTAGTAACATTTTCCAAATCATAATATTTAAGTTATCTACTGTATATAGCAACTGGTTGAGAAATGTGACCTCTTTGAGATTCTCTGTTCCCTTTTGGGAAACCTTTCCTCTCAATGAAGGGAATTGCTAGACCAACAGAACCTCCGCAGTTAAAAGACTGATATTGCCTTTCCCATAACAGCTGGGAGTAAATTAATTGCTAGACATGGAACCTCTTCCAAGGAATCTAGAATTTGCTTTAGAATCTTTGTATAATCACCAAGTTTGCTTCATGCAATCATAACTAAAAATGTGATAAATCAACAATCACATCAGAATTACAAATAAGTCTTATTTCTAATATCAGACTCTGTATGAACTTAACTTTAATAGCATCTGTTGAGTTTGGTAGATACTGAAAAAAAATACATACATATATATATACGTGGAACAGCTCTATAGTCTACATAATAGTTATCAAAGGTACCAGGATTATACCAGGACCATAAACTTGCTTAATTCCTTAGTAAATTAAACATTATTATCAAATCATGGATCTGTGTATAACAGTTCCGCAACATCACAATGATGACCAAAACAAATCATCAAAATATTCTGATGCTACTGCATACAACCAAAGCTATGTCTTGAATTTAAAGAAATCTCTAAAGAAGAAACTTGATTGCACAAAAATAGAAATGAAATCACGTACAACTTTACAAAAGGAGGTATAACTATACAGCTCGACCCCATTTCATTCGAACTATTTATACATGCCTGTGATCAATATTACAAAAACACAGTTACTAAATTGGATAGTTTCAATAAAACAACAATGAAAGACAGAATTGGTAACGAAACTCAACACATATTTCGTGTGTTTGATAGTCCATCTTTAGTGCATATTTAACCAAATCTAGCCTACTTATCAATGGTGGCAATATCAACATGCTATTAGAAAGAGATTTACAACAGTTACAACATATTATGGATAATACAAACATTAATAACTCTTGTATTGACATTCATATATTAAATAAAAAACTTGCTCATACACTCAAAAAAGCTCTACAAACTTGGCCAGTACCAAATCATGTGACTAATGATAGAGAAACCCAAAGCAATGTGAGTACCACTGTCGGTACAGAAGAGAAATGCTATGTATGTAAGCGCAACTGCAAAACAAGAGCAGTTCAATGCATTAATGGGCACTGGGTTCATTATAGATGTGAAAGACTATCAGAGGAGGATATATCAAAACTGTAAAAGGGGGATTATCCATATTCCTGCCGTTCATGTTACAAGGAAAATAAGGTACACATTTTAGAATGCAATGCATCACCCCAAACAGTCCACAAACATGATATCCAAAATATAGATCTAAGTACCATATCTAAACATCTACCTATAAGGAATAATGTTCTTTCCATAGAACAACATGTTCTTGAAGACAATGTGATCTCTACAGACCATATCTCTATTGCTGAATCTCTCCTCCGTGAAGAAACAGGCAAAAATTGCCCTTCTTGTAATCATATTCTTGATGATGAGTGTACATGTACGGTATGTAATGATATATTTCATAGCAAATGTATTGACAACAACACAGAAACCTGTTATGGATGTATAGGTGCCAATGATCAACTTTCATTAAACATCTCGAAAGAAATACCTGAAAAGAACCATGACAATACCACAGAGACCCTCACTACTGATGACAAAAGTAAAGATCATCTCTATAACAACCCTACCAATGTTAAATCCTCTATATCCTCATTAAAAGCAAATAAGAACAACCAAACAGCTATTGAACCTGACAGCAACAAACAGGAGACTGTCATTCCCAAAGAGATAAGGCAGATAGAACAAAAACTAAAGAAAAAGGAAGAGCAATTGAAGATAAAAGAGGCAATTTTAAATGAAAATGCAACAGAAAAGACAACTCTTCTAGATAGAATACTAAAGGCTGAAAGTAAGAATATTGAATTGGAACATACAATTAGAACATTAAATCAAGCTATAGATAGTAAAATTAAGATGAAAGAGGAAAACAGCAGTGATGACATTGTGGTAGGAATAAGAGACAGAGTCACAAAATATGTTTTGACAAAAGTGGATCAAGAACTGTCGCAACTTCTGGACATGGACATACATAAAAAGCTTTCTTCATTCGCAGCTGATTCTAATCCATTGAGTAACGGACCAAATATACGACAATCATATGACAATCACCACTTATCTCACGATCGTCCCTCAGGTGATAACAGTTATAGTTCCCAGAATCACAGGCCTCATACGAATCAAACATATCACCATATTGATGACTCAACACAAGATACTCATGGTCGTCAGGGGAGCGATGGTGGGCTTTACCACAACGTCTCTTCTGTTCGTCCTACGAGTAATTTTTCTTATTATTCTCATTATCAGGATTTAGGAACACAATTACACCAACCATACTATTAAAATGACTATTCTAATCAATATATGTATAGACACCAGGGAAGCGATGGTTTGCCTTACCACAACGTCTCTCCTGATCGTCCTACAAGGAATTATAATAATTATAGTTCTCATTATCAAGACTTCGGAACAAACCAACCATACCACCGTAATGAATATCCTAATCAAAGTGTATATAGACATCAGGGAAGCGATGGTGGGCCTTACCACAACGTCTCTCCTGATCGTCCTACAAGGAATTATAATTATAGTTCTCATTATCAAGATTTTGGAACAAACCAACCATACCACCGTTATGACTATCCTAATCAAAGTGTATATAGACATCAGGGAAGCGATGGTGGGCCTTACCACAACGTTTTTCCTGATTGTCCTACAAGTGACAAATGTCATAGCTCCCAAGATGAACAATTTTATACATATCAACCATACACTTATGATCAGTATTCAACTCCACAGGAACCAAGAAACTGTGTGGGTCCATCGAATCAAAATGCTTATAGACATCAGGGGAGCGATTGTGGGTCCTACCACAACGTCTCTCCCGATTGTTCTATGAGTAACAATCATAATAGACAGAATGATGTGCAACATGGTTACCATCAGACCAACTATTCAATGTATGTATCAAGAAAATGCGCAGTTCTCTCAAATCTTATCGAGATTACTCCAGAACAAGATCCAAATAGCCACCTTTGCTACTCCTATTCCAATCAAAGTGCTGACACAAGAAACAAATGTTGGAAAACAGATTTTAATGATAGAGTCTCAGAAAAAAGAATCAAAACCGTGTCTAATGATGACATATATCAATACTTAGAACAGTCTCATGATGATCGGCAAGGACAACCCTTATTCTATACACAAAAAGAGCAGCAGCAGCATTTTTTTTAGTCCAGAAAAGCCTTAATCCAGAGAGACACAAAATCGTATAACTAACTGCTTTAAAGAAAAGCAAGACAATACTTCATCTGATGTATGTTCAACTGTAAATAAACAGAACAATGTAAATAATGTGCACCATGTTTTAGATTTTACTACAAAATCTGTAATTGATAACAGTCATAATTGTGAGTCTACAAAAGAGAAGGATATATTGAGAGTTTTAGATTTTAACTGTAAAAATATATTAACTACTTTGTCTCTTATACATGAGATTGAGAATAAGATCGATACAGGAACATTGGCTTTTTGATTGTCAAATACATCTATTACAAAAACGACATAAAAACTTCAATGGAACTGGTAAAGCGGTCGATATGAATGATCCCATTCCACCAAGTCATATGCCTCGAGGTTACGGAGGAGTGGCTATTCTTTGGAAACGTGGATTAGACGATATAATTACTCCAATGCAGCTAGGAAATGAAAGAATACAATGTGTGGAAGTAAGAGGTAATCCCAATACTATATTAATATCTGTTTACCTGCCATGTAGGGGCTCTAATAACCACTTTACTGAACTTAATGAATGTCTGGACAACCTTCATGAAATTTTCGAAACCTCTCATCAAATGATAATAGGTGGAGACCTCAATGAAAACATATACAGTTCAACAAATTCTCAACGAAAAACAGCCATATCTAATTTTATGTCAGAACATAAACTTTCAACCGTTGAATGTGGAATTACTTTTATACACCCAAGTGGTCAAGCCATGTCCGCAATAGACTACATTCTATTTCAAGATCACTATAAGGAAAATGTTGTCAAGATTGAAAAACAAGAAATAAATAGCAACGTCTCTGACCATACTCCACTGATGGTGTCATTGAAATGTGACATATCCTTTAAGAAGATGAAAGAACGTACTAATACAAAAAACTCCAAAGTTAATTGGAATAAGGTGGACAAGAATGAATATAAAACTTTGATTGATGATAAATCAGAGAAAATCAAACCAATCTCAGAAAAATTTAATTTAGATCAAGCATTTGATGAACTAAGCAAAATTCTATCAGATACAATTTCAAAAATTGCTCCAAGAAAACGAAAGGGTAAGAAAAAGAAGAAACTTCCAGTGATCAATGATGAAATCTTACACGCTGTGAAAAGAAAGAAAACTGCCTTCTATATTTGGAAACAACAAGGTCGACCAAAAGAACCTGGTAACTTCTATCTTAAGGAAAACACAACCACCAAATATGATCTCAGGAAACTATTTAGAAAAGAACAAGCACTAGAAAGGATTAATACTAGACAACAAATCTTGGATGCTAAATCCAGTGATACAGCATTATTTTATAAACTAATTAGGAAACAGAGGGGGAAAATGGGTAGATTTATTGATGAACTTATAGTTGAAAACGGAACATATCAAACATCTGACAGTGTATTGGAAGGATGGACAAAACATTTCGGAGATCTTGCCAAAAAATCTAACTATCAGAACTTTGATCAGAATCATTTAGAAGCAGTAGAGGTTGAAACAAAAATAATATTAAAGATATGTAAGGAAAATTATTCACATGAGAAAGTCTCAAACCAAGAATTGCAAAATGCTGTAAAAAATTAAATACAAATGAAGCTATGGATTATTATGGAATCACTGCTGAAAATTTCATTCATGCCACCGAAACACTTTTAGAGTATCTTCAACTTTTAATTAACACAAGTTTTGAACACTGTTACATACCAAATTTACTTAAAATTGGAACTCTTTTTCGTGTTTTTAAAAACAGAGGTGACATAAAGAATGCTAAAAATTACCGTGGGATCACTATAACACCAACCTACTCGAAGATCATAGAAATTATAATTAAAGGAAGGGAAAATAATAAGATTTTGAAACATCAAAACCCACTGCAAAAAGGTTTCACAGCAAAATCCACTCCATTGCTTTGTGAACTGTTCATTGAGGAATTCGAAAGAGAAAATAAAGATCTCAAGTTACCAACCTATGTTGCATTACTGGATGGAAAATCTGCTTTTGATGTTGTAGATCATAAAAACCTGATACGACGTCTTTTCCAAATTGGATTCTCACAGCAATCTATTTTACTGATCAGCAATTTATATGAAAATGCAACATCCTGTGTAAAATGGGGCAATACAATGTCAAATCGATTATTTAATATTGAACAAGGTGTAAGACAGGGTGGAGCCATTAGCGCTGACCTCTACAAAGTTTATATCAACCCCCTACTACATATTATGTGCAATTCTGGATTGGGAGCCAAAATTGGGAATATAAACTGTGCGCCAACTTGTGCTGATAATATTGCCTTGATATCCAACAATCCCTTTGAACTCCAAAATATGATAAATTTAGCAGTTGATTTCAGCCAAAGAGAGGGATATCTACTACAGCCTCAAAAAGGTGTAGTCTTACCAATCAAAACATGTAATAAAATGCTAGATGTTGAACAAGGTTTTTGGAAACTTAAAAATATAGATATGCCCATTGTCCAAGACTCCTCTCATATTGGTATAAAAAAATCTCAAAAAGACTCTACTAATACAACCATCACTGAAAATATAAAAAAGGCCAGAAGATCTATGTACAGTCTTATGGGTGCTGGATTACATGGGGAAAATGGATTAGACCCTGAAACAATAGTCTCCTTATTTAGAACTTACATCTTACCAGTTTTGACCTATGGCCTAGAAGTTTTGATACCAACAGGCAAAAATTTAGATCTTATACAACAGCAACATAAAAGGTGGATTAAACAGATTTTATCTCTCAAACTAAATGTGGCTGACCCGGCTGTCTATATACTATCAGATTTGCTCCCACTTGAAGCAGAGATCCATATTAAAATTGTCACACTGTATGGGAATATAACCAGATCTGAAAGATCGTCCTTAGAATGGAGAATAGCTGAACGACAACTACAAATTAAAACCTACTCAAGCAATAGCTGGTTTATTGATCTGAAAAAGATATGTGGCAAATATGACATCATAGAGATAGAACAGTATCTTGATAAGCCATTAACAAAAATTGAATGGAAGAGGTTTATAACCAAAAAGATTCACAAGTACTGGGAGGGTGCCATAAAGATCAGAATGAAAGGGTACTCAACTCTAAGATATCTTAAATGTGAATATGATATTGGCAGAATTCATCCTTTACTTAAAACAACAAGTGCAAATATAACGGAGATCAAGAAACTGTCCATTTGCACTAAATTAGTTACAGGAACCTACATACTACAATCTAATAAAGCGGAGTATTCAAATTATGCAACAAATCCGATGTGTAGACTCTGTAATAAAGCTAATGAACATTTTATCTTATTGTGTGAAACAACGTCACAAATAAAGTCATCCCTTATCGTCAAAATTCTACACGAAGGTAGTCTGGCCATAGCAAGAGAGAGCCTGCAAACTCCTATTGACTTAATAACATTAATTATTAACCCTTATCATTAACTACCGAAGAAGATGTGCAAGGATGTTGACGATAGAGTCGGTAATCACTTGGTACCGCTATGTCGCCAACTGTTATATACACCTCATTCCAAGCGCTATGATGTGTTGACAAAAACTGATACAAAAGCAAACACAAAATGAAGAACTGTGAAATCATTTTAGTTGTAATATATACATGTCGGGGTACACATGTATCTCCCTCTTTTAGTAGCTTTAAAGTCTATTACATTGTTTACGGATTGCATTTATATACTTTCTTCTCTTTTTTTTTAACAGTGTTAAAAATATATATATAGATAATTGTACTTATTGTCTCTATTGTATCTTATTTTTAATTTATTCTAAAATTAGTTTTTACCATTTTAATTGCATTTGAAATATTTTTAACACTGTCGTGGCGTAAGCATGTATGTTAAATAAGATAACCTTGTGTATGCACTATTGTAAACTGTGAATTGACCTGTGTGTATATATTGGTGGAGAAATCTCATTGACGGAACTACTTTCCTCTATACGGAGGTGTGCCTTGATTGGCAGAAACTCGTTTACAGATTACAGATTACAGATTACAGATTTATGTATCCCGTCATACTTTGAACGACAAAATTATTTCATGTCTACCTGTGCGAATTTCAAACGCGCAATTTTACACCAGTACTTTATGGGTGCATTTTACATAGATAAATACAATCGTATAGTATAAGCAAAATGAGGATGTTAAATTTGATGTATGCCTTTTTGTGCTTCTTCTTTACATTTGTTGTTTTTATAGTGATTAAGATGATAACAAAATTTTGACTGCTGTACCCTTATTTTTGACATTTTTGCCTATTGTGTCTGTTTGTTTTGTTCACGCATCGGTGACAATATAATGGAATTTGATGCGACTGTCATACAAGTGAGAGTTTTATTAAGAAGAGATACCGACATAGCTAGATAATGAACTAATTATCTTATTACTACCACAATTTCATATTAATTAAAATTGTAATTTTCATTGTTATTAATAAATGTGTTATCAACATTTCACACCTAATCTTGAATTCTATCCTATTTTTGGGAAAATTTAGAAATTCAAATGTTACGTTTATCGATTTGACTAACGCGGCTGTGAATTTGTATATGCTGGTTTAGGTTATTTATTAATCCTTTTTTATTCTGTAGTTAGTCGCCGGTTTCATCAATTATATCTATTATATAGTCATTTTATATAAAAACAACTGTTTGGAAAAGTATGAATTATTCTTAATAATAAAAATGTTTTCGTCTCGGTCAGAAAACCATAGCCATATTGGGCACACTATTTTAGAACTTTTGGTCTTTCGTGCTCTTCAAAATTGTACTTTTTGGCTTTCAAACTTTTTTCATCAGAGCGTCACTGATTAGTCTTGTTTGGACGAAACGCACGTCTGGCGTAACAAATTTTAAACCAGGCACCTTTTGTTAGATATAATTCGTGTGTTTCTCTGTCCTACATTTTCTCCCATTTATTTGTATTGTAGTCCTATCATGTAATGTTGTCATTTTAATGCCATAAAGGCGAGGGTTTGTCATGCAACAAAACCAGGTTCCACCTGTAGTGACTACATACGGAGAATATATCTCCAAATTGATACGATATTCCCGGGCTTGTATTTCCTATTATGATTTCCTTTATAGAGTATTGCAGCTCACAAAAAATTTATTAAACCTAGAGTTCCAAAAGATGAAATCTTCCCTTTGTTTTATTTATGGACCCCATTATGAGTTGGTTGACGTTATGGAATATCCGTTCTGAGATTACAACGAATTTGTTCCTTGTGTCGGAACTACAATATCGTTCCCTTTTCACAAATATGACCAATCTAATTAGACATATATCGGGTTTATTCTGTAATGAACAACACATCGGATTCCCCATGTGCTGCTGGTTTGCTTACTCTTCCGGAGCACCTGACATCACCATCAGTTTTTAAATTGTGTTTGTTTTGCACAGTCCTAAATTTACATGTTGTGTGTACTATTGCTTGTCTTTTTTGTTTTTAGCAATGCATGGCTCTTATCAGTTTATCTGTGAATGTTATCTGGTATCTGCCCCTGTCAATGTGTTCATGAACCACATCAACAAACAACATCCACTGAACAACAGGTACCTTACATATGACAAACAGATGCAACGGTTTTAGATATGCATTTCATCTCCGAGTTATTGCCCGTAGATGATATTTTCGACAATGAAATCCCTTTTGGTTTGAAACTATAGATAATATATTGTTTGATTGGTATATATTGTACCAAGTTAGGACAATGGCAGTTGGTTTATAATAGTTTGTTTCTATGTGTGTCATTTTGTTGCACTTCAGCGTTTCTGTTGTTTCGTTGTTTTCCTCTGATAGTTGATGTGTTTCCATTGGTTTTATTTTGGAACACAGATTAGTTTTCTCTTAATCGATGTATAACTTTTGAACAGAGGTATACTACTGTTGCCTTTATGTGTGTATGGTTTGTAGGCAATATATTTTAACGTTTGTTTAGATATTATAAATCCAGCGAATATACGAATCAAGTTAGGACCAAAAAGAATTGCATAAACTCCAATTAGACCAATATTGGCTGTGTGGATAAGGCAAACATTTCCTGTTTTTTTATGATCCACTATCGGGAATAGGACAACTCATATGGCAGACAAAATATAATTCAAAATTTAATTTAATCCCACATTTATTTATAAAATATCATCCACAAATGTATATACGATTAAACAGATGCAAAATGTTACCAAAGTATGTTTTTTAACAAATGATTTAAATGATACCAGTCACCAATTGATATTCCCATAATATATCCTCATATAATGTGATTAATATATATTTTACAAACACATGCGAATCGGTTATAGGTGTAAGTAAATTGCCTATCGTTTGGAAACAAAAACAAATATATATGTGAACTTCAGTGAAATCCAGAATCACAAACTGTATATTTGAACTCGAGTGAAGTCCAGAAGCACAAACTGTATATTTGAACTTGACTGATTGCTACAGAGTACATGTTCTGAAACTAGTGAAAATAAACCACAATGACTGTATATTTGGACTCAGAAGAAACTTAACCACAAAAAAATGTTTCCAAACAAAAAACTCGACTTAATTTCACTACATTAATTGTATACTTAAACTTTATTGCAAACTGAAATGTTTTGACTCGAATTGATGAAGCACATAATAATTGTATGTTTGAATAGCAGAAAATAAACTGAAAATTTTCCCAATTAAATTATTATAAAAGCTATGAATGAAATTTCCCGCAATGATTAAGATAAATTCAATTAAATGCCGTTTATTGTCAATCTTCTAGTTGTGTGAAGGTAAACAACAATGAATGTGTTTGTACTCGACTGATTCACACAGACTACATATACGTGTTCGGAATTAAGTGAAAGTAAACAACAATGCCTGTATATTTGGAATCAAAAGAAATTTTATCACAAAAAGTGTAAGGTAGAACTTAGCTTAATTCAAGTATAAAAGTTGTACACTCTGAGTACGTTGAAAAAACAATTAATTTTCGCACTCGAACTAATTATGCATTAAAATTGTATGTTAGTATCGCAGAAAATAACCTAATATTTTCCAATTTAAATCAATATAAAAATCTATGAATGGAAGTTCCCACAATGGTTACGATAACACATTGTTATCGGTTGATGTCAGTTCGATGCCGTTTATGTCCAATCTTCTCGGTTTGTCGATACATATCAATACCAGCCGTTCCTGTTTGGTTTATTTCCTTTCTTATTTTGTCTCTTTTCTTTCTTTCCGTTCTTTCCATTCCTTTTTCCGCCTAAAGAAGTAGAAAAAGAAATAAAAGTAAAAGAACATCAAAGTAAAAGAACATAAAAGTGTGTTATACAAAAAGGACAGAATTGCTCGTATTCTACCTATATTACTGCATACTTATAATGAATATGCATGCGAATATTGACAGATTCGTGAAATAATGTATGCCTGTGTGCATATCAATTGACTTATTTTCTTGTAAACAAGCATACAAGTATTTAGGTTATGTGCAAACATTCTTTTGTAAGAACTCTCATGAATTTAAACCAGCCTTTTCAATGTTTCATCACGTGACATCATGGAGCGGAATGACAAGGATGAACTTGTTCACTGTGATGTAGAAACCTATTCAGAAATAATACATCAAGTTACTTATTATATTATTATATTGAAATCAATTCCAGTTTTTGTTTGGGTTCATGTTGCTCCGACATTGATTTGTTATGTTTTATGTACTACTGTTGTGTGTCTCTTTGTCGTTTTCCTTTTGAGCCATGGCAATGCCAATTTGTTTTCGACTTATTGGTTTGAATTGTGCCTTTGGTATCTTTTGCCTCTCTTTTAGTCTAAAAAGTCGATGCACATTTGACTGTTAAGTATTACCTGATTTGTTGTCTGACCACTTTCCTGATTTTTTTCTGACCACTTTCCTGACTTGTTGTCCGATCTTTTTCCTGACTTCTTGTCCAATTCCTTTTCTAGTGTGCTGCATGATTCTGTAAAAAAGAGCAAGAAAAAACTATTTTATTACAACATGAAAACAGAATAAGAGCAGCCTCAAATAAATAAAAGTCTAGTAATAATATTTATCCCCTTACTTGGCCTTATGTCAATTTATTTCTTTTTTTACTTTAAAAAGAAAAATCATAATCTATATATTCAAAGATAGGCATGTGTTATCTAGTTATTTGATTAACAACCCAATACACCACAATACTACTCATTGAATCAATGTGTGTGTTATACGGTTACCTTACAAAGATGTTTCGTTACGAGGAGATTGTTTTGATAAATGAGTTCTGTATAGAGTTTACAATGTTCAAATCAGGAATATGACAGTTCTTGTCCATTCGGTTTTGATGCGTTTTGTTATTTGATTTTGCCATGTGATTATGGACTTCCGAATTGATTTTCCTCTAAGTTCAGTATGTTTGTGATTTGACTTTTTTCATACCTGGACATACTCCTAGGTTACAACTGTCGGTGTCAATAGGTTCACCAGAACAGTTATGCCCACCACCAGAAGGGACGGGGTTATTACATTCTCTGTTCATATTGACTGTACCGTCTCCACAGGTGACAGAACAAGTCGTGTTTTTCCAGTCACTCCATCCACCATCAACTGTTTGATAATAGAAAAATACACTGTTAACTTTGAAGTCATACTCTGTATAAATCAACATTATACCATATTGACATTTTTCATATATGTTTATAAAAATATCTAAATGACCATTCGAACTCATTGAATCTATAATTTATGTATTTAGTTACTAGTAGAATATGTAGAACTGTGTTTGATTTCGTGTTGCTATATGACAAGGTACTGTACAAGACAGTACCTGGTTAACAAACTGACAAATTATCATTTGAAGTAAGGTTGCGCACCGAAAATATATATTTTCCTGTAGACAGGTCTTTAAGTTTGTTTTTTTTGATAAATGAGTTCTGCATAGGGTTTACACTGTACATACCTGGGCATTCTACTAGATTACAACTGTCCGTGTTAATAAATTTACCAGAACAGTTATTCCCACCACCAGAAGGGACGGGGGTATTACATTCTCTGATCATTGTGACTGTGCCGTCTCCACAGGTTACAGAACAAGTCGAGTTTTCCCAGTCACTCCATCCACCATCAACTGTTTGAATATAACAAATACAATGCTACATTTAGTGTGACGTCATACTATGTATAAATCAACATCCTCAAACAACATCCTTACACATTAAGATTGGTCAAATATATTTATAAATTATAGTGTAAACAAAGACATGTGTGAATTGTTATTGTTACTGAAAACTGTAAACTCAAATTAACATGCATTTGATTTACAAACTTCAGGATAATAGATTTACAAACCTTAAGATGAAAAGATTTTTTTCACTGAAAGTTTTTTGCTTTTAATCCGTAATAGATACAGGTTTAACCTATAATGGTAATACAAATTATGATATTGATTATTACCTTGAATTGAAATTAAACATGATGATGGTGTTTATAGTAATACCATAATAATGACGAAACCATATGTGTCATGTGTATGATAAGCTATGAAACATGAAAACCCTAGAGCTACATACCTGGCACAATACAGTGTGATGTATTAAAATTTAGTATTGCAGTAGTCTTGTTATGAGCAGTACAAGTTCCTTCAAAAAATAGATCCAACGATCTCCTATTGACCCAATCTACAAATCCGGTCACTGAACAACAAACAAGAGGATTGTTGTTAAAATATCTACAAGGAAACAAAAATAATAGAATAAGAAATGAAAATTATTGTAAAATCTTTAATTGATGATAACAAAAACAACTTTGATAAAAACAATAGTCTTCTTTGAAGATCAATAATTAATTCAAATTTAATTTCAAGCTATATTTAAATAGGATTTTACTCACTGACTCAAATCACCATAATTTTTGATTGCAAGAGAAGATATATATGTAAACTGATGACATGTTAGTGTTTGTTTGTTTGTTTTACGCATCGTTGTCAATATAATAGAATTTGATGAGACTGTCATACAACTGAGAGGTTTAGCTAGCTATAAAACCAGGTTCAATCAACCATTTTCTACATAAGAAAATCCTTGTACAAAGTCAGGAATATAACAGGTTTTATCAATTCGCTTGATGTGTTGGTAATTTGATCAACATGATAAAGGACTTTCCGTTTTGATTTTTTCTCGGAATCTTTGTGATTTTACTTTTTACTTTGTCATAATAATATGTGTTAATATATGCCATGATGGAATTTTATGGCATTGGTGCAGAACAGACCTCAACCGAAAATTCACGAAGTATTTATTTATGTAATGGCATGCGAGTGATACAGACATAAGGTTTCAATTTTAAAACTTATAATGATTTCTGTAGAATATAGATTTTTTTCACATTGAAAAATTTGTCAAAACAGAAATTGAAAAAAAAATTAACATAACGAATAAATTCATAAGACAAATTGAAAATCTTTTTTTTTCTAAATTAAGAAAAAAAAGAGAAAGACAATCAGTTTTAAAGATCATCTTGAAAACACTCTATTCTTCAATCAAATTGATGAGAATTCATTTAAACGGGTATAAACGCATAGAGTATAACTTTATATAATCTGGAAATGTGTTTTTTTTTCTAGCAACAACGTTTAAATATCATATTAATATTAAATAAACATGTGTTAATATTATGAAGACATATCATACCTATTCTACCGAACCATTTATATAGTATAGTGAAGAGGTTTTGTTTACATGAAAAAATTCAGGTCAATATACATTTTGTATATTTGTTAAACTAAGATCATGCAACGCTTTGTTTATTTTACTGCATGTCTATTTTTGGTTCACAGTGTATCAGTACTTACAAAGTATGTAGCGATGTTAATCCTTTAAATGCATTTTCTTCTATTGAGGTAATGATATTGTCGTATAGATCTCTGCAAGAATGAACATCACGTTTATCAATAGGAAAAGATTCAATAAACCTAGTGTTAAATAATAATGTAAGGTTAAGACATTTAGTGATAAGGCAGAATACAGTTTTTTTTCCATATTGAAAAGTTATCAAAACTTTTTCTAACCATCATTTAGAAATTATCAAATAGAAATTCAAACAAGAGAAGCAATTCTAATGATCATCCTGGTAACCCTCTTTTCGTCAATCAAATTGATGTCAAAATATATAGTATTCAATTGAATGGGTATAAACGCATAGTGTCTAACCTTAGATGATCTTGGAATGTTGTTTTTTTTCTAACAACAACGATTAAATATCATATTAATAGAAGAAAAAAAACCATGTGTAAATAATTTGAAAACAAATCATACCTACTCTACCGAACCATGTATATAGTATAGTGATGAAGTTTTGTTTACATGACTACATTCAGGTCAATACACATTTTGTATAATTATTTGTTAAACTAAGATCATGCAACGCTTTGTTTATTTTACTGCATGTCTATTTTTGGTTCACAGTGTATCAGTACTTACAAATACTGTAGCGATGTTAATTCTTTAAATCCATTTTCTTCTATTGAGGTGATGATATTGCCATCTAGATGTCTGAAATTATGAACATCATGTTTATCAATAGGAAAAGATTCAATAAACCTAGGATTAAATAATAAAATAAGGTTAAAAGTTAAGTGATAAGCTACAATGTTTCAATATCATATTTATAAAAAATTAACATGTTAATATTATGAAACCAATTCATACCTACTCTACCAAACCATGTATATAGTATAGTGAAGAAGTTTTGTTCATTTAATTAAAGCAATTACAATGATCATCCTGGTAACCCTGTTTTCTTCAATCAAATTGTTGTCAAAATATATAGTATTCAATTGAATGGGTATAAACGCATAGTGTCTAACTTTAGATGATCTTGGAATGTTTTTTTTTCTAGCAACAACGATTCAATATCATAATAATAAAAAAAAAACATGTGTAAATAATTTGAAAACAAATCATACCTACTCTACCGAACCATTTATATAGTATAGTGAAGAAGTTTTGTTTACATGACTACATTCAGGTCAATACACATTTTGTATAATTATTTGTTAAACTAAGATCATGCAACGCTTTGTCTATTTTACTGCATGTCTATTTTTGGTTCACAGTGTATCAGTACTTACAACTCCTGTAGCGATGTTAATCCTTTAAATCCATTTTCTTCTATTAAGGTGATGATATTGCCATCTATATATCTGAAATTATGAACATCAATTTGATCAAAAGGAAAAGATTCAATAAACCTTGTGTTAAATAATTTTATAAGGTTAAAAGTTTAGTGATAAGCTTACAAAGTTTCAATATCATATTTATAAAAAATTAACATGTTAATATTATGAAACCAATTCATACCTACTCTACCAAACCATGTATATAGTATAGTGAAGAAGTTTTGTTCACATGACTAAATTCAGGTCAATATACATTTTGTATAATTGTTAAACTAAGATCATGCAAGGCTTTGTCTATTTTACAGCATGTCTATTTTTGGTTCACAGTGTATCAGTACTTACAAATTCTGTAGCGATGTTAATCCTTCAAACACATTTTCTTCTATTGCGGTAATGCTATTGTCTACCAGAGATCTGCAAGAATGAACATCCATATTGAAAAGTTGTCAAAACTTTTCTAACCATCATTTAGAAATTATCAAATAGAAATTAAAGCAAGAAAAGCAATTCTAATGATCATCCTGGTAACCCTCTTTTCTTCAATCAAATTGATGTCAAAATATATAGTATTCAATTGAATGGGTATAAACGCATAGTGTCTAACTTTAAGTGATCTTGGAATGTTTTTTCTAGCAACAACGATTAAATATCATAATAATAGAAAAAAAACCATGTGTTAATAATTTGAAAACAAATCATACCTACTCTACCGAACCATGTATATAGTATAGTGATGAAGTTTTGTTTACATGACTAAATTCAGGTCAATACACATTTTGTATAATTATTTGTTAAACTAAGATCATGCAACGCTTTGTCTATTTTACTGCATGTCTATTTTTGGTTCACAGTGTGAACTTACAACGTTCGTAGCGATGTTAATACTTCAAATTCGTTTTCTTCTATTGAGGTAATGCTATCTGAAATTATGAGCATCAAGTTGATCAATAGGAAAAGATTTAATAAACCTAGGATTAAATAATAAAATAAGGTTAAAAAGTTTTTTTTTTTTTTGTAATATATATTTTATTATTTTCATATCATTTTCAAATCTCATCTACAAATAAAGATGCACAAATAGATTATTCTGCTATAACTCCTAAACATATAGTTAACCATACTTGTTACAAATTATAAAATACAAAGTCAATAACAGAATACAGAATACATCTGCATAGAGCTCTATTTCTTAATAATATTATCAATGTTTGACCATTTTTCTTTTATTCTTATTGCTTTATTGGTAGAGCACAAACTCATAGAGACCATGTCAACCCTATAATAATAGTTAAGCCATTCAATTGCTTCAGCAACAGATGAGACTGTAAATCTAACTCTACATAAATAAACATATCTCTTCAATATCAGAATACATGTATTAAGAATATCTTTAAATAGATGATATTTAACACCCAAGATTATACTTGATAAGGTTGGGAGAAAGCTTACATTACATACATCTTCTAACTTTTGAAAAAAAATTAAGCCAGAATGTTCGAATATATCTACATTAAAAAAAGAGATGTATGTATGTTTCTTTAGTTTCTGTACAAAAAGTGCACAGTTCTGTTTCACTATATTTACACTTCATAAGTAAAATATTTGTTCCTAGAATTCTATGGAGTAATCTGTATTGAAATGCCCTTAATGTGGGATCTTCAGTTATAAGTAAAGGAAGGCTAAAAAAATAATTCCATTCTTCGGCCACAATATCTATTCCCAATTTTATTTTCCATTTCTCTTTTATGCGTGATGGGGTTTCCTTTATTTTATCTAGAAAAATTTTATACAAATGTTTTGATACTTTATCAACTGTTTTTATGGCGGTAACAATTTTGTGACCGACAGTATTTAGTTTGAGAAATACTTGAGATTGAATAATATTCTTCCATTCCTTTGGAAGTGCCAAGATTAGTCCATAGAACTCTAGGAAAGTTGTTTTTATATTATAATTTCTAATAAATTCATCATAATTGTAAAATTCTCCATTTTCCTTAATGAGATCATTTATGAAAAATACATTATTCTGTATCTAATTTTTATAAAAGCTGTTTTTCCATCAATCATAATATTTTCATTTAAAAACAATGGTTGAGACAAGATGTCACTTGGGGCTGTGGTCAGAGGTTCACACAGTGAGGCCCATGATGAGATTACATTTTGCCAAAAAGGGTTAAATTCTTTTTTAATTTTATTGAGTGCTGATTTTGATAAATGCCAAATATTTTCTCCACCATTCGTTTCAAGGTGATCTGCCAATAGAACCTTCCATGATAAATAGTTTATGGGGTGTAAAACTTTTTTAATCCAGGATAACTTAAGTGATTTTATAAATGATTCAATATGTGGCATTTTTACACCACCATCCTCGTAATTTGAGATAAGTATATTTCTTTTAATTTTGTCCCCTTTACCATCCCACACAAATCTGTATATTAGCATAGCTTGTATCTGCTTTAATATATCTGGGGATGGATCTGGTAAAACAGTAAAACATTGAATTAGAATTGGTAGGGCAAGAGTTTTCACAACTACAATTTTCCCATATATAGTAATATTTCTGAATGACCAATCACTTAAAAGATTTTTTACTTTTTGAATTTTTTCTAAATAATTATCAACACATATATCAACTTTTGACAAACAATATTGAATGCCTAAGAGTTTGAAATTTCCTGAATGGTTCCATATTATTTTTTTATTTGTGTTTAGCTCCTCACCACAGCCCCTTTTTGCCCCAATCCATATAACTTGGTTTTTTTTCAAAATTAGCCTTCAAACCAGAGCATGAGTAAAACAAGTCTATCTTATCTAGAGCACTATTGAGAGATTCTTCACTGTCATCCAGGATCAAATTCGAATCATCAGCATACTGGCTGAGTAAAAATTCAGAATTTTTAATCTTTATACCATTAATGTTGTTGTCATATTTTATTGATGCACTAAGCAGTTCCAAACATAAAATAAAAAGATAGGGAGACAATGGATCCCCTTGTCGAACCCCCCTCTCTATTACAAAAAAATCAGATAGATAGCCATTATTTTGAATGCAGCTTTTTGAATTGTAGTAAAGGGTTGTGAACCATTTCACTATTGTGTCACCAAAACCTAGAAATTTCAAGGTTTCGCATATAAAGTTCCACTCGAAAGCTTTTTCAAAGTCCAACAAGACAAGCAAGCCAGGAATATCTTCGTCATCTACTTTTTTCAAGAGGTCATATATAAGCCATGTACACTCACCAATATATCTGCCTTTCATAAAACCAGTTTGAGTTTCACTAATTAGGTGATCAAGGACTTTTTTTAATTCTATTTGCAATACATGTTGATACTATTTTATAATCTACATTAAGTAGTGAAATAGGTCGCCAATTTTTTAGAAAATGTTTTGGTTTACCATCTTTGGGTATACAGGTGATAACGCCTTGTGTTTGTGAAATTGATAATTTACCTTCTTGAAATGCTTCTTTGAAAGAACGCAGTAGGAAAGGATTAATGTCGTGCCAAAATTTTTTATAAAACTCAGTTGTAAACCCATCCAGACCAGGAGATTTTCCATTTTTCATATTTTTTAATGCATTATGAATTTCTGAGCTTTTTAGTTCCCCTTCTAAATTAATATTTTGTTCATCAGAGAGAATTTTGATAAATGGCTTTTCCAGAGAAAAGAAATTAGCTCTGTGTGTATTATTTATAAATGTTTTCTTGGATGAATATAGATTCTCATAATATAACTTTTGTTCTGCACGAATTTTTGCTTGATCAGTGATAGTTTCCCCATTATCTAAAGTTAATTTTTGTATTACTTTTTCAATATAATTTCTTTTCTCTAGATTACAGAAATATTTTGTACTTCTCTCTCCTTCAATTTGCCATTTTGCTTTTGCTCTCATTATTGCCCCTTTTATTCTAGATTCTCTTAACGATCTTAACTGAAGTTCAATACGTGTAATTTCTTCCCTTTTATCATTGATGTTTTCATTATTGTTCAAATTGTACAATTGACTTTCTAGTTCTGCTTCTTCCCTACTGCGTTGTTTCTTTTTAAAAGATGAATAAGATATTGTTTTTCCTCTTATCATCAGTTTTAATGTTTCCCAAAACAGTTGGTCTGAAATGGAAAATTCTATTTCTTCCTTATTTTCAGAACCAACTATTTTATATTGATCAATACAATCAGCAATACAAGTTTTAGTACTAGCAATAAATTCTTTGTCGTATAATAAAGCATTGTTAAATTTCCACGTCCCTTTGCCTTTTTCATTTGTATTAAATTGAATGGACAGAGATACGGGTGAGTGATCAGACCTATATGCAACACCAATATCACACGAGGTTATCATTGATTGAAAATCAGATGAGACAAGGAAGTAGTCCAGTCTTGCCTGCTTCTTGTTAGGTCCTCTCCAGGAAAACCTCTTTTTCTCTGGGTATAATTCCATATAAACATCAACCAGAAGGTTAAAAAGTTAAGTGATAAGCTACAATGTTTCAATATCATATTTATAGAAAATAAACATGTTAATATTATGCAGACAGATCATACCTACTCTACCGAACCATTTACAATGTATATAGTATAGTGAAGAAGTTTTGTTCACATGACTAAAGTCAGGTCAATACACATTTTGTGTATTTGTTAAACTAAGTTCATGCAACACTTTGTCTACTTTACTGCATGTCTATTTTTGGTTCACAGTGTATCAGTACTTACAAAATCCGTAGCGATGTTAATCCTACAAACGCATTTTCTTCTATTGAGGTAATGCTATTGCCGGACAGATCTCTGCAAGAATGAACATCGGGTTTATCAATAGGAAAAGATTCAATAAACCTAGTGTTAAATAATAATGTAAGGTTAAGACGTTTAGTAATACAGTTTTTTTTCCATATTGAAAAGTTGTCAAAACTTTTCTAACCATCATTTAGAAATTATCAAATAGAAATTAAAGCAAGAAAAGCGATTCTAATGATCATCCTGGTAACCCTCTTTTCTTCAATCAAATTGATGCCAAATATATAGTATTCAATTGAATGGGTATAAACGCATAGTGTCTAACTTTAGATGATAGTGAATGGTTTTTTTTCTAGCAACAACGATTCAATATCATAATAATAGAAAAAAAAAATAAAAAAATATTTTACTGCATGTCTATTTTTGGTTCACAGTGTATCAGTACTTACATCTCCCGTAGCGATGTTAATCCTTTAAATGCATTTTCTTCTATTGAGGTAATGCTATTGCCGTATAGATCTCTGAAATTACAAACATCAAGTTTATCAATAGAAAACCATTCAATAAACCCAATATAAGGTTATTTATATAAGATTCAGAATTGTTAGTGATAAGGAAAAGTTATGTTTTTTCCTACATTTGAAGTTAATCAAATCTTGTTCAAAATCATCATTTAAGTTGCTTTGTTACTGAAATTTAAAAAAAAAACACACATAATGATTGTATTCAGAATAAAAATTGAAAATGTTTTTTCGAAATTTGGGAGAAAGCATTGTGTAGTATTTCTTATTACAAGTACTGGAAACAAATAGTTTTCCTATTCTTAACATCCGGTGTCGTAATGCATCCTAATTTCATAGTATATCGGAAATAACATTTCTAAATACACTGTAACATATTCAAGTTCTTGGATAAAAGCTAATTCGAAATTGATAATTGAGTTGAAAACATGTAAAAAGGAAGAAATGAAATTAATGTGATCAGAAATAATAAAAAGAAAATAAGATAAATTAAGAAAACGAATCAAAATAAACAAGAATTTTTATTTTTGTATAATTAAGTTTAAATTAATCGTTTAGTTATCAATCATGTCAATTGAATAAACAATAAAAAAAGGTGTAAATATTATGAAGACAAAATGAACAGTACTTACAAAGTCGTTGTAGTAGCAGGAATATCATCTGGTATTTGCGTTAAACCTTTGTTCAAGCAATTTACAGTGGTTCCAGTACAAGTGCACATGTTAGGACATCCCTGGGCATGGGCTAAGTGGATTGTTGATAAGCTGAACATCAGCATAAATTCTACTGTAAACAACATCTTTATATGTGATTTTATTCCTGTTCTGTAATTAATAAAACTGTCTTTGAAAATAGCATTAAGTAACACTTTTATAACTGGTTTGGAAATCGACACCGTCAGCTAGTAGGTCTTAAGAAATATATTAGGTAACCATACAATAACATATACTTTTTCTTACCAAATATAAATCATTTTCAATAATTATACACAATGTACAATGCGTCATTAGTATGAGTGGCCGTTCGTGTCATTGGTGGTATGAACATACCGTATGGAATTTTCAATGCGTTGGTTTTTATTATCAACGCGTTGGTATTTATTATCAACGCGTTGGTTTTATTATCAACGCGTCGGATTTTACTTTCAACGCTTTGGTTTCACTTTCAAAGTATGTAGCGTTGTTAATACTTCCAACACATTTGGTTCTACTGAGGTAATGGTATTGCCGGACAGAGATCTGCAAGAATGAACATCACGTTTATCAATAGGAAAAGATTCAATACACCTAGTGTTAAATAATAATGTAAGGTTAAGACATTTAGTGATAAGGCAGAATACAGTTTTTTTCCATATTGAAAAGTTGTCAAACCTTGTTCTAACCATCATTTAGAAATTATCAAATAGAAATTAAAGCAAGAAAAGCAATTCCAATGATCATCCTGGTAACCCTCTTTTCTTCAATCAAATTGATGTAAAAATATATAGTATTGAATTGAATGGGTATAAACGCATAGTGTCTAACTTTAGATGATCTTGGAATGTTTTTTTTTCTAGCAACAACGATTAAATATCATAATAATAGAAAAAAACCATGTGTTAATAATTTGAAAACAATTCATACCTACTCTACCGAACCATGTATATAGTGTAGTGAAGAAGTTTTGTTCACATGACCAAATTCAGGTCATTACACATTTTGTATAATTATTTGTTAAACTAAGATCATGCAACGCTTTGTCTATTTTACTGCATGTCTATTTTTGGTTCACAGTGTGAACTTACAAAGTTCGTAGCGATGTTAATACTTTAATTGCATTTTCTTCTATTGAGGTAATGCTATTGCCTTTTAGATATCTGAAATTATGAGCATCAAGTTTCTGAATAGGAAAAGATTCAATAAACCTAGGATTAAATAATAAAATAAGGTTAAAAAGTTAAAATCATGCAACGTTTTGTTTATTTTACTGCATATAAAAAAGAAGATGTGGTATGATTGCCAATGAGACAACTATCCACAAAAGTCCAAAATGACACAGACATTAACAACTGTCTATTTTTGGTTCACAGTGTATCAGTACTTACAACTCCTGTAGCGATGTTAATCCCACAAACAATTTTTCTTCTATTGAGGTAATGCTATTGCTGAATAGATATCTGAAATTATGAACATCAAGTTGATCAATAGGAAGAGATTCAATAAACCTTGTGTTAAATAATAAGATAAGGTTAAAAAGTTAAGTGATCAGCTACAATGTTTCAATATCATATTCATAGAAAATAAATATGTGTTGATATTATGAGGACAAATCATACCTACTCTACCGAACCATTTATGTAGTAAAGTGAAGAAGTTTTGTTCACATGATAAAATTCGGGACAATACACATTTTTGTTAAACTTATATCATGCAACGCTTTGTCTATTGTATTGCATGTCTTTTTTTTTTGGTTTATTTGTTGTTTTGAATTGTTTTCGATTTTAGAACTCATTGATTAAGTCGAAGAAATGTTTGACAATGAAAGCCATCTTGTCTCTTGTAACAGTTTATTTAACAGTTTAAATATTTTGATACGAGCGTCACTAATGAGTCTTATGTAGACGAAATGCGCGTCTGGTTTACTAAATTATAATATACTTTTTATTAGTTAAAAATGCAATGAAATACTTGTCTTTACTTACCTTCACTTTTGTTTACAAATCAGCTTCTTGAAACAATCTAGTCTTTCTATCTCCGGTAGCTGGTTATAATTATATACCTGTTTCGCTTTATATATTCCCTGAAAAATAACAATGTTTTTTGACATTTAGTCGAGTTATTAAAATCACACTACAGAACGGAAAAACAAAAAAGAAAAGACAATACTATGTATCGAACAATATCAAATTTAGAACTTGTATGTTCAATTAGTTATCAATGAAATACTTGTCTTTACTTACCTTAAACTTTGTTCCTAAATCTTCTAACAATCTAGTCTTGCTATCGCCGGTTACTGGTTATAATGATTTATCCGTTTATATATTCCCTGACAAACAACATATGTTTCATGACATTTAATCAATTTCTTAAATTCACACTACAGAACGGAAAAACAAGAGAGAAAAGTTACAACAGGTGTCAAAAAAAATTTTCTTTTGTGATATTTGCGCACGACAATGTAAAAAAATGTCATTTCTTTAATACAAAACAGTTTTTTGTTTAGATAAATATAGAAACATTTGAATGACATATAGAATTACACTACTAAACGAAAACCTCATGTCAAAGTTAATGACAAAGAATCTTGAATATCAAATTGCAACATTAGTAATGGACAAAATTTATTTAAAATTAAAAGGACTACATTTTATAATGGTTCATGTTGTTATTCGTGGAAGAAAAAACTTCATTTTCATATACTGATATGGTCATTTGTGTCTTGTTGATCAAGTGTATGAACCTGTCGATCATATTGCTTAAATCTAATCCAGCCATGCGAGAGGAAAAGGTTATTATTAAATTACCTGAACATATTTTACTTCTAATTCATCATTTCTTACTTCGTAAATTTTACGGACTCCATCACGAGTTGGTTGACCGTTATGAAATAACCGTTTCACAAATGATATCGGATATGTTCCTTACGTCATAACTACAATCCCCTTCCCTTTAATGAATGTGACCTACCGAATTAGATTATTTACCAGATTCGTTATTACATAAGCAACACGACGGGTGCCACATGTGGAGCAGGATCTGCCTACCCTTCCGGAGCACCTGATATCACCTCTAGTTTTTGGTGGGGTTCGTGTTGTTTATTCTTTAGTTTTCTATGTTGTTTCATGTTTGCTCTTGTTTGTCTGTTAATCTTTTTCATTTTTAGCCATGGCGTTGTCAGTTTATTTTAGATTTATCAGTTTGACTGTCCCTTTGCTATCTTTCGTCCCTCTTCTATTTTACTTTTTTTTTTGGAATAGTTACGGAAGTTATATAACCGTGTCAACTCAAAATAATAACCAAGAGCTAATTTTTGTTTTTTTCGCGAAGTGACGAAAGCAACTGACAACGAATCAGTATTGTATAACTGTCTTTTTTTTTGCGATGTTGATATCCTCATAGGTTTGACAAGTGGTATATCAAAAAAGTTATGTGTTTGAATCATATTTACTGGATATATCGTTTTAACAAATATAACAAGGAGTAACATCGCCAGTGTTACTGGTGACGCAAAAGCCGTTTTACTTTGTTTTATGATAAACTTAGAGTAAGTGGATAATCACATTATATATGATCTATGAATAAAGTATTCATTCTATTTGTCTTCTCTCTCAAGATCTAGAGCTACCCGTTTTATACTGTTCAACCCGACTGTCCTTTTGTTATGTTAATTTCTTTTTTAAAAGATTTGTGGTCAAGTGATATTTCCCATGTGCTACTCGATAAAAGATATGTGAAAAAGAAATGGGTGGTTTATTCATACAGTTAGATTTAGGACTTTGTTTCCCAAAAAGGGTTTCAAAACGTCAATAGAAATAAGGTAAGGGGACTCAGCACACATAC
>JAHUZM010000100.1:0-101100 GCA_019925275.1 Mytilus edulis
TACTGACTTTCTGTTTCACTAAAGTTTTCCATTGCAATGTAGTTGTATGAAATAAGTACATTTATGGATCACCAATTTCATATTTCAAGATTCAGCTTGGATAGCAATAAACTAACTGTTGCTTTTAAAGCATTTAATTCCTAAACTCTTTCTGCAATTTTCAATTTGGTGGAGGTGCATAACTATAAGACTCTCAAACAAGTAAACTTATTTATAAATCAAAATATGTTTATATATATATATATCTTAAATAGATTGCAGCTCCAGACCTCAATTAAACTGATTGAAAGATTATGTCTTCATTATATGAATATCAGGAACAATCCCTCCCGTTAGGGGTTTAGTATCATACATGTACTATCAGTAAATTCAGGCCAGTATCTTATTTTACCCAGTATTGCCCAGTATTACATTGTACCCAGTACAACCCTGTATATACAGATTAAAATACTGGTAGATAGTTGCCTTTTATTCCAATAGATCACTTTCGAGTTCATCCGTTACCGGAAAAAACTCGTCAATTATGCGTGCCTTTATGACGTCATTTACCAGATAGAGGGGCTCGCCTGTATCCCTGCACTATTAACGTTCATTAAGCGTCTAAGTGATCGTCGTTGTGCAGGATAGACAAGAAATAATGGTTGTTCTGTAGGTACTTAATGACAATTCCCTAATGACAGCAGTGCTGATTGTCAATTTTGAGAATTCAATTTGCCGAATAATTCATACAATACAGAATTATAGTTTTCCAACCAATCGCTCAACATTAGAATGGAAGTGACAACACCCCTAAACGCACAAATGATGTTCACTAAAACCAGAGTTTTTTACGGAAATGCATCGAACTCGAAAGTTGTCTATTGTGTGTGTGCCCTATATTGGCAGAAGATAGAAAATGCAGATTAAGATACAGAAGGAAACAATGATTCACTAAATATCTAAACCCACCATATTAACTGACATCATCTAAAATTGATCCTCACTGTTGATTAATGATTTGTGAAAACTACTGTCATGAAATAATAGAACACTCATGATATAAGCTGTCTGAGTGTTGAGCAGTGTCTTAAGGACTGTGTTATAATTGTTAGACAAACCACAATCTTTTGAATTGTAGAATTATAATTGCGTTAACTTTACACATCTATGTACAATGTACTGTGTTTTCCTACTGGATTTTGAGCACTACACTCTTTTGTATAAAAGAAACAAAAGTAAACACATCCGGTTTCGTTTTAACCCAAACAACTTCCGGTTAAAATCCAACATAATATAGACTTTTTACTTTAGTACTTTATTAAACATATTTGCGTTATGAAATGGTTTTCAGGATCCATTGGTGACGCCATTCAAAAGTCAAAAAGAGAGAAACGCATATTTATAGTATATATCACAGGTATATGTGTACTCAGGCATTTTTTTTTATCTGTGAACAGTTTTTGTACACATTGTAATTTTTTTCTTTTCCGCAAACATGGCAAATCCATATAAAAATTTTGACCAGTAAGTGCAGCCACAGGCACTTGTCTCAAATCCCCCCCCCCCCCCCCCTATATACCTTAATAGAACACAATGTACTTAACTGAACATTTTGAAAAATGTCACCCGGTCGCGAACTTCTGTTTTATTTCGATTTCTTGGTAGCCAAACCTTCTTAACCCTCTTGCTGCCAGTTGTTGTTCAGGGTTGCATTTCATATGACATTAAATACGACTGCTTGACGTTTATGCCGTAATGACCGTTACATTTGTAAGACATTGTAGAAACATATTACACTTTTTTATTTTGATAAAGGTACAGCACTGATGAAAAGCTGGCATACATGTACATTGAAACATGGACATATGTGTCCCTTCGGCAGCAAGAGATGTCATAAATGTAAATTGATTTATCTACTCAATGGTGTATGACTCAACTACCATTGTTGTCTGGACAGGATCATTCGTAGCATGCCTCAGAAGCAGGTCAACGTGAGGTTTTTGTATACTGATGCCAAATTGGAAACACTAAGTCTGCAGTGTTTGATTTATTATAAAAAATATTTACAAAAAAACTGTCAGCTTTTCTCTAAATAGTAATTATTATCTTTATTGTAAATTAGTAAAAGATTATATGTGATACAAACCCTAGATATTAAAGTGTTATTTGAGGTATGTCTAATGTGGCAGCAGTTTCTATTTTTAGAACTCAGATTTTCCCATTGTTTTGATATCATTCAGACTCTCTCTTGACTTAACGTATGAAACGAAATAAGATCAGATAACTCCAAGAAACATTTAGACCTTGAGAGTGGGAAGATACCTTTCACTGCGAGACGTTTGTTTCCAAATTGGCATCGGTAGACGAAATAATTACGTTGCTACATTTGGGTAGGATTGCTACGGATGATTCCGACAATAAAAGTAGGCATGTTATCAGGCCTGGGGCCATTACATTGCAATGTAATGCATTACATTACAATTACTTTGTGATTCTTACATTACAATAACAATTACAATTACATTTTTTCTCACATGTAATGCATTACATTACAATTACTTTGCCTGTGTAATGCATTACATTACACATTACTTTTTCAATATAAAAACTAAAAATATTTCAAAAAACAGATTTTTATAAGAATTTGATAAATATTACAGGGGTATATGTAGATATATATACAGTGTTAGTGACATAGACTTCAAATACTGGATAATCAATATGTCCATTGAACCTTATTATCATAAGAGGTTCAAAAGTGATGTCATTAAGAAAACAGCGATCAGTTCTGTACACCTTTCTGGCAATACTAAAAAGCCTTTCTACAGCAGCTGATGTGTGTGTAAATACTTGATAGCTGTATTAGCCAAAAAAGAAAGGCACACTGAATTTGACTTCCATCATTCCAGTGCATTGATTGAAATTTCTTCACATGGCTCAGACAAGTAGATGTCAACATCATGTACTGCACCATACCTGTGTCTATACTCTTTGAATGAGGAGTAGGAGGCACTGGAAAAGTCACTTTTAAGATTCTTAGGTGGTGGTAAAAAATAAATAAATTATCATATAATTTTGTTTCTTACATTGATCACTTAATCATTAAGACATCATTAAGGGATTTCAAAGGAATATAATAAATGTGTCATTAAAGGATTATCATTTGAAATGCTTAAGGGATCTGTGAGGACAAACATAAGTTGAGAAGATTTGATTGCAATAAAAACATTTTGATATTAATTAGGTGAAATAACAACACAGACAGGACCCAAACCACAGTTTGGTTTAAAAATGTTGTTTGACATATTCAATCTTTCACTGAAATACATGTAAGGTGTGTATAGAATTATGAAAATTTCATCTTCATATTTTTTCCATTCATCTATATAGTTTTGTTTGATAAATTTTTATAAGATTTTTCATTGAACACCAAACCACCAAACATCAAAATATTCCTAATATCATTTTAAACAAATATCAGAAACCAAAATCAAGACTTGATAATTTTAACCATTTTATATTTATTACCTTAATGTGTGTTTTAAAGATTGATGTAATTTAATTAATACAGTAATTAACTGTGACAAAAATTTTATTCCATACTTTCTTTTGTTTTTGTTAATATTTTATTTTTATTATACAATATTCTTCAATTTTATGTATTTTACCAATTTGTAATGAAAAGTAATGTACTGTAATGGAGGCATTACATCAATTTTTAACTAAAGTAATCATTACATTACATGTAATTGTAATGCAGAAAATGTGCATTACAAATTACTTTGCATTACATCCAAAAAATGTAATATTACAATGCATTACAATTACAAATTACCATTACCCCAGGCCTGCATGTTATACACCATTGTGTAGAAAAATCAATTCAGATTTACGACATAACAAGTTTTAGTTGGGTTGGCAACTGAGAAATCTGCATATTATGGAATTTCGCTACCGGGTGACATTTTTCAAAATGTTTAGTTTTAAAGGTACCTTTTGTTATATTAAGGTATATATTACTCCAATAAGTAGTTTGTATGTATTTAATATACTGGAAAAGATATTTTGAAAATTTTACTTAGCCATGGTATTTTGACCCCCCTGCGGCATATTGAACCCCCTACTATAGACCTTGAATTTTAAAAATTCAAGCTATTCTAAATCCTTAACATAGTTATATTACTCCAATAAGTAGTTTGTATGTATTAAATATACTGGAAAAGATATTTTGAAAATTTTACTTAGCCATGTATAGGAAATTTTTTTCTGAGACAAGTGTCTGAGTGCAGCGATAAGCGAAAACAATAGGTTGCCAGTTTACTTTTACTTTCCAGGTCTTCTGCTAAGGGACAACCATTTAAATGCAAGGAGTGGTAGGGAGGAGGGGGTTACCGTTATGTTTATGACGACTTCAGTACATGTATGTTTACTAAAGACATGAAAGATATATTTTGTGACATCGTTTCTAATAAAAGAAAAAATGGGGTAACAATTTGATTAGTTAACTTCTGGTGAAAGCTATAATCTTATATATTTATATTTGATATGTAATGAAATGTTATGTGTTACTGTAGCTATGTACATGTATATATAGTACATGCTGATGCATGGAATTTTTATCATATTTTTTAAGAACAAAATTGTAATAAACAATAATGATGTTTGCATGCAGCATGCACATGGCAAGCTTTTGATGAGCATTCTGTTGATATGCAGTATAGTTTTTCTTTCACAAAATGAATTTTAAAATAGCTCTGGCTTTCACTTTCACAGGTCAAGATGAACTTTCAAAGAAAATGGATGCCACTTTGGAAAACACAGAAGTAACAGCATTGTGTGGAGATCAACACTGTGTAGCTCTAAAACTAAAAGCTAATGGGTAATTGTTTATACATTCATAGTTTGATAGGAACAACTTGACATATCTCAATGATATTTTCTATAAAGTTGTATTCCTATCAGTACATTTTCAGTTTGACAAGGCCCTCAGGTCTGCCCCTAGGTCATGGTCTAATTACTTAAGCCTTTATCAATGAGCAATTTTCAATGTTAAATTTTTTGCTTAAGTTAGTTTGATAGGAACTACTTGTGATAGACCAATGACATTTTCTATAAAGTTGCATTTTATTATCAGTACCAAGTACAAACATGTATCAGTTTAATAGATGACTATTTCGAGCCATTCCCCCTGTAGGTCATGGTCATGGTCCTTTGACTGAATTAGTAATATTCCATGTTAAGTTAGCTGTTTAAGTCGGTTTGATAGGACTCAGGAACTATTTGTGATACATGTAGATCAATGACATTTTCTACAAAGTTGCATTTTATTATCAGTACCAAGTACAAACATGTATCAGCATGATCAGTTAGATGACTATTTCGAGCCATTCCCCTGTAGGTCATGGTCATGGTCCTTTGACTGAATTAGTAATATTCCATGTTAATTTAGCTGTTTAAGTCAGTTTGATGGGACTCAGGAACTATTTGTGATAGATCAATGATATTTTCTACAAAGTTGCATGTCTATCAGGAAATATATCAGTTTGACAATTATTTTGAGGCCTTGTCCCAGTAGGTTATAGTAAGTGACTTTCAGTTTATTACAAATTTTTAATGTTAAGTTTTCTGCTAAAATTAGTTTGATAGGAACTACTTATGAAAGGCAACCATATTTTCTATAAAATTGCATTACTATCAGTACATCTCAGTTTGTCAACCATTTTGAGGCCCTGTCCCTAGTTCATTGTCCATTGACTTTGATTTAATTGGTTGCTGCCAATAGATTGTCTCTTTCTTAATTTTCTGCTAACAGACAAGACTTATCCAATTTGTTTCAACATATTAATTTTTTTTCAAGAACAAAATTGTGATAAACAATTATCACAATTATTTGTAAACTTTGTAATAATGCTATGTAAACTTTTGTAAACTTTGTAATAATCCGATGCTGACTGAGATATATATATATATAGTTGCATTTCAACTAAACCCTTTGTTTAAAAGAAATTCAACACAGATTTTTGCAGATACTTTTTGTAAACTTTTGTAAACTTTGTAATAATGCTATGCTGACTGAGAGATATATATAGTTGCGTTTCAACTAAATCCTTTGTTTAAAAGAAATTCAGCACAAACGTTTGCTGTCTCATGTCAGAATATGATCCTCCTACATATATGTACCATTAAACATAATGTTTACAAGTTCTGTGAGTATTTTTCTTCAAACTTATTTATAGTATGTACAAGCTTTACACAGTAGTGATTTCATAGGAATGCACACATTTTACTGTCTGCTTATTAGATAAAAATGTTTCAACTTGGTAAGAAAAGAAAAAAATAACTATAATCAATTTAAAAAACCTTTACCCCTCCCTCTTTTCCTTTAAAGTTAAATGGTTGTTTCTTTCGGCGGAGGGCATTTTAGCGCATTGATAGGACATTGAGCAAAAAAAATCAGTCGCCTAATTTTAACCCATTTCAGCGAAAATTCAAATTGTCAAAGCCCATTTTAGCGAAATATTTATAACCCCTTATAATATAATAAATAAAAAAAACTTAAATAGACTCAAGACAGCACAATATATAACATATGATGTCTATCAGAATACAGTGCTAAATGTCTCAAAGATTTAATCAAATGTTAAAAGCTCGTTCTGGCCTGGAATTTATGTCCTAGAAACGTTTGTAATGGACTCTGGATATACTCCCTGTACAATACTGTTGAATTGCATTAGGAACTGTTCTTTCTCTTCATCTTAAAATTGAGAAAGGAAATGGGGAATGTGTCAAAGCGGCAACAACCCGACAATAGAGCAGGCAACAGCTGAAGGCCACAAATGGGTCTTCAATGTTGCAGGAAACTCCCGCACCCGTAGGCGTCACCCTCCTGGCCCCTTAAAAAATATGTATACTAGTACAGTGATAATGGACGTCATACTAAACTCCGAATTATACACAAGAAACTAAAATTAAAAATCATACAAGACTAACAAAGGCCAGAGGCTGCTGACTTGGGACACTTGTCTAGATTTTGATGCGCATTCGTCTACACCTCGTATTTTTGTATATATGTTGTTGTTTGCAATTTGATAATAGTATCAAGAAAAATGTAAATAGCTGAGTGACAACTATAACATTGCTCATTATTATGGTCATGGAACGACTCTCTGACCATTATGTGTTCCCTTTAAAATACAATGAACTTCTGCCCAAAGCTTAGTGAGTATTATTCAACCAGGTAAGTTTTCGCTAAAATGGGTTATCGAAATACAGGTGAAAGATTTAATCCGGCACTAAAATGGACTCTTATGTTGGCGGTCAAATGTCCCCCAGTAGTTCAAAATCTTTCGCTAAAATGTCCTGCCCCGTTTCTTTATTCATGTGGTAACATTGTTTTCTATATTAAGTATGACATGTATTTTACACCAGTTATCCTAGTTGTGCCATAATTCATTTGTCCTGACTGATAGATATAATGAGGTTATCACAAAAACATAGTCAAAGGATTAATTTTATATATAAGTTCAAGTTTGAATAAGACATGTCATGAATGTATTTTATTTTTATTTTCAGTGAAGAATGTGGATTTTTCTCACAGATTTGTATCCTTTTAAACACTTGTTGTGAGTTTGTCTGTACCATTTGAATATAAACCATAAAACTAATTATAAACACAATCATTGAAGTCAAGTGAGTTGCAGCTTTACTTTCTCTGGTATAAGAAAATTCAAATTAAAAAGATAGGGAGGAGATGTAAAATTACTGAAGCTTATAATTATAAAGCATCATTGATGAGCAGCATTATAACACCATTACAAAAATTTGAAAAAGTATATTTTATGTCAGAGAGCATAAGGTGACCTATTGATGTCTTTTGAAGTTGTGTAATTAGGTTTCTGTCTCATTTATGTATACTGTATTTGTATTGTATACCTACTAAGTTACAGATCATGTTCAAATTTGTTCTGGTCTGATAAGTTTGTGCAGAGTTATGGTCCTTGTGCTTAAAAAAATCACTGAAATAATCAGTTTTCCGTACTTTTTTTCTTTATGCTCAAAGATATTGATTTGATAATTGGTATATAGTTTTATCATGACCAGTTACAGATCAAGTTTGAATTTTGTTCAGGTCTGATGATTTTGTGCAGAGTTATGGTCCGAAAATAATCAGTTTTTCCACACTTTTATGTCATGCTTGAATATATTGAATTGATATTTGTTATACTGTTTACACCATGACAATTTATAGATCAAGATAGAATTTTGTTCCAATACAATGAATTTTTAACTGGTAGGGGACTATGTATTGCCTTGCAATACTCACAGAATGCTTGTTTTTTTCCTAGTTTAATTTTTTTTTGTGTTTTTATTATGTTCTTAATTAACACAGGCATTAAATACTTGTATGTTGTTCATACAATGTATGTAATGTATATGGTCTCTGCAACATTTTGTTTCTGAGTATAAAGTATTTGTTCCTTAACTGATATCAGACCCAGTTGTTACAGTGCCTTCAGTATATTTTATAGCTGTGAATGGTTCACCTATTGAAGTAACAGCTGGTTATGTGGAACCTAATGCTTTTTGTCAGATCATACAATCAGTCATTAAAGTAGGTTTAACACAATTTTTAGATATCTTTATGGCTTAAATTACTAACACTGCATTCATTATTACTTTTATAGGGTACACATTTGTTTACCACACACACAAAGATTGGATGGTATATACTTATCACCATGTCCATCTGTTTGTCCATGTCTGTCCGTCCGTCCTAATTTTATATCATTGGGGATGGGAGGGTCAATTAAATAATGCATATTTGTATCCACTGGAACACTGGCTGTTGACAGTTGAAAATGAAACTATTTGTTTAATATAGAAAGTAAAAAACACTGAATTGTAGTATGAATTCAGCTAAAAATATGCATCTTTTTTAATTTTGAAAGACTAATGTAACAAGACAAGTGCTTTGGTAGGTGCAAATATTTTTTGCATTCTTATTATATTATGGCAACATTCGTACAAGTGTCTGGAACCCTATGAAAATTAACCAAATGTTGGGATTGAATTTTGGGGCCTTGGCCCAAACCGTTTAGGAATTACAGACTGAACAAATTTAAACCAGAAAACTAAGATTTTCTGGTTTCTGGACAATAAATTGAATATAAGTTTTGGATTGCTATTTAGTTGTGCTACAAGGTGTTATAACATCAAAGGAAGGTTTTGATAGGAAAAATGGGTAAAAAACAATGCTTTTGTACTTAGTATGTCACAGTGTTCTCCCCAGGCCGTTTTAGCGTCGCGGTGTACCGCGACGCTATATTTTTCCACCGTGATGCTATAATAATTCCCGCGACGCTATAATAATTCCCGCGACGCTATAATTATTCCCGCGACGCTATAATTATTTTGAAGATGCTATTTTACTTGTCTTCAATTTTGAACTTTCATCTATTATCGATTATGATCATAAAAATTATATCACCTTTAATTGTAATCCCTTTAAGTCGGACACTAAAGGCAATTAAAAGATTAAATAGCTAGGTGTTAATTGCCCTCAGGGTGATAACTGTTTGGATGCGAATATCCCAAGCTGACACTTGTGACATGACTAATACCACGTCACGTGTCTCCAATCACCAATTTCGACATGGAAAAATGCAATCACAAAACAATTCGAAATCTACGTTTTGTATTACGAAATTTTAAAGATTGAAACGATTATTTTTTTTAAAAGGTCGTTTATTTGTGCAACTCTCCAAAAATTACTTTCTTTCTCTTCCGTTTTCGAGAGCGAGAATTTTGGTTTAGAGCTAAAATAAGTTTAATAAATCTTTAAAAAGTTATCATAATTGGCTTAAGTTTATGTTTAATCAATTTAATGCATTAAAAGCGTCTTATTCATTCACAATCTCTTGTCAAACAATGTTTATTCTCAGACTCATTTTCGTAAATTTTTCTACGGCCGCCATTGCACATTTTTGTGCAAACTACGGATAGGAACCGGACCAGATATGACAAAAATCCGCATATTCACGATAATGACAACAGATGAACAGTAGACAGAAAAAATATACCAAGAGAGAAAACTACGTATTAACAGACTATTTGTTAGATAACTTTGTTAAAAATACATATCATTTTGATGTAAAGATAAACAACTGGGACTAATTCATTGAGTGCCATGAAACAATGAATTTCATAAACATGATAAAAAAAAGTTTTAAAATTGATTTTTTTTTTGCTACTTTATCTTTACTTAATATAATATAAAAAATAGTTAATTTTGTGTACTAGATATTTAGTTTTGTATATATATACAGGTTGCACTATAATGAACCATTCATTCATTTGACTTATTGTTGGGTAACTGAAACCACATATTTATTTTTATTTGGCACAAAAGGAAAAAAATAATTCTGTAACTATAAATGAATAAAGAAAACATAAACTGAAACAACTGTTTTTGTGGTTATAGTTTAATTGTATTCTCAGTTATGAATTGAACAATATAAACTAAAACATATAAAGGAAATAGAGCGACAAATGACATTAAAAAAAATACTGTTATTTTTTTTTACACAAAATGTGATGCTATCCAAAATTTCTGGGGAGAACACTGAGTATGAATTGCTTATTTGTTAACCAATTTCGATGGGGTTCAATTCCAAGTCTAACCGGGTCTTTTGAATTATGGTTTTTGGCTCTGTTTTTTGATTGGTCCATATTTAACAGGTCCATAGGGTCCAAAATCAAACTTTGTGTGTTTTCATCAAAAACTGAATATGGGGTTCTTTGATATATGCTGAATCTAACCACATATATTTCAATTTTGGATATTGGACCATTATAGGTAAATGTCCAATTTCTATTTTTTTTAGTTCTTAGACGACAGCTACATTCTGTGTCAGTCAAACCTAACCTGTGTCAAATATTAAATCACAAACCTAATTCAGAACTGTATCAAGCTTGAATGATATGTCTATACTAATGTTCAACCTCTAGGGTCGTATCACTCTGTGTCTTAATCATAAGTACCCAAAAATTTAGGTTTTATCTTGAATATAAATGAGGTTTTGAATTTTTATGACACAGTATGGTTATAATTATTAAAGTTTTAACATTTAAACTGCATTTTGAAAAATATGTAGACCATGTCCCTTTTTGTTGACAGTATTCAACAGATAAAACAAATAATGTTTCTTATTTGCCTTGCCTTACAGAACCACAGAGCTCAGACTGATGTCTCTCCTCCTTTGGACACACAATCTATCAAAATGTCTAATGTACAAACAGCAGTTTCCAGTGGTCAGCCTGCTTCTGGACAAGCAGATTCAGCATCAAGCAATCACACCGTCACTACAGATTCTAATTCAGCTGCTCCAGCATTGGAAGAAAGAATAGACATGTAAACAATATTTATACATTTAAAACATTTCAAAACTACTGTGCTATTCATTAGCATTCGTTGAATACCAATTTTCGTGGATAACGTGGGTACCTGGGAACCATGAATTTAAATGTTCAACAAATAACAAATTTTCATAAGGAATGTATGCAGACTTTGCAAAGATAATGAAATTAGATATTAACGAAAATGCAACTTTTCTTCAATCCATGAAAATTGGTACACACAAAAATAAATGAATCCACAGTATTTAACAAGTGAACATATATTTATCTCATCAGATTTTTGGGGCTCTAAAAGGTCATATATTTATATGGATTTTGCCATCACTTGGTGCCTGTCATTGTCCATCATCTGTCATCATTGTCATAGACCTTTTCAAAGATGGTCTCCTTAAACTTCTGAATTTATTTGCTCCCATTTATGGTTATATTTTTATTGCCCCACATTTGAAAGTTGGGGGGGGGGGGGGGGGACTGTCCATCTGTGCCTCTTTCAGTATGTCTGTCCCATTATTGGTATATTGTGAATCTACATAACTATTTGAATGCTAGAAAGTTTTAAAAATGTGTCAAATGACCCTGCCTGCCAATTTAGATGGCTGACATAGGTAAAAAAAAGAACATAGGGGTAAAATGCAAGTTTTGTCTATTATTTTGAAAACTGTTAGAAATAAAGAAAGTCAGAGCAAAAATGTTCAGACGTTGAGCTCTACCAATTGTCCATATACCTCAAAACTATCAGCTACTTTCTTATACAAGTTCTGGGTCAAGTAGGATAAAAGGTACTGTAGTTCCATCGGATGAACAGAGTAATAAATTGGTTTAACTTGAGAAGTAAATCGGTTTATATGTAAATAATTTGACAGACTGACAGGTCAACAGGTTGACACAATAAAGGTTGACAAGGGTAAAAGTTGACAGGTTGACAAGTGTTAAGGACAACAGGTTGACAAGCGTAAGGGTCAACCTGGTGTTAAGGTCGACAGGTTAATAAGTGATAAGAACGACAGGTTGACAGGTTTAATTTTACTATAAAACAAGTAAATAGGTTTATTTATTTGCCAAAAAAAACTAAATTGTAATTAAGTAAAATAAAATTAACTTCAGTTTTTAAACTTTTTAAGAAGTCTTGACTTTTAACTGTTATCTGTCGACTATCAACCTGTTTACCATTTTTACAGTTTCCATTTCTGAAATGAAATTGTCAACCTGACGACATGTGGACCTGTTTACCAGTCAATAATAATTCTATTTTACACTTTTTAATGCTATCAAGTTGTCAACCTGTCAACTTGTCGACTATTCAACCTGTCAACCAGTCAAATTGTTGACTTGTCAACCATAACTTACTTTTTATTAGCTCACCTAAGTGAGCTTTTCCCATCACTTGGCGTCCGTCGTCCGTCGTCGTCGTCCGTCGTCGTTAACTTTTACAAAAATCTTCTCCTCTGAAACTACTGGGCCAAATTAAACCAAACTTGGCCACAATCATCATTGGGGTATCTAGTTTAAAAAATGTGTCCAGTGACCCGGCCAACCAACCAAGATGGCCGCCATGGCTAAAAATAGAACATAGGGGTAAAATGCAGTTTTTGGCTTATAACTCAAAAACCAAAGCATTTAGAGCAAATCTGACATGGGGTAAAATTGTTTATCAGGTCAAGATCTATCTGCCCTCAAATTTTCAGATGAATCTGACAACCCGTTATTGGGTTGCTGCCCCTGAAATGGTAATTTTTATTACATTAAATACCTCACCTTCATAAATTTAGATATCAGTCCACTCGCTGCATTATTCAACCGGAAACCAGCCAGAAAAAGAACCATGACCCCGTGACAACCTCTCCCACCTGACACCTGTGTGTCCTAAACCTTCATCATTTTTTCCGGTTCAACAACGCATGCTGCACGTTTTTCTGGAGGAGGAAAAAGTTTATTTTTTGCAAACAGTTTAACAAGTTGATAATTTATATATTTATATTGATATTTTTGTTAATAATTATAGTATATTTGGATAATTTTATAATAATTTTATCTGAATATTATGGATAAAATTCCAGCTTCAGCTACCCAAGAGGTAAGTGACAGTCAAATTCACACTTCCAATGGTAATTTGTTGTCCCCTTGGCGTTCGGCCACCCATTCTGATGACTTTTGGGATAGAAGTTTGGAATTTATTCCAGGTGTTTCGGGTGTCGGTATGGAACAGGACTCAGAACCTGTTCCTGTCAGGACTATGCCTTTCGCTCCTGGTGCTAGTCAGTTGAGGCTATCTAGGCCTAGCAGGGTATCACATACCGTAACTAGGCCTGCAGAGATACCAACGTCTCCTGTGGCTTGCACGACAAGCAGGCAGGAGACACTACCAGCTGGCATCAGGAGTGACCCCTTTTCTCGGACTAGGTGGCCCATGAATTTTGCCTACCCTCCCATGCCTATGGGTATGCCCAACTTGCCGCCTTATCCCCAGCCTTTTGATCCGTCTTCGGCTCAATCAGTTTGGTCTGGTCAGGGGTTTGGTGGTAGACCCTCTTCAGAGTCATCCTCTTTTAAGTATGAGATGAGGAGTCTTACCACCTCCATACACAAGATACAAGCTACAGTTAATGCTAAGTTCTTGGAATTTGGTAACAGGCTTGATCTTATGGAGTCTAGGGGTCTGTCTCAGGATCCTGCACAGGACCCTCCCAGACCTCCTAGACAGTTGTTGGAAGACGACTCAGTTTCTTTGGCTCCTAGAAGTCAGGAAGGTAACTTTTTGGATGACCAAGGTGGTAATTCTGATGTTGACAGTGTAGTAAGCACAGAGGGAGATGCTTTCGTTCCTAAGGAGCCTTCTTCAGGCACTTCAGATTGCCTTAGGAGTCTGGTCTATTCTATTCGTAGGGATATGTCGGATATGCCCATGTCGTCTCCACCTAGAGTTTCTTCTACTCCTTCGGATTTCATGGCTTGCTCAGGTATAGTCAAGCCAGAGTCTAAGGGGTATTATTCTTTCCCAGAGTCTGGGCACTTTACAACTGCTTTGTCTTTTGTAAACTCTTCTCTGGCTGAGAATCTTGCTAACACTAGCAAAACTGGTGGTAGTAAGTTCTCTGGTTTCGGACCTGCCTCTTACCCAGGGAGGTGTAGATCTAAGGACTTTGAGATCCATGGATCTTCCTTGGGTATGTCGGCTCCTGCTTGTGACCGGGCTTTTTATAGTTTGCTTGGTTCGAAACCTTTGGATGGCCTCAGACTTTCTCAAGCTTCTTATGTCAAGTCAGAGAATAATCTGAGGTGTTTGACTTTTGTTCTTGAGACGGCTGAGCACTTTTTGTCAGCAGCTGGGTCTCTTTTAAAGGACAAAGGGGAGGAATTTTCAGATTTGAGGTCTATGCTGCTTCAGGTAGACAAGAGTCTTGGAATGTCTCAATTCCTTCTTCTTGGTACTGTGGCCAACTTTACTCTTGCTAAGAGACAGGAGATTCTTGAAAAATCAACTGTCTCTGAAGCTCTTCAGCAGAGACTTGTCAGTTCTCCTTTGTCTAAGGACAAGTTGTTCTCTGTTTCCTTAGAGCAGTTACAGGAGGAGGTGAATAAGGCCCCTCCTGTTGTCAAGGTGGATGTGAAGGTCACTGATGGGAAAAGATTTGTCAAGACTACTCAGGTTAACAATCCTTCTTCTTCTCATCAACCCAAGGCTTCTACCTCCTCTTCTTCACAGTCTACGAAGAGACCAGCTTTTTCTCGTCCCAACTATTCTAGTGGGAAGAAAGCTAAAGTTGTTAAGGGAAAGAAGCAGGGTAAGTGATGTGTTGTCCCCTCCGTTGAATCGTTCCCCACTGGAAGAGGAAAGTTATACTTCTCCTCTTCCTCATCTTCCAGTGGGGGGCAGGCTGTCCCACTTTCTAGATCAATGGGCTCTGATATCTTCAGACAAGTGGGTACTTTCGATTTTACGGAGGGGATTGGAACTTCAGTTTCTGGAACAGCCTCCTCTTTCTCCTGTTCCAATCAATCTGTCAGTGACAAAGGATTCTCAAAAGAATCAGTTGTTACAAGACGAGGTGAACATTCTTATTCAGAAGGGTGTGTTGGAGGAGGTAAATCCTCCTTTTCATCTAGGGTTTTATTCCCGGCTGTTCTTGGTTCCCAAGAAGAACGGGAAAATGAGACCGGTTCTAGATCTTTCTGTTCTCAATCAGTTTCTGGTGGTCCCACATTTCAAAATGGAGACCAACAGGTCTATCAGGTCGACAATTCATTTAGGAACTTGGACAACCTCTCTAGATTTGATGGACGCCTATTTTGACATCCCGATTTCTCACAAGTTTCGTCATTTCCTGAGACTGGTTTGGGCAGACAAGGTTTACAGTTTCAAGGCTATGCCTTTTGGCCTGGCTATTGCACCCCTAGTTTTTACCAGGATTTTCCAGACGGTAGTGTCTTATCTTCATACTCAGGCAGTACTCATTCACTCCTACCTAGACGATTCTCTCATCAAGAATCATTGCCGATCTCTTTTGGAGGAACACACCAATTTGTCTATCCTTTTACTCCTGAGACTGGGTTTTTTGATTTCATGGGAAAAATCAGAGATAATTCCCAGTCAGAGTTTCAATTTCCTGGGAGAACATTTTCGGACAGATTTGGGTCTAGTGCTTCCTCCAGAAGAGAAGGTAGTCAAGGTACATCAGTTAGTCAATGCTCTGACTCAGTTTTCATCTGTCCCAGCTCGTCAATTGCTTCAGCTGGTGGGTTTCTTGATTTCGATCATGGACGTCATTCCACTAGGACGTCTACACATTCGTCCAATCCAGTGGTATCTGTCGGAGTTTTGGCACCCAATTTCTCAGTTGTGGGAGGCACCTGTTCCCATCCTTCCTCGGTTGTTACCTCATCTTCAATGGTGGCTTCAGGAAAAACATCTTCGGAAGGGAGTTTTGTTGGATCCTCCAGACCCCAGCCTAACTTTGTTCACAGATGCGAGTCTGATGGGTTGGGGAGCTTATCTGGAGGGCAGGACAGCATCAGGCCTTTGGTCAGGTGCTCAGTTGGAAGAACACATCAATCTTCTAGAGATGAGAGCTGTGTTTCTTTCTCTCCGTCAGTTTCAGGCTGTGATTCAGGGTCAGTCACTACTGGTTGCCACGGACAACTCCACAGTAGTGGCTTATCTTCAGAATCAAGGGGGGACCCATTCCTTTTCTCTGAATCATCTGAGCAAGGAAATTCTTCTTCTGTGTCACAGTCTCAATTTAATTCTGTCAGTGAGACATGTTCCAGGCAGTCAAAATCTTCTGGCGGATGCTCTCTCCCGTTCCCGTGTTCCAGTGAACACAGAATGGGAAATTCATCCATCAGTGTTTCAGGAGATCATTCTTCGTTGGGATCGTCCTCATATAGATCTTTTTGCCACCAGTCTGAATCACAAGTTGGAGACTTACGTTTCTCCCATTCCAGACGAGAAAGCTTGGGCAGTAGATGCTATGACCCTATCTTGGAAGGGAATGTTCAGTTACATGTTCCCTCCTTTTCGTCTTCTTCCAAAGATCTTGCACAAGATTCAGAGGGATCTATGCAAGACCATTCTTATTGCTCCGGCTTGGCCAAGACAGTCTTGGTTCCCAGAACTACTACTTCTGTGTTGTGCGAAGCCCCTTTGTCTGCCTCTAAGAGAGGATCTACTGTCTCAATTCAAAGGAAGAAAACTGCATTAGGGTCTGCAGAATCTCCATCTGCACGCTTGGTTGTTGTCAGGAATTCCCTCAGAAAGGGAGGCTTTTCTGAGGGAGCAACCAAGCGTATCTCAGGATCAGTCAGACAATCTACAGGAGCAGTTTATGACTCAAAATGGTCTATCTTCTGTACTTGGTGTCTGTCGAAGCAGATTAATCCACTCTCTGTTACTGTACAACAGTTAGCGGATTTCTTTCTTTACCTTTTTGAGGAGAAAGGTTATTCTCCTTCTACTATAAAGGGATATAGATCTGCCATAGCCAGAACAATATAACTTTCAGGAGGCTCTGATTTTGGGGATAATGAGTTTTTGTCATTATTGATAAAAAAAAACTTTTGCCTTAATAGACCTCGTCAAAGGCGTTTGGTTCCTTCTTGGGACTTAGGTTTGGTTTTAAAGGTTCTACAGTTTCCACCTTTTGAACCTTTACATTCAGCCTCCTTCAAATTTTTATCTTATAAATGTTGTTTTCTGATAGCTTTGGCTACTGGTCGCAGAAGGAGTGAGATTCATGCCTTGTCAATTTCTGAGTCTTGTCTCCGCTTTGCGTCTGATAAGTCTTCAGTTACTCTTCTCACTGATCCATCTTTTTTAGCAAAGAACCAGTTACCTGATAAAGGTTCTGGTTGTATTACTGTTCCTGCTTTACCTCCCACAGCGGATAATCAGGTTTTGTGTCCAGTGAGAGCCTTGCTTGTTTACCTAGCGTCTTCAGCTAAATTAAGATCTGCTGGTTCTTCTAGGTTGTTCATTCCTATTAAAAAAGGAATTTCTGACATTTCTGCTAAAACCATTTCTACCTGGATTTGCAATACTGTCATTTTGGCCTATAAGTCTGCTTCTTCTGAAGTTTTAGTTAAACATCAAGTTAAAGCACATGAAGTAAGAGCCTTAGCCTCTTCTTGGAACATTTTTAATTCCTCCTCTATGTCGGAAATCATGTCAGCTGGTTTTTGGAGGTCTGATAGTGCCTTTTATAACCATTATTTACGGTCCATGCCTCTTCATTGTGACAACCTCTATTCTTTAGGGCCTTTAGTTGCTGCTCAACAGGTTGTTTTTCCTCCTCCTAGTGATGGGGATTCAGCTCTTCGTTAAATTCTGTTATCTAAATTTATGAAGGTGAGGTATTTAATGTAATAAAAATCAAATTTTTAGAATTAAAATTTAGTTTTGTAAATTAAATACTCACCTTCATAAATCAGAGGTCCCTCCCTCCTCCCCTTCATCCCCCTTAGTGCCTAGCATTTTAAGGAATAAATGATGAAGGTTTAGGACACACAGGTGTCAGGTGGGAGAGGTTGTCACGGGGTCATGGTTCTTTTTCTGGCTGGTTTCCGGTTGAATAATGCAGCGAGTGGACTGATATCTAAATTTATGAAGGTGAGTATTTAATTTACAAAACTAAATTTTAATTCTAAAAATTTGATTTTAGGGAATTTTTGCTGTTTTTGGCTATTATCTTGAATATTATTATAGATAGAGATAAACTGTAAACAGCAATAATGTTCAGCAAAGTAAGATTTACAAATAAGTCAACATGACCAAAATGGTCAGTTGATCCCTTTAGGAGTTATTGACCTTTATAGTAAATTTTTAACCATTTTTCGTAAATCTTAGTAATCTTTTAGAAAAATCTTCTCCTCTGAAAGTACTGGGCCAAATTAATCCAAACTTGGCCACAATCATCTTTGGGATATCTAGTTTAAAAAATGTGTGGCCTGACCCGGCCAACCAACCAAGATGGCCGCCATGGCTAAAAATAGAACATAGGGGTAAAATGCAGTTTTTGGCTTATAACTCAAAAACCAAAGCATTTAAAGCAAATCTGACATGCGGTAAAAGTGTTAATCAGGTCAAGATCTATCTGTCCTGAAATTTTCAGATGAATTGGACAACCTGTTATTGGGTTGCTGCCCCTGAATTGGTAATTTTAGGGAATTTTTGCTGTTTTTGGCTATTTTCTTGAATATTATTATAGATAGAGATAAACTGTAAACAACAATAATGTTCAGCAAAGTAAGATTTACAAATAAGTCAACTCTACCAAAATGGTCAGTTGACCCCTTTAGGAGTTATTGACCTTTATAGTCAGTTTTTAATCATTTTTCGTAAATCTTAGTAATCTTTTACAAAAATCTTCTCCTCTGAAACTACTGATGCCAAATTAAACTAAACTTTGCCACATCATCATTGGGGTAATTTGTTTAAAAAATGTGTGTCGTGACCTGGCCAATCAACCAAAATGGCTGCCACGGCTAATAATAGAACATAGGGGTAAAATGCAGTTTTTGGCTTATAACTCAAAAACATGAGCATTAAGAGAAAATCTGACAGGGTTTAATTGTTTATCAGGTCAAGATCTATCTGCCCTGATGTTTTCACATGGATCGGACAACCCGTTGTTAGGTTACTGTCCTGAATTGGTAATTTTAAGGAAATTTTGCCGTTTTTGTTATTATCTTGAATATTATTATAGATAGGGATAAACTGTACACAGCAATAACGTTCAGCAAAATAAGATCTACAAATAAGTTTACATGACCAAAATAGTCAATTGACCCCTTAAGGAGTTATTGCCCTTTATAGTTAATTTTTAACATTTTTCATAAATTTTTGTAAATTTGTAGAAAATATTTTCCACTATAATTACTGGGCCAAGTTCATTATAGACAGAGATAATTGTAGCAACAAGAATGTTCAGTAAAGTAAGATCTACAAACACATCACTATCACCAAAACACAATTATGTCATGAATTTATCCGTGTCCATTATCTAATATGCACAAGACCAAGGTGAGCGACACAGGCTCTTTAGAGCCTCTAGTTATTTTAAATTGTCAACCTGTCAGTCAGTCAACCATAAAAATATTTACATTTTCAACACATTGTCAATCTGTTGACATGTCAACCTGTCTACCAGTCATTTTTAGCTCACCTGGCCTAAAAGGCCAAGTGAGCTTTTCTCATCACTTGGCGTCCGTCGTCGTCGTTAACTTTTACAAAAATCTTCTCCTCTGAAACTACTGGGCCAAATTAAACCAAACTTGGCCACAATAATCATTGGGGTATCTTGTTTAAAAAATGTGTCCAGTGACCCGGCCAACCATCCAAGATGGCTGCCATGGCTAAAAATAGAACATAGGGGTAAAATGCAGTTTTTGGCTTATAACTCAAAAACCAAAGCATTTAGAGCAAATCTGACATGGGGTAGAATTGTTAAACAGGTGAAGATCTATCTGCCCTGAAATTTTCAGATGAATCGGATAACCCGTTGTTGGGTTGCTGCCCCTGAATTAGTAATTTTAAGGAAATTTTGCTGTTTTTGGTTATTATCTGGAAAATTATTATAGATAGAGATAAACAGTAAACAGCAATAATGTTCAGCAAAGTAAGATTTACAATTAAGTCAACATGACTGATATGGTCAGTTGACCCCTTTAGGAGTTATTGCCCTTTATAGTCAATTTTTAACCATTTTTTCGTAAATCTTAGTAATATTTTACAAAAATCTTCTCCGCTGAAACTACTGGGCCAAATTAATCCAAACTTGGCCACAATCATCTTTTGGGTTAGTTTTTAAAAAAATGTGTCCAGTGACCTGGCCATCAAACCAAGATGGCCGCTTTGGCTAAAAATAGAACATGGGGTAAAATGCAGTTTTTGGCATATAACTCAAAACCCAAAGCATTTAGAGCAAATCTGACAGGAGTAAAATTGTTTATCAGTTCAAGATCTATCTGCCCTGAAATTTTCAGATGAATCGGACAACCCGTTGTTGTGTTGCTGGCACTGAATTAGTAATTTTAAGGAAATTTTGCTCTTTTTGGTTATTATCTTGAATATTATTATAGATAGAGATAAACTATAAACAGCAATAATGTTCAGCAAAGTAAGATTTACAAATAAGTCAACACGTCTGAAATGGTCAGTTGACCCCTTTAGGAGTTATTGCCCTTTATAGTAAATTTTTAACCATTTTTCGTAAATCTTAGTAATCTTTTACAAAAATCTTCTCCTCTGAAACTACTAAGCCAAATTAATCCAAACTTGGCCACAATCATCTTTTGGGTTAGTAGTTGGAAAAATGTGTCCAGTGACCCGGCCATTCAACCAAGATGGCTGCCATGGCTAAAAATAGAACATGGGGTAAAATGCAGTTTTTGGCTTATAACTCAAAACCCAAAGCATTTAGAGCAAATCTGACATGGGGTAAAATTGTTTATCAGGTCAACATTTATCTACTCTGAAATTTTTAGATGAATCGGACAACCCGTTGTTGGGTTGCTGACTCTGAATTGTTAGTTTTAAGGAAATTTTGCTGTTTTTGGTCATTATCTTGAATATTATTATTGATAGAGATAAACTGTAAACAACAATAATGTTCAGCAAAGTAAGATTTACAAATAAGTCAACATGACCGAAATGGTCAATTGACCCCCTTAGGAGTTATTGTTCTTTATAGTCAATTTTAAACAATTTTCATAAAATTTGTAAATTTTTACTAACATTTTCCACTGAAACTAATGGGCCAAGTTCATTATAGATAGAGATAATTTTAAGCAGCAAGAATGTTCAGTAAAGTAAGATGTACAAACACATCACCATCACCAAAACACAATTTTGTCATGAATCCATCTGCTTCCTTTAATATTCACATAGACCAAGGTGAGAGACACAGGCTCTTTAGAGCCTCTATTTTTTTTGTCTTTGTATAATTCAAATATTGAATACAGAACATTTTGGATCCAAGGTTGAGACAACAGGTTTCCTCAAGCGTTTAAGTCTAAAAAAAAAAATGCACAAAAAATCGTTGTATGTTGCCACTTTATCCAGAATGTGTTGATTTTTAAGCCACTCTTGTGAAAAGACTTCTTTTAACAAAGAAGTAAATCTTTTAACAAAGAAGTAAATCTTTTGACATAGATCAATTCAAAAAACAAATAATGGCCATTTTGAAATTTTAAGATTAAGTGAAATTCAAGGCTATATTTGGCCTAAAGTGAACCTTGTCCTTTAACTAAACTTTACCACAATCATCATCAGGGTATTTAGTTTAAAAATGTGTCCAATGACACTGCCTGCCAACCAACATGGAAGACATGGCTAAAAATATTGGGATAAAATGCAGTTTGTATAAGTATATTCGTATACCAACTTATTTTCACATATACTTTATTTCGCGTTTTATGATTTCTAGTCCACTTTTAATCTATTTAATTTTGAGATTTTCTTATCTACGATGTAGTTTGATAAGTTAAGATTTAAGTTATACATATTTGCGACGATTTATATTCGCGTTATTTTTCTACTTACGAATGTCACGAAAAATCGCTCTCGAAAAACTTTAGTTCAAAAAAATAGAAAATTTTGACATTTAAACACAAGTTTTATGACCACAAAAGGAAGGTTGGGATTGATTTTGGGGGTTATGGTCCCAACAGTTTAGGAATAATCAGTTTTCCACACTTTTTTTTGACATGAATCCTTTTTATTTTGGCATTATCAAATATTCCTTGAACTTTGATTTTGTTCTTATAGAGCAAAACAAAAGATTGAAGAAAAAAGATTGCAAAAACAAGAAATAGAGGAAGAAGGAAGAAGACAGAAAGAAATAGAAAGAAGAAAATTGGGACAGGATATGGCCAAACTTAAGCAATTTCAAGAAGAAAAGAAAAGAAAAGAGTTACAGGAGCAGTTAGCCAAGGAGAGGACAGAAAAGACTAAAGAAAGGGAGAGAATAAAACAAGAATTAGAAAAAGACAGGTATATTTATTTAAACTTGCAAAAGTCTGAAGACACTACAATGTTGCCTGTTGGTATATGTCTTTTAAATACATGACTGATGGTACACAACTCTTTTATCAAAGAAAAAAATGTATACAGAAACTTAGCTGTATTGTATTTGTTCTGATCATTTTTTTTTTGTCTTCCACCAAAGATTAAAACTTGTTTTGTGGTTTCGTCGGTTAGATTTTTATACGACCGCAAAATTTTTGCGGTCGTATATTGGTATGATGTTGTCATCGTCGTCGTCCAAAGACATTTGGTTTTTGCACTATAACTTAAGTATAAGTTAATAGAAATCTATGAAATTTAAACACAAGGTTTATGACAACAAAAAGAAGGTTGGGATTGATTTTGGAAGTTTTGATCCCAACAGTTTAAGAATAAGGGGCCAAAAAAGGGTCCAATAAGCATTTTTCTTGGTTTTCGCACAATAACTCTAGTATAAGTAACTAGAAATCTATGAAATTTAAACACAAGGTTTATGACCACAAAAGGAAGTTTTGGATTGATTTTGGGAGTTTTGGTTCCAATAGTTTAGGAATTAGGGGCCAAAAGGGTCCAAAAGTAAACTTTGTTTGATTTCATCAAAAATTGAATAATTGGGCTTTTAAAGTATATATATTGAAAATTTGCCAAAAAACTTAAGCATTAATAAATTCCATTGGAAATTTGCCAATAACTTTAGTTTAATGAACTTCATTGGAAATTTGCCAATATAAAATGTTGCTGATGAAGCTTTTTTGTTTATCTGGAGTTGTTTTTCTTTGTCCAGAATAGTAGTTGAATCAACTGATAAATTAAACCAATCTTTACCATTCAGTGATTACAAGTACTTTGATTACCATTCTAGGGTTATGCCCCTTTACAAGTGGAAAAATTGAAGATTTTTTTTGTTTCTGTTTTCTTAACTTATGTTTGTCTTAACCACGTTAACTAAATTTAATGAAATGTGTATATAATGCTTATTACCTCTAAGCTCAGTTTAAGTTCAATTTTTGGCAGCTTCTTTTTTACAGTTCTTGAGTTATGTCTCTTTATAACGTTATATGCTAGCGGGGGCATCATCTGTGTCCCTTTGGACACATTCCCCATTATTTTTTTTAGAAGTTAATTTCAACCATGACCTTATGTCATTTTATATTTTAATATTTTATGATGTATTTAAATGAGTAGTTATTGTTGCAAACTCCATTAGAAATTTGAATTGAGATCATTTTTGGAATAAGGAAAAGGGGGAGGTGAATAAAAAATTGGGGGGGGGGGGGGGGGTCAATTTTTCTCTTTTCAGATTTCTCCAAATATGTTTTTTTTTAGAGGATTAATTAATATTCAACTGCATAGTGAATTGCTCAAAAGCAAAAAAAAAGCTTTTGAGACTGACCCTGTTTAGTTGTAGACTTTTTGTTGTAAGAGTTTTCTCCCCAAACACTGTTGTCTCCTCCGTAACCGTAGAAGAAACTGTCATTATACTAATTGCTAGTTATATCATCAGGATGATTTGTCAAATTTTAATCAATTAGTAGACTCCATATGACAATTTTGAAATTTACTTAATTGATGAAATTTTGACACAAGGTTTATGACCACAAAAAGAAGGTTGGGATTGATTTTGGGAGTTTTGGTCCCAACATTTTAGGAATTAGGGGCCAAAAAGGGCCCAAATAAGCATTATTCTGAGTTTTCGCACTATAACTTTAGTTTAAGTGAATAAAATCTATGAAATTTTGACATAAGGTTTATGACCACAAAAGGAAGGTTGGGATTGATTTTGGGAGTTTTGGTTCAAACAGTTTAGGAATTAGGGGCCAAAAAAAGGGCCCAAATAAGCATTATTCTTGGTTTTTGCACAATAAATTTAGTATAAGAAAATAGATATCAGTGAAATTTAAACACAAGGTTTATGACCACAAAAGGAAGGGTTGGGATTGATTTTGGGAGTTGAGGTCCCAACAGTTTAGGAATTAGGGGCAAAAAAGGGGCCCAAATAAGCATTATTCTTGGTTTTTGCACCATAACTTAAGTATAAGTAAATAGAAATCTATGAAATTTAAACACAAGGTTTATGACCATAAAAGGAAGGTTGGGTTTGAATTTGGGAGTTTTGGTCCCAACAGTTTAGGAATAAGGGGCCCAAAGGGTCCAAAATTGAACTTTGTTTGATTTCATCAAAAATTGAATAATTGGGGTTATTTGATATCCTAAATCTAACTGTGTATGTAGATTCTTAATATTTGGTCCCGTTTTCAAATTGGTCTACATTAAGGTCCAAAGGGTCCAAAATTAAACTTAGTTTGATTTTAACAAAAATTGAATCCTTGGGGTTCTTTAATATGTTGAATCTAAAAATGAACTTAGATTTTGATTATGGGCCCAGTTTTCAAGTTGGTCCAAATGGGGGTCCAAAATTAAACTTTGTTTGATTTCATCAAAAATTGGAATAATTGGGGTTCTTTGATATGCCAAATCTAACTGTGTATGTAGATTATTAATTTTTGGTCTGTTTTCAAATTTGTCTACATTAAAGTCCAAAGGGTCCAAAATTAAACTTAATTTGATATTAACAAAAATTGAATTCTTGGGCTTTTTTGATATGCTGAATCTAAACATGTACTTAGATATTTGTTTATGGCCCCAGTTTTCAAGTTGGTTCAAATCAGGATCCAAAATTATTATATTAAGTATTGTGCAAAAGCAAGAAATTTTCAATTGCACAGTATTCAGCAATAGCAAGAAATCTTCAATTGCACAGTATTGTGCAATAGCAAGAAATTTTCAATTGCTCAGTATTGCGCAATAGCAAGAAATCTTCAATTGCACAGTATTGTGCAATAGCAAATATTTTCAATTGCACAGTATTGCGCAATAGCCAGAAATATCTAATTGCACAATTTTGTGCAATAGCAAGAAATTTTCAATTGATTGGAGTTGTCTTTCTTTGTCCAGAATAGTAGTTGAGTCAACTTAAATCATTGTTTTATACAATTTACAATGTATATTCACTTTTACTACCAACTGATAAATTAAAACAATCTTTACCATTCAGTGATAACAAGCACCTTTTGTTACATTTTAATATTTTATGATGTATTTAAATGAGTAGTTATTGTTGCAAACTCCATTAGAAATTTGAATTGAGATCAGTTTTGGTAAAAGGGAAAGGGGGATGTGAAAAAAAGGGGGGGGGGGGGGGGGGCTAAATTTTTCTCATTTCAGATCTCATAAATGAAAAGAAAATTTCTTCAAACATTTTTTTGAGAGGATTAATATTCAACAGCATAGTGAATTGCTCAAAGGCAAAATTTTTTTTTTAAGTTCATTAGACCACATTCATTCTGTGTCAGAAACCTATGCTGTGTCAACTATTTTATCACAATCCAAATTTAGAGCTGTATCCAGCTTGAATGTTGTGTCCATACTTGCCCCAACCATTCAGGGTTCAACCTCTGCGGTCGTATAAAGCTGCGCCCTGCGGAGCATCTGGTTCAATGATATAAACATTTTAAAAGTCATCTGGGGCCTAAACAAATTGAATGTTTGGGTTGATTTTTGTACCATATCATAAAGTAACAACTAATAGTGTAATAAATAAAATTTGTTATGAAAAAACAAATGTTTCAATTTTTGCTAATTTTTTGGTACCCTCGAGCCTCCTTAAGTGATATGTCAATGTATCTCATGAATGGTAGTAATACAGACCTAAGGTACTCGATTTGAGGTCCTGGGTTCATAAAAATATATTTGAGGTGAAAGGTCAAGGTCATGTTCTAAATTTTGACTTTTCATTTTTTCAATATCTCCTCCGTAACAGTAAAAAAAAAATAACAAATTTATTGTACTGAATTGCTAGTTATATCCTAAAGAAGATTTGTTAATTTTAACCGAACTAATTGGTAGACTTTATGACAGTTATTTCCCTTTTTGAATTTGACATAAGTGATATGTCAATGTATTGCATGAATGGTAAGTAATACAGACCTAAGGTATTTTAGGTCCTTGGTTCATCAAAAAATTAATTGAGGTCAAGATCAAGTTTTCAATTTTGACTTAACCTTGTTTTTGCATTTCCTCTAACACTTTTAAAGATATAAAGTGCAAAATGTTTGCTTTAATGTAATAAATATATGTTACATTTGGTCTGAAACAATTAATGGCATCTTATAGGAGTGCCCCTGAAATGTCTTAATATAAGGTTAATTGATTATTACTTCAACTTGGTTCATTATAAAGCCATATGACCAGTTACAAAAGGTTGGTTGACATATGACCTTGAAAAATATTATCTGGAATTGACCTAGAGAAAACCGGAAGTAGCCAATTTGCACTTATTCATGACGCGGAATCCTTGTATTTTGTAATATAAATACTACTCACTAATTAAGACCAGAATTGACTTTTGATAAACCTTAAGAATGTACTTAGGTGAGGTTTGGTAAAAATTAGGAAATTAAGAAATTAAAATTGATACTATAAACTGGTAGAGCATCAATTAAGGATAAAGATAAGCTAAAAATTTTAATAGGTCATGGACCTCCTTTTCGAGATATTTGAGATTTAAAATATGGCGGGAAAAGACTGACTCGGACTTTTACCTTATAATTGCATTGGTATCATTTGGGTCTCAAAACAAAAGAAAGAAAATCAAGAATCTTCTACAATTTTGGTAAATGACCTTTCATGAGCTATGAAGTCTTATATGAAAAAATAAATGGGTGTTATGGGGCAAAATATTTTACATTGTATTGTATGGAAAAACACCAAGGAGTCCGAACATTTGACACAAATTCCAAAACTTCACCTAAGTACATCCTTAAGTAGCCAATTATCTCTTGTTTTACAGGCAAAAGTATATAGAAACTATACTTTTTAGAATCAGTGTGAAAGAAGCTATCTTATGAGACAGGAAGTGATATTTACTTCACCAGAAGTAACACATCATCTCCCTTATTTCACTCAAAAGTATACAGAAACCATTTATTTATCACATCAGTATGAAGAAACTTATGATTGGATGCCAATTTCAATTTTGAGTAAACGGGAACTAGCTTCTTTTCAATAACTGTGAAAATTGATGTGGAAGGACCTTCATTTGTTCTCTGAACAATTGATTTTTAATTTTAGTTTATATCTGTTTTCAGTATTCAGACTAAATTATATAATAAATGTGACCAAAGAGCTTTTTATAACTAGACAAATACAAGAATATAGATATTATTCCACCATTTTAAAAGTTTCCACTGGTGTGTTATTCCAGTTCATTAAACTCTTTAACTAATAATCTTTCCCAAGTTCAGTTGCAGTACAAATATTTACTTTGAAGTTTAGCTCATTTCATCTACTGAGTCAGACTCTCAAGAATGGAAGTAATTTGATAAATATGCAACCATGTCTCAATGGAAAACAAAGATATGCATTGAAATTATGGAAAGAGCTCAGCCTTCCAATCTTTCTACAAGTAATTTCTATTTGTTTGAATTTCTCTTAGGGCCGAAAGAGCAGCTAAATACAGAAAAGATAGAGAAACACAAGAAAAACAGAAAGAAGAAATGAAACAAACAAAAGAATTAGCCCAGAATAAAATTAACAGTGAGGCTGAAGCAAAGAAAAGGTATCAAATAAAGACAAGTACACCTCTGCTCATAAGTTTGTAGTGGATAGTATGCTGTGTTTACTATATACAAAAATGTATCTATATGTCTTTTTATCTGTCTGTCTGTCCCTAACTATCCTTATGTATAACTCAGCTTCTGTATTATGGAATGTTAGTACATGTACCTTGTAATCAATATATATATAACAAGTCTAAAATGGTAAAACATCACCATAAAATAACAATAAAATGAACAAATGTTAGATATTTTGGATAATAGATATCCTTCATCAGTATGATCACGATGTAAAATGAATCATGTCAATCTATTCCAATTATAAAACTATCACAATCTTGAAATTTATACACAAAAAAAACAGATACCAGTCAGTGACGCTGGTACAATTTTAAAATTTCCAAACAGGACGCAATATATATATAAACGCCTTTAAATTGTACAAAACAACACCGATACAAAATCAAAGAACTGAAGTACTGAACACCGGATGACTGCAGGTTGTGGATGGTCAAAAGCACGTCACAGAAACAGATCACATCTCTATACCTGAAATTGCGGTTAATTTATAGAGATATATTTTTCTGATACAAGTGTGTGGATGATGAATAAATGACAGGAAATTCAACAGCACTGTAATAACTATTATATTGTAGTGATACATATCAGTATACCTGGGACTATTATACTGATATAATGATAGTCCCAGAGTATACACTGGTTTGTTGTTATATATTATATTAATATTACGGTTGCATGTATATAGTATTTTCATCTATTTGTATATCATTCTATTCTACTATTGCTAATATAGTGCAGTACAAGTGCATGGTGACACTCTTCTTTAAAAAAAATGGATATGAGAAGCCATTCATATTTTCCCGCAAAACAATTACAGAGATACCTCAAGGTCATTGCGATGTAAAAAGATAACTATAAACTTATAAACAAATTATAAGTTGAAGACATGTCATGTAAATAATTGTGTGTTGCTATGACATGTAGAAACTTTTAAACACCATTTTATTGATGAACTGCCAACTTTTGATATGTTATTTGTCCTTTAATTAAGAAATGGTTGGGCAAACAACTTCTTTATTTATTAGATAAACATTTGTAAACAATTCCTTGGTAAATCAAAATTTGTATTAAATTGACATTTATTAATTAATATTGAAAATGTGATTTAGTTTTCAGGCAGTAATTTACTATTGCTAATAAAAGATGTTTATATAAAGATTATTATTACAGAGAACAAGCTCGTCTTCAGATACGACTGCCAGATGGTTCTTCATTAACCAATGTGTTTCCATCAGGGGATAGATTACAAACAGTGCATGACTTTGTATCACAGGTGAGATACTGTGGGTTCATTATTATTTGTAGGAGTACAGTAGATAAATGTTCAAAGAAGAATTCATTTTTTATACGACCCCAAAATTTGAAAAAATTTTCGTCGTATATTGCTATCACGTTGGCTGCGTCGTCGTCGTCGTCGTTGTCTTCCGAATACTTTTAGTTTTCGCACTCTAACTTTAGTAAAAGTGAATGGAAATCTATGAAATTTTAACACAAGGTTTATGACCACAAAAGGAAAGTTGGTATTGATTTTGGGAGTTTTGGTCCCAACATTTTAGGAATTAGGGGCCAAAAAGGGCCCAAATAAGCATTTTCTTGGTTTTCGCACTATAACTGTAGTTTAAGTTAATAGAAATCTATGAAATTTTGACACAAGGTTTATGACCACAAAAGAACGGTTGGGATTGATTTTGGGAGTTTTGGTTTCAACAGTTTAGGAATTAGGGGCCAAAAAAGGGCCCAAATAAGCATTATTCTTGGTTTTCGCACAATAACTTTAGTTTAAGTAAATAGAAATCAATGAAATTTAAACACAATGTTAATGACTACAAAAGGAAGGTTGGTATTGATTTTGGGAGTTTAGGTCCCAACAGTTTAGGAATTAGGGGCCAAAAAGGGACCCAAATAAGCATTTTTCTTGGTTTTCGCACCATAACGTTAGTATAAGTGAATAGAAATCTATGAAATTTAAACACAAGGTTTATGACCATAAAAGGAAGGTTTGTATTGATTTTGGGAGTTTTGGTCCTAACAGAATAAGGGGCCCAAAGGGTCCAAAATTAAACTTTGTTTGATTTCATCAAAATTGAATAATTGGGGTTCTTTGATATGCCGAATTTAACTGTCATGACTGTGTATGTAGATACTTTTGGTCCCGTTTTCAAATTGGTCTACATTAAGGTCCAAAGGGTCCAAAATTAAACTTAGTTTGATTTTGACAAAAAATGAATCAGTTAGGTTCTTTGATATGCTGAATCTAAAAATGTACTTAGATTCTTGATTATTGGCCCAGTTTTCAAGTTGGTCCAAATCGGGGTCCAAAATTAAACTTTGTTTGATTTCATCAAAAATTGAATAAATGGGGTTCTTTGATATACCAAATCTAACTGTGTATGTAGATTCTTCATTTTTTGTCCTGTTTTCAAATTGGTCTACACTAAAGTCCATAGGGTCCAAAATTAAACTTAGTCTGATTTTAAAAAAATTGAAATCTTGGGGTTCTTTGATATGCTGAATCCAAAAATGTACTTAGATTTTTGATTATGGGCCCAGTTTTCAAGTTGGTCCAAATCAGGATCTAAAATTATTATATTAAGTATTGTGCAATAGCAAGTCTTTTCAATTGCACAGTATTGCGCAATGGCAAGAAATATCTAATTGCACAATATTGTGAAATAGCAAAAAAAAAATTAATTAGAGTTATCTTTCTTTGTCCAGAATAGTAAGCAAGAAATATCTAATTGCAAAATATTGTGCAATAGCAAGATTTTTTTTTAATTGGAGTTATCTTTCTTTGTCCAGAATCAACTTAAATCTTTGGTATATACAATATACAATGTATATTCACTTTTTACTACCAACTGATAAATTAAAATAATCTTTACCATTCAGTGATAACAAGCAGTTTTTTTACATCTTAATATTTTATGATGTATTTAAATGAGTAGTTATTGTTGCAAACTCCATTAGAAATTTTAATTGAGATTAGTTTTGGAATAAGGGAAAGGGGGATGTGATTAAAAAAATTGGGTTCAATTTTTCTCATTTGAAATTTCATAAATAAAAAAGAAAATTTCTTCAAACATTTTTTTGAGAGGATTAATATTCAACAGCATAGTGAATTGCTCTAAGAGAAAACAAAAATTTTAAGTTCATTAGAACACATTCATTCTGTGTCAGAAACCTATGCTGTGTCAACTATTTAATCACAATCCAAATTTAGAGCTGAATCCAGCTTGAATGTTGTGTCCATACTTGCCCCAACCGTTCAGGGTTTAACCTCTGCGGTCGTATAAAGCTACGCCCTGCGGAGCATCTGGTTATAAGCTTGTATGCAGACTTTGGAAACACATCCACAAAAATATAATTGTTCCTCAATCAACTAAAGTTGGTATGAACATATAATAAACACCCACAGTTGTAAACAAAACTTAAATGACACAAAAGAACCTTTTAGGATGGGTATTTACTATAAGGACCCTTGATAAAGTTAATCACTATGGTACTATTGTCAGTGTATTTCACCTGAAGAATAGGTGTTTATTGTGTAAATAGTGTTTGTCAAATGTGTTTTGGCCAAAAAATTATATGATCTGTTGCCATCTCTTTGTTCGCTTAAAAGGAAACCTTCCATAGCTAAGTGATAAATGGATTTTCAGCGTCGTCTGAAGACAGATGGTTTCCAGGTAATTACTTTAGTATAAGTAAATAGAAATCTATAGAATTTGAATACAAGGTTTATAACCACTAAAGAAATAAGACAAATAAGCAGACAAAAGCTGTTGAAGAACTGTCAAAAGAGAATGAAGACTTAAGAGAGTTGATCACTAGCCAAAGACAAATGATCCATGAACTTCAGATAAATGTTAAAGATAATGGTATTATTGCCAAACAAGCATTACAAATGTCTAACTATAATCAGCAGTATAGCAGAAAGTTCAACATAAAAGTGGTGAATTTCCCAGAAAACAATGATGAAAATTTAAGAGAGATCTTTAAAAGTAGAATTGTTAAAGACACTTTGAAGGTAAACATTCGACCTGATGAAATCCAAGCTATTCATAGGATACCAGGTAAACAAGGACAACATAGACCAGTCATTGTAAAACTCCTCAACTCTGAAGTGAAATGCCGCATTATGAGAGAAAAGAAAAACAAGCATAAACAATGCACTTTTAGACTAGTTGATGATGTTACAAAATCCATCACGGAACTGATTACTAGACTTTGTGATAGTGATCAACTTGATAGTGCTTGGTACTTTAATTGTGCTGTATTTATGGGAAAAGTGAAGCAGGTAGACGTTTAAAATTTGATATTTTTGATGACATTGCTAAGCGATTGAAATAGCTGTTAACTAATTGAGGAACATATTTTTCTATGACAGATACATTTCAACTGAAATTTAATTGTTTTGATATATAATATCTTACTTACACTCAAAATATACTAGTATTTATGGGAACTATCCACCAAATTTTTCATTATTTTAATGATTAATTTTATCATTATTTATGTAATCTTATCATTGGTTTTTTTTGGGGGTTTTTTTTCGTGCATTTTTCTTTTTCAGACTTAAAATTTTCATTTCAATGTTTTTCAATGTGAAATTTATGATTAATAATGACCATTCAATTATTATCTTTTGACAAGCAGTCAATTCCTTGTTTCAACATATTTACTTAGTTAAGCTTTTTGTTTATCTCTTGTACATTGTGTATATAAGAGTTTCTGGTTTTTTTTGGTTTTTTTCATCTCTATTAAAATAGAAGGTCATTTTTGTTAGTGAAAATAACATGCATTTTAAAATGTAGTATTTAATGCCATAAAAGCTGCAACACATCAAAGAGAACATCTATATGGATGTGGGTTATCTTAACAGTATAAATGTGAGAGAGAATGATTGTGTAAATGATTGTGCAAATGTAGTTTATTTAAGTTTATTTCATTGTATTACATTGTTTTGCTTGCTCTTGTGTATAGACAAAAATATTGTATCTCAAGTCAATATAACATAATGGATAATCATATAAAAATTTTGTCAATGAATGTTAGGGGTCTTTTCTCCAGTGCTAAGAAAAGATCTGATGTCTTCAACTGGGCGAAATCAAAAAATAGTTTGATTGTGTGTTTTCAAGAGACACACAGTACAAGAGATATTGAAACTTTATGGGGGGATGAATGGGGTCATCAGTGTTACTTCAGTCATGGTGATAGTAGAAGTGCTGGAGTTTGTGTCATGTTCAGGGGTGGTTATGATTACGAAGTTCATGAATCTCTTATAGACCAACATGGACGATACATCATATTAGACTTGACTCTATTCGATCAAAGGTTAACTTTGGTATGTTTATATGGTTATAACACAGATAAACCAGATTTTTTCTGTGATATCCTACAGAAAACTATGAGATTTTCGAATACAAGTTTCATCTTCTTGGGTGACTGGAATGTAGTGCAGGATAAGAATGAGGATACTTTTTATACGACCGCAAAATTTGAAAAAATTTTCGTCGTATATTGCTATCACGTTGGCGTCGTCGTCTGCGTCATCGTCTGCGTCGTCGTCGTCGTCCGAATACTTTTAGTTTTCGCACTCTAACTTTAGTAAAAGTGAATGGAAATCTATGAAATTTTAACACAAGGTTTATGACCACAAAAGGAAGGTTGGTATTGATTTTGGGAGTTTTGGTCCCAACATTTTAGGAATTAGGGGCCAAAAAGGGCCCAAATAAGCATTTTCTTGGTTTTCGCACTATAACTTTAGTTTAAGTTAATAGAAATCTATGAAATTTTGACACAAGGTTTATGACCACAAAAGAACGGTTGGGATTGATTTTGGGAGTTTTGGTTTCAACAGTTTAGGAATTAGGGGCCAAAAAAGGGCCCAAATAAGCATTATTCTTGGTTTTCGCACAATAACTTTAGTTTAAGTAAATAGAAATCAATGAAATTTAAACACAATGTTAATGACTACAAAAGGAAGGTTGGTATTGATTTTGGGAGTTGAGGTCCCAACAGTTTAGGAATTAGGGGCCAAAAAGGGACCCAAATAAGCATTTTTCTTGGTTTTCGCACCATAACGTTAGTATAAGTAAATAGAAATCTATGAAATTTAAACACAAGGTTTATGACCATAAAAGGAAGGTTGGTATTGATTTTGGGAGTTTTGGTCCCAACATAATAAGGGGCCCAAAGGGTCCAAAATTAAACTTTGTTTGATTTCATCAAAATTGAATAATTGGGGTTCTTTGATATGCCGAATCTTACTGTCATGACTGTGTATGTAGATTCTTAACTTTTGGTCCCGTTTTCAAATTGGTCTACATTAAGGTCCAAAGGGTCCAAAATTAAACTTAGTTTGATTTTGACAAAAAATGAATCAGTTAGGTTCTTTGATATGCTGAATCTAAAAATGTACTTAGATTCTTGATTATTGGCCCAGTTTTCAAGTTGGTCCAAATCGGGGTCCAAAATTAAACTTTGTTTGATTTCATCAAAAATTGAATAAATGGGGTTCTTTGATATACCAAATCTAACTATGTATGTAGATTCTTCATTTTTGGTCCTGTTTTCAAATTGGTCTACACTAAAGTCCAAAGGGTCCAAAATTAAACTTAGTCTGATTTTAACAAAAATTGAAATCTTGGGGTTCTTTAATATGCTGAATCCAAAAATGTACTTAGATTTTTTATTATGGGCCCAGTTTTCAAGTTGGTCCAAATCAGGATCTAAAATTATTATATTAAGTATTGTGCAATAGCAAGTCTTTTCAATTGCACAGTATTGCGCAATGGCAAGAAATATCTAATTGCACAATATTGTGAAATAGCAAATTTTTTTTAATTAGAGTTATCTTTCTTTGTCCAGAATAGTAAGCAAGGAATATCTAATTGCAAAATATTGTGCAATAGCAAGATTTTTTTTTAATTGGAGTTATCTTTCTTTGTCCAGAATCAACTTAAATCTTTGTTATATACAATATACAATGTATATTCACTTTTTACTACCAACTGATAAATTAAAATAATCTTTACCATTCAGTGATAACAAGCAGTTTTTTTGCATCTTAATATTTTATGATGTATTTAAATGAGTAGTTATTGTTGCAAACTCCATTAGAAATTTTAATTGAGATTAGTTTTGGAATAAGGGAAAGGGGGATGTGATTAAAAAAATTGGGTTCAATTTTTCTCATTTGAAATTTCATAAATAAAAAAGAAAATTTCTTCAAACATTTTTTTGAGAGGATTAATATTCAACAGCATAGTGAATTGCTCTAAGAGAAAACAAAAAATTTAAGTTCATTAGAACACATTCATTCTGTGTCAGAAACCTATGCTGTGTCAACTATTTAATCACAATCCAAATTTAGAGCTGAATCCAGCTTGAATGTTGTGTCCATACTTGCCCCAACCGTTCAGGGTTCAACCTCTGCGGTCGTATAAAGCTACGCCCTGCGGAGCATCTGGTTGTACTTATAATGTAATACATGACAGAAACCCCAACTCCAGGAGAAAGATTGATAGAAACCTCAACTCCAGGAGAAAGATTGATGAAATTAAGGACACACTTTTGCTGTTAGACCCTTGGAGGACTTGTTATCCTAGTGATAGAAAATTTACATGGCGTCATAAATCTCCCATTAAACAGATCCGTCTTGATTATTATCTTGTATCTGAAGACCTTTTTACATTGATGGAATCAACAAAAATTATTCCTGGACACAGGACAGATCACTCTGCCATTATATTTACTTTTACAGCATCCTTAGCTAAGTGGGGCAAAGGATACTGGAAATTTAATTCTCAGCTTTTAAGAGAACCTGCATATGGAGATTTAGTTATAAACTGCATCAGAGACACTGTTTCTGAGTATTTCTCTGGGGGTGATTTCGAAGATTTTCTTCATGTTCAGTTATCTTGCAGTAATCAGCTATTTTTAGAGGTTCTAAAAATGAAGATTCGTAGTCTTACTATCTCCTACTGTATTAAAAAATCAAGGGAAGAAAAAGATGTTTTCAAGGGACTGGAGTTAGAAATCCAGTCTTTAGAAAACAGTTTAAATTTAAACCCTAGCGAAATTAATGTGACGTCACTCAATCAGAAAAAGTGTGAATTAGAGAAGCGACGACAGACATTAGTTGAGGGCCTCATTCTCCGTTCTCGTGTAAATTGGCATGAGAATGGAGAAAGATGCACTAACTATTTTTGTAAGTTAGAAAAGAAAGCCTTTTTAAATAAAACCATGACTGAACTCATTGATGACCAAGGAAATCAAATTTCTGATCAGTCTAAAATATTGTTTGAACAGGAGCAGTTTTATAGGACACTTTACACATCTAAGTCATTCAGTAATGATGACAATCAATTTTTTAAACATGACATAAAACTCAGTGCAGAACAAAACTTCTTTGTGGGAATGTGGGGAAGCTTTAAAACAGATTCAAAATGGCAAGTCTCCTGAATCTGATGGATTTACAGTGGATTTTTTCAAAAAAAAATTTTGGAAAGATATTGGTCCATTTGTCTTTAGATCTCTGCAATTTGGATATGAGTTGGGCCATTTTTCAGATTTTCAATACCAAAGTATTATTACTTGTATTCCTAACGAAGGGAAAGATAGGAGGTACATGGATAACTGGCGACCAATCAGCTTGATGAACACAGATATGAAAATTGCATCTGCAGTTCTTGCTGGTAGAGCTAAAAAGGTACTGTTCGCCATTATTAGTGACACACAAAAGGGCTTTATGAAAGGGAGATTCATAGGAGAGAACACTATACTTCTATATGATTTAATGCACTATCTAGAAAAAAATGATATAGAAGGATTGTTATTACTAGTAGATTTTGAAAAAGCCTTTGATTCTATAGAATGGGATTTTTTAAAGCAGGCTTTGATTAGTTTTAATTTTGGTCCTTCGTTTTGTAAATGGTTTGATGTGCTTTATGCAGATGCTAAGAGCTGTGTCATTAATAATGGTAATATGTCCCAATTTTTCAACCTTGAAAGAGGCTGTCGCCAGGGGGACCCGTTATCTCCCTATTTGTTTATTATTGGGGTGGAATTACTTGCAATACAGCTAAAAGGGAATCCAAAAATAAAAGGGGTGAATATAAATGGGAATCTGCCACTCATTAGTCAGTATGCAGATGATACGTTTCTTACACTGGATGGAAGTGAAGATTCATTAAAAGAGACCCTTTCTTGTTTTGAAAAAATTCACAAAGTCTCAAGATTAAAGATAAATACAACTAAAACAAAAGTTGTTTGGATTGGAAGTAAGAGATATTCTGACTTGGTTTTATTTCCTGAAACAAATCTAAGCTGGTCCTGTTCAAACTTAAAGGTTTTAGGATTAAATTTCTCTTTAGATCTAAAGTGTATGCCCAGTTTGAATTTCAGAGCAAAAATCATTGATATTTCAAAATTGTTGAAAAGTTGGCAGCATAGGAAGCTAACACTACTTGGCAAAGTTACTGTTATTAAGACTCTTGCACTTCCAAAATTGATTCATTTGCTTACATCTTTACCTAATATATGTCAATCCATGTTTAATGAAATCAACAGATTATTCTTTAATTGTATATGGGATGGAAAAACAGAAAAAAATCAAACGTGATACACTGATTGCAGATAAAAAGGAGGGAGGTTTGAAAATGGTTCATTTACAATCTTTCAACCTGTATCTTAAAGTCGGTTGGGTGAGGCGATTTTTTCAAATTTGAATGGGGACTGGCAAAATATTCGATATTGAAAAAATTTGGAGGTGCAAGATCTTTTTCTTTACAAAACTTCAAATTTTTGGAGATTGGAAATCAACTCAGCAATCCTTTTTGGAAAGATGTTTTTCAAGCTCATCTAAACCACATGTTAAAACTGATGTCAAGGAATATCTCTCGCTGGATATCTTGAATTTTGTGAAAACAGAAGATTTCCCATTATATAACAGATGGGGAGTTGGTGGTGTGCAAAACCTCTGTCACATTTTTGACCATCAAAGAAGAGATTTTTTCACATTTGATCAGATTAAACAAAACTTCCAGACAAATATTTATATGCACCATTATAGTTTAATATCAAATATCCCTATGGAGGTAATACAGTGTATTAGGGAAAACACTGATACTTGACTAAGAAAATTTTACTCTGCAGGAAAAAAATTTGGAGAAAATTACTAGCAGTAAAAATATCAAATTCATATATAATAATCTTATTGTAAAATGTGCATATCCTCCAGTTGTAAAATTTTCAAAATGGGAGGATGAGCTGCATTCTAACATTGAAGACTGGAAGAAATACTTTTGTATACTTCAGAAAGGTTGTAGAGATACATATTTGTATAATTTCCAATATAAGTTTTTACATAGGACTATTCCTACAAATACATTTTTATATAAAATTAAAATCAAAGATACAAAGTTATGTTCTTTTTGTAGATATGAAGATGAAACTATTGGACATTTATTTTATGATTGTCAAGTGACATCAAATTTTTTATATTTGTTTTGTGCTTGTCTGAAAAATTTCTATGTTAACATTGATTTTAAGAAAAAAAACTTTTTTCTTGGTTTTGTAGAAGAAAGATTATTTTAAATCAGAGAGAGAGAGAGAGAGAGAGAGAGACAGACAGACAGACAGACAGACAGACACACAGACACACAGACACAGACAGACAGACAGACAGAGAGAGAGAGAGAGAGAGAGAGAGGAGAGACAGACAGACAGACAGACAGACAGACACAGACAGACAGACAGACAGACTCAGACAGACAGACAGACAGACAGACAGACAGACAGACAGACAGACAGACAGACAGAAAGACAGACAGACAGACAGAACAGACAGACAGACAGACAGACAGAGAGAGAGAGAGACAGACAGTCAGACAGACAGACAAACAGACAGACAGACACAGAGAGAGAGAGAGAGAGAGAGAGAGACAGACAGACAGAGAGACAGAGACAGAGACAGAGAGAGAAAAGAGATTTTCCAAAAAGTTATATTTTAGTTTGTGTAAATCTTGATAAACAATAGTCTTTTGTTGTTATATATTTGAAACCCTGTAACACCTTAGTCAGGTGGTGCTGTAAGGGTGATGTTAAGTCCTGACTATTGAAAAAATAAATAAAAAATTAAGAAAAAAACAAGTACAAAGTTGAAGAGCAATGAGGATCCAAAATTCCAAAAAGTTGTGCCAAATATGGCAAAGGCAATCTATGCTTGGGATAAGAAAAAATTCAAAGTTGTGTAAACAGGAAATTTATAAAAATGACCACATTATTGATATTCAACTTAACAAAAACTTGACTAAGAAAACTTGTACAAGAAAACTGTGATAGTGACAATGGGCCTTTACAGTGAATTTTATATAAAAATTGAAACAAATCCCTAATTTATTCAGCTCTTGAATACAATTAGTTATAGAAAATATATAACATTATGCAAAAAAAAAAAATTGACAAAATCTGGTGATATTATGTGTCTCTATGCTATTAGAAATAGCTTTAATATAACAGCATCCAAAGTATGGCTTTTGTGATCACAGAATAAATGGTGCAAGTGCAGTCAGGATTCTACTTCGTCAAAATTATCTCCCCATTACACCAGTTCATTTTCACAATTGTAGAAATGGAAGCCATTGTATTTTAAAAGACAAATGTATCTACTAGCTAATGAATGAGCATCAGTTAATGATCTTGTCTGCATTGATTCAACTTAAAATTATTGTTTGATCGGTTGTCAGGTTGAATTTTGAAAATTCTTAAACATTTAAAAAAATTCTAATTAAATAAATTGTGGAAGGGCAGACTAAAAATTTTCAGTGGTTGAAGATTATAAACCCTAATTATATTTTTTCAAAGATATGCATTTTCATCATCCAAATTAAAAGACCCATATATTTCATCTTTTCATTGTTTTTTATGTTATAAAGTCAACTTGTAGCTTTGATATATAAAAATGATAGAATCTAAAGCGAGATGATATATCAAATACTCTTGCTTTGTACGTATTAAAGACAATATATACACCTCAAACACGCCCTGACATAAAAAGGTGCACTCGATTTTCTCTTTTCAATACAATTGTTACCCATTTTTTGGAATTTTTTCTTGAATCACATAATGGGAGGGCATACACGAAAATTACTGAACTAATAGATTGATACGTTCTCCGTCCGTGGTAAATTCTTTTTTTTAAATCGGAGGTTATGCATTTTTTACATCCAACTTGATAGATACCCATGTTGTCGACTTGATAACTAATTGTTCTGCATTACTATGAAATAGATAAATTGAAAACTTATGCAAATGGTGTTTTTAAAAGAAACACTTCGTAATTGGCCGGAGAACACAGTTATTTCGTAGTGAATTTCTTTTAGACAATAAATTCAAATTAAAAAAAATCGCACCTGCTCTTTTTCAAAATATTAGAGTGTAGTGTATTACTAGTGGGACAAAATTTATATCAGGCAACGTAATAAAATTTGACCTTTTTTAACCTGACCAAATCACTACTTAACATAAAGATTCAGCACCCAAATTTTTATAACATGTAATTACATCCCCCTACTTAATATTTCATGCATTAGATATCAAGACATAAATTAGGAATGTGTATCAAATAAAAAATGCAAGTTATACACTGTTTACAGAAGGGACTATATTCGTAGACAAAGAAAACCAAAGGACGATAACTGTGTCCTTGGACCAATTGAGAAGAAAAGTGTCGTTTAATTTGTTTCTATTAACTTTTAAAATTTTTGTTACTTTAGTAAACATTACAGTAAGCATTTATCGCCTTCTCTAACAAAGAGCTTCGTTTCTTTTGTTCTATTTCAACTGTGTTTCCGCCTGAGTGATTTATAATGTATCTTTCAGTTTTTACCTTATTTTAAAAACTGAACATTGAATAGCAAGTGTTTTGGTCCAGATATCTTCTCCCTTTTTCTGTCTTTTGTTTTTATTATTTTGTGGGTAGATTTATATACAGATTTACTACTGGATCCAATACACCTTATCGCTATGTGTCCGCTATTACTGGACATCACAAAAGTTCCTATAAAATATTGATGTCATAATAAAAAATATCTGACGCCATAATGGAAAAGACCACAAACAATGCCGAAAATACCGGTGTCATATGGTATTTTGAACCCCATGGTAAATTGACCCCGGGGTCAAAATACCGCTATGGTAAATTGAACCCCCCCATGGTAATTGAACCCCCCCTGTATGGAAAATTGAACCCCCATGGTAAATTGAACCCCCCTGTTTTTTTCATCCTAGATGAATATTAGAACATTTTACATTATTCTAAAGCTTATCATAGATTAAAAAATCATTCATACAAGAAGGGGAGGTACATTTTCCATGCTCAATTAAAAGAAATATCTTTGCTTGGTATAAGTGCTCTGAAGTCTTTACCAACAAAATGTCATTCAAAATACTTATTGACACATTATAACTAGACCATATGTAGCTTGAATGCTTTAATTATTTGTAATTATAACATATGTTAATATATATATAAGGGTAGTTTTGATTTTCCATGGTAAAAAAAGGGGGAGGGGGTCAAAATACCATGGCAAAGTAAAATTTAAAAAATATCTTTTCCAGCAAGTTAAATACATACAAACTACTTATTTGTGTATTCTAACTACATAAAAGAGTTCGAATTGCCAGAATTTCTGAAATTAAAGGCTAGTAGGGGTTCAATATACCGCAGGAGGGTCAAAATACCATGGCAAAGTAAAATTTTCAAAATATCTTTTCCATCAAAGTTAATACATACAAACTACTTGTGTGTGTATATTAACTACATATAAGAGCTAAAATTGCCAGATTTTTTTGAATTGTCTATAGAAAGGGGTTCAATATACCGCATGGGGGGTCAAAATACCATGGCAAAGTAAAATTTTCAAAATATCTTTTCCATCAAAGTTAATACATACAAATTACTTGTGTGTGTATATTAACTAAAAATAAGAGCTAAAATTGCCAGATTTTTTTGAATTGTCTATAGTAAGGGGTTCAATATACCGCAGGGGGGTCAAAATACCATGGCAAAGTAAAATTTTCAAAATATCTTTTCCATCAAAGTTAATACATACAAACTACTTGTGTGTGTATATTAGCTACATAAAAGAGCTAAAATTGCCAGATTTTTTTGAATTGTCTATGAAAGGGGTTCAATATACCGCAGGGGGGTCAAAATACCATGGCAAAGTAAAATTTTCAAAATATCTTTTCCAGCAATTTTAATACATAGAAACTACTTATTTGTGTATTCTAACTACATAAAAGAGTTTAAATTGCCAGAATTTCTGAAATTAAAGGCCTTGAGTAGGGGGTTCAATATACCGCAGAGGGGTCAAAATACCATGGCAAAGTAAAATTTTCAAAATAACTTTTCCAGCAAGTTTAATACATACAAACTGCTTATTTGTGTATTCTAACTACATTAAAAAGTTAGAAATGCCAGAACTTTTTAAATTAAATGTCTATGAGTGAGGGGTTCAATATACCGCAGGGGGGTCAAAATACCATGGCAAAGTAAAATTTTCAAAATATCTTTTCCATCAAAGTTAATACATACAAACTACTTGTGTGTGTATATTAGCTACATAAAAGAGCTAAAATTGCCAGATTTTTTTGAATTGTCTATAGAAAGGGGTTCAATATACCGCAGGGGGTCAAAATACCATGGCAAAGTAAAATTTTCAAAATATCTTTTCCAGCAATTTTAATACATAGAAACTACTTATTTGTGTATTCTAACTACATAAAAGAGTTTAAATTGCCAGAATTTCTGAAATTAAAGGCCTTGAGTAGGGGGTTCAATATACCGCAGAGGGGTCAAAATACCATGGCAAAGTAAAATTTTCAAAAACTTTTCCAGCAAGTTTAATACATAAAAAATGCTTATTTGTGTATTCTAACTACATTAAAAAGTTAGAAATGCCAGAACTTTTTAAATTAAAGGTCTAGAGTGAGGGGTTCAATATACCACAGGGGGGTCAAAATACCATGGCAAAGTAAAATTTTCAAAATATCTTTTCCATCAAAGTTAATACATACAAACTACTTGTGTGTGTATATGAACTACATATAAGAGCTAAAATTGCCAGATTTTTTTGAATTGTCTATAGTAAGGGGTTCAATATATCGCAGGGGGTCAAAATACCATGGCAAAGTAAAATTTTAAAAATATCTTTTCAAACAAGTTTAATACATACAAACTACTTATTGGTGTATTCTAACTACATAAAAGAGTTAGAATTGCCAGAATTTTTGAAATTAAGGGCCTAGAGTAGGGGTTCAATATACTGCAGGGGGGTCAAAATACCATGGCAAAGTAAAATTTTCAAAATAACTTTTCCAGCCAATTTAATACATACAAACTACTTATTGGTGTATTCTAACTACATAAAAGAGTTAGAATTGCCAGAATTTCTGAAATTAAGGGCCAAGAGTAGGGGGTTCAATATACCGCAGGGGGGGTCAAAATACCATGGCAAAGTAAAATTTTCAAAATATCTTTTCCATCAAGTTTAATACAAACAAACTACTTGTGTGTGTATATTAACTACATATAAGAGCTAAAATTGCCAGATTTTGTTGAATTGTCTATAGAAAGGGGTTCAATATACCGCATGGGGCGTCTAAATACCATGGCAAAGTAAAATTTTCAAATATCTTTTCCATCAAAGATAATACATACAAACTACTTGTGTGTGTATATTAACTACATACAAGAGCTAAAATTGCCAGATTTTTTTGAATTGTCTATAGTATATATATATTGCAGGGGGGTAAAAATACAATGACAAAGTAAAATTTCAAAATATCTTTTCCAGCAAGTTTAATAAATACAAACTACTTATTGGTGTATTCTAACTACATAAAAGAGTTAGAATTGATAGAATTTCTGAAATTAAAGGCCTGGAGTAGGGGGTTCAATATACCGCAGGGGGTCAAAATACCATGGCAAAGTAAAAAATTTTCAAATATCTTTTCCAGCAAGTTTAATACATACAAACTACTTATTGGTGTATTCTAACTACATAAAAAAGTTCAAATTGCCAGAATTTCTCAAATTAAAGGCCTAGAGTAGGGGGTTCAATATACCGCAGGGGGGTCCAAATACCATGGCAAAGTAAAATTTCCCCCTACTATAGACCTTGAATTTCAAAAATTCAAGGTTCTAACTCCTTAACATAGTTATAATACTCCAATAAGTAGTTTGTATGTATTTAATTTACTGGAAAAGATATTTTGAAAATTTTACTTAGCCATGGTATTTTGACCCCCTGCGGTATATTGAACCCCCTACTATAGACCTTGAATTTCAAAAATTCAAGCTATTCTAACTCCTTAACATAGTTATAATACTTCAATAAGTAGTTTGTATGTATTAAATAAACTGGAAAAGATATTTTGAAAATTTTACTTAGCCATGGTATTTTGACCCCCCTGCGGTATATTGAACCCCCTACTATAGACCTTGAATTTCAAAAATTCAAGCTATTCTAACTCCTTAACATAGTAATAATACTTCAATAAGTAGTTTGTATGTATTAAATAAACTGGAAAAGATATTTTGAAAGTTTTACTTAGCCATGGTATTTTGACCCCCCTGCGGTATATTGAACCCCCTACTATAGCCCTTGAATTTCAAAAATTGAAGCTATTCTAACTCCTTAACATAGTTATATTACTCCAATAAGTAGTTTGTATGTATTTAATATACTGGAAAAGATATTTTGAAAATTTTACTTAGCCATCATATTTTGAACCCCCTGCGGTATATTGAACCCCCTACTATAGACCTTGAATTTCAAAAATTGAAGCTATTCTAACTCCTTAACATATTAATATTACTCCAATAAGTAGTTTGTATGTATTTAATATACTGGAAAAGATATTTGTAAAATTATACTTAGCCATGGTATTTTGACCCCCCATGCGGTATATTCAACCCCCTACTATAGACCTTGAATTTTAAAAATTCAAGCTATTCTAAATCCTTAACATAGTTATATTACTCCAATAAGTAGTTTGTATGTATTAAATAAACTGGAAAAGATATTTTGAAAATTTTACTTAGCCATGGTATTTTGACCCCCTGCGGTATATTGAACCCCCTACTATAGACCTTGAATTTCAAAAATTCAAGCTATTCTAACTCCTTAACATAGTTGTAATACTCCAATAAGTAGTTTGTATGTATTTAATATACTGGAAAAGATATTTTGAAAATTTTACTTAGCCATGGTATTTTGACCCCCCTGCGGTATATTGAACCCCCTACTATAAACCTTCAATTTCAAAAATTCAAGCTATTCTAACTCCTTAACATAGTTATAATACTTCAATAAGTAGTTTGTAAATATTTAATAAACTGGAAAAGATATTTTGAAAATGTTACTTAGCCATGGTATTTTGACCCCCCTGCGGTATATTGAACCCACTACTATAGACCTTGAATTTCAAAAATTCAAGCTATTCTAAATCCTTAACATAGTTATATTACTCCAATAAGTAGTTTGTATGTATTTAATATACTGGAAAAGATATTTGTAAAATTTTACTTAGCCATGGTATTTTGACCCCCCTGCGGTATATTGAACCCCCTACTATAGACCTTGAATTTTAAAAATTCAAGCTATTCTAAATCCTTAACATAGTTATATTACTCCAATAAGTAGTTTGTATGTATTAAATAAACTGGAAAAGATATTTTGAAAATTTTACTTAGCCATGGTATTTTGAACCCCCTGCGGTATATTGAACCCCCTACTATAGACCTAGAATTTCAAAAATTCAAGCTATTCTAAATCCTTAACATAGTTATATTACTCCAATAAGTAGTTTGTATGTATTTAATATACTGGAAAAGATATTTGTAAAATTTTACTTAGCCATGGTATTTTGACCCCCCTGCGGTATATTGAACCCCCTACTATAGACCTTGAATTTCAAAAATTGAAGCTATTCTAACTGCTTAACATAGTTATACAATGTATTACTCCAATAAGTAGTTTGTATGTATTTAATATACTGGAAAAGATATTTGTAAAATTTTACTTAGCCATGGTATTTTGACCCCCCTGCGGTATATTGAACCCCCTACTATAGACCTTGAATTTTAAAAATTCAAGCTATTCTAAATCCTTAACATAGTTATATTACTCCAATAAGTAGTTTGTATGTATTAAATATACTGGAAAAGATATTTTGAAAATTTTACTTAGCCATGGTATTTTGAACCCCCTGCGGTATATTGAACCCCTACTATAGACCTTGAATTTCAAAAATTGAAGCTATTCTAACTCCTTAACATAGTTATATTACTCCAATAAGTAGTTTGTATGTATTTAATATGCTGGAAAAGATATTTTGAAAATTTTACTTAGCCATGGTATTTTGACCCCCCTGAGGTATATTGAACCCCCTACTATAGTATAGACCTTGAATTTCAAAAATTCAAGCTATTCCAACTCCTTAACATAGTTGTAATACTCCAATAAGTAGTTTGTATGTATTTAATATACTGGAAAAGATATTTTGAAAATTTTACTTAGCCATGGTATTTTGAACCCCCTGCGGTATATTGAACCCCCTACTATAGACCTTGAATTTCAAAAATTGAAGCTATTCTAACTCCTTAACATATTAATATTACTCCAATAAGTAGTTTGTATGTATTTAATATACTGGAAAAGATATTTGTAAAATTATACTTAGCCATGGTATTTTGACCCCCCATGCGGTATATTCAACCCCCTACTATAGACCTTGAATTTTAAAAATTCAAGCTATTCTAAATCCTTAACATAGTTATATTACTCCAATAAGTAGTTTGTATGTATTAAATAAACTGGAAAAGATATTTTGAAAATTTTACTTAGCCATGGTATTTTGACCCCCTGCGGTATATTGAACCCCCTACTATAGACCTTGAATTTCAAAAATTCAAGCTATTCTAACTCCTTAACATAGTTGTAATACTCCAATAAGTAGTTTGTATGTATTTAATATACTGGAAAAGATATTTTGAAAATTTTACTTAGCCATGGTATTTTGACCCCCCTGCGGTATATTGAACCCCCTACTATAGACCTTCAATTTCAAAAATTCAAGCTATTCTAAATCCTTAACAAAGTTATTATAATACTCCAATAAGTAGTTTGTATGTATTTAATATACTGGAAAAGATATTTTGAAAATTTTACTTAGCCATGGTATTTTGACCCCCCTGCGGTATATTGAACCCCCTACTATAGACCTTCAATTTCAAAAATTCAAGCTATTCTGAATCCTTAACAAAGTTATTATAATACTCCAATAAGTAGTTTGTATGTATTTAATATACTGGAAAAGATATTTTGAAAATTTTACTTAGCCATGGTATTTTGACCCCCTGCGGTATATTGAACCCCCTACTATAGACCTTGAATTTCAAAAATTCAAGCTATTCTAACTCCTTAACATAGTTATAATACTCCAATAAGTGGTTTGTATGTGTTAAAAATGCTGGAAAAAATATTTTGAAAATTTTGCTTAGCCATGGTATTTTGACCCCCCTGCGGTATATTGAACCCCCTACTTAAAACCACAAATTTAAAAAAATGATAGCCAATAAATTGTAAATTAGATTATCTGCAATACTATTTATCAAAAACAGGGGGGTTCAATATACCGCAGGGGGGTTCAAAATACCATATGTGAAAAATGACCCCGGGTATTTTGACCCCGGGTTCACTTTTTAGGGGGTTCAAAATACCATATGACACCGGAAGTATCTTGCAGGAGAGGCACTGTTATGGTTTTATTGCACGAGAGGCATTTGATCAATCTGAATATAACTAATCAGTTGTTTTTAAACTTGTACAATATGACCATTTTCAATGTTATATTGTCAGGATTAAAGATATGACATATGGCTCTAGGTTTGTGGTAATCAATTAACTTTCAAGTCATTGTAATGTTCACAATAATATAAAAACTGACCAGTTGTCACATACTAAGGAGGTAACTATTTGCATGTGGAAATATTCTTTATTTATCTAGATACACTTAAGTTCAATGTTGATTTCCTATTGATGCCTTTTGTTCATCTTGACGATTTTAAGCCATTTGTTATTGAAAGTTCAGAAAATAAGGTGGATCATTTTTCAGTTTCAATATTAAAAGATGGTTAACATAATGTCTCTTGCTTTCTTTTATTTTTTTTAAACAGCAATTGAAATGAGGTTCTTTTTCTTATTTTCAATATACTGATAATTTACAATTAAATTGGAATCCATTTCTGTCCAAAAGGTAATTATCAAAACTATGTTTTCACCACATCCTTAATGAAATTACACCACATCCTTAATGGAATTACACCACAAATATATTGAAATCTATATTGAGACCTCTGTGCTTTCTGGTCAATTAAGATATTTCAGTTTTAAAAAAACATTAGTACTAAAGCTAATTTATAGAAAACTGTAATTGACTAACTAAAATATAAATATAAAATATAACTTTCTGGTAGTAAGACCCGTCACGGCCAGGCTGGGAAACTGGATAGGCAAATGCTCACATTAAATCTGTATTGATACAGTGTGTTAAATGTCTTCCTTTTTACACCATAACCCATGGTGGTGCTCCTACTAAAGGAGGGAGATACGGAACATACATACATACATTGGAGGTTGCACCATCATTAGATAAAAAGATAGGGCTATGCATATTTTGTTTGTTTTTTTGTTGTGATGTGTTAATAAATATAAAAATTATCAAAATATTTTTGGCAAATCAATATAGAATTAACAATATTTTATTTCACCATTTGTTTAGTTTCATTACATTTATAACAAACTAAATTTAGAAATACTTGAATTTTTTTTACATAGATTGATAAAGAAGGTATATTTCAACAGCAAATAAACATGATGAATTCACCCAATACAATGATTTATAACAATGAAAGTCGTAGAAAGCCAGGCATAGGTATTGCCTTTCAGGCACCATTGGCGGTTGCATGGGACTCAGCAATTGTTAAGTTTTCTGCTAAAGTCAGATTGATGGTAATTACTTGTGAACGAGGAGCAAAAGATACCAGAGGCACATTCAAACTCATAACTCGAAAATAAACTAACAATATGAAATGGATATTCCATAACTGTCAACAAACTTGTGATGAAATGTGAAAACTTACAAATGGATGACTTCAGCTTCACTGCTTTGAACTCTTGATTAAATAGCTACCTTGTAAGAAGCATACCTCTATCAATGAAATCATTATAGGAAATACAAGCCCTGGAATATTGTATCAACTGGGAGATATATATACTCCAGATGCAATACTGTGAAAGATACTGATATCTTCTATAAAATTGCATTACCTACTATCAGTACCTTTTAGTTTGATGACTATTTCGAGACCTTGCTCCGTAGGTCATGATCTAGTGACCATGGATTGATGAGCAATTTTCATTGTTAAGTTTCTTCTAAGGTCATATAAATTAGAAGATGTGGTATGATTGCCAATGAGACAACTCTCCACAAGAGACCAAAATGACACAGAAATTAACAACTATAGGTCACTGTACTGCCTTCAACAATGAGCAAAGCCCATAATGCATAGTCCGCTTTTAAAAGCCCAATGTAATGACAATGTAAAACAGCTTGTTTGGATCTACTTAAGATAGATTTACTTGTGATAGATCGATGATATTTTCTATAAAGATACATTACTATCAGTGCATATTAATTTTATGACTATTTTGAGGTCCTGCCTAGATTTCAACATTTAGTTGTTTTTGTAAAATTTGGGTTTTTGTATTTTGCAGAGGGTAGGAACAAGTGTAACATTATCAACAACATTCCCAAGACGAACTTTCACAGCAGAAGATATGTCTAAGACATTATTGATTCTAGAACTGGTTCCCTCAGCAGTGTTAATTGCAGTACCAGTAAGTCTTTTGTATTTCTTGGAATCATGGTGGTCAAAAATATGAAAGACAACTGTGTTGCACTTTTTCGCTTGTATCAGTTGAAATTGAGTTTATTGATGGTGTAGGGCCTGTAAATAATTTTTACAATTATAAAATCATAGATTGATGCCAGCAAATAAATATATGATTCTAACATTTAAATCAAAATGTAGATTATTGTTGAAGACAGTATTTAAACCTGTACCGGTAGATGTGATTTGTTAATTTTTTATGGCATTGGGTTTATGCCTCTTTACATCACATCCTCTTTACTCATATCTGAGATTCAATAAATTGTTTGATTCAGTATTAGTTAAACTTTTAATTCTGGATGCATGCATGTCATCAATTGCAGGTAAAGAAAGGATTTTTGCGCCTGTCCCAAGTCAGGAGCCTCTGGCCTTTGTTAGTCTTGTATTATTTTAATTTTAGTTTCTTGTGTACAATTTGGAAATTAGTATGGCGTTCATTATCACTGAACTAGTATATATTTGTTTAGGGGCCAGCTGAAGGACGCCTCCGGGTGCGGGAATTTCTCGCTACATTGAAGACCTGTTGGTGACCTTCTGCTGTTGTTTTTTATTTGGTCGGGTTGTTGTCTCTTTGACACATTCCCCATTTCCATTCTCAATTTTATACTTTAAGGATCATAATTAGCTATATAAAATATGATTTTTTTTTGTTCAATCATCAATGAAAGTGAAATAGTGAAATAATAATTTGCTTTTAGCAGCCAGAATGATTCAATTTTGTCAAGATTAGCTAAAAAAAAAAACCATTGATGATGAATTATTCACTTGCAAGTGAATAATTCAACCTTATTAAATCCATATTCATGTAAACTTCAATTTAACCCCTTAGCTAGAGATGGATAAAGCATGCATTGTGCTTGTTCAGTTATTTAAAGGAAAAGAATGTCAACATTGAAAGTGAAACAAAGATAAATCATTTGATTGACTGATTTGATCCACAAAAACTAATTTGTATACAGGTAAAAACGATGATTAACATCTATTTTTAATCTATAATATGAAATTAAGAAGACCTAGAGAAATCTAATTGCACAAGTTCATTATCTATTTATATCTATATTTATGTTTAAATCGCTTATATGATCAGCAGAGGCCTCTAACTAGGTGGTCAACCTGATTGTTAATTAGATGGTGTCATGACTATAATACACACTAAACCAAGATACATATTATCGACCCCATGCCCTTTTAATTGTTTATTTTAGACTTTTTATGATCTGGATAATTGTTTTACATTGTTATAAATCAAATATGAGAATTTGAGTCAAATTTGTGAACATGAATTTGACAATTAGTGCCCCTTTAAGGAAGTTTGCTTGTTATGTTTTGGAAATTTTGTCAAATTTTCGGAATCCTCTGGTTTTATTCATTTGAATTCCTTAAAAAAATTTGCCCTTTGACCCCCATTTTTCTTTATATAAATCTTTAACATGCTTGATTATAAGCAATCTGTAAAAGTTGAAAAATCTTTGTTATCTTTGAATAGTTTATGAGAACTTAAAGTTTAACTTTTCAATGATAAAGCTATAAAAAATCAAGGGAGAATATTTTTTGGTTTCTTTATTAATCCCCTATCAATATATACTAGTTTTATGTAAAGCTTGTTTTTTTACACTGAGAAGCGAACTTCAGATTGAAAAAAAAAATTGCAGAGTTATCTCCCATATCTGTTCTGCTGTGCACATTTCCATACAAGAAAATAATCTTTTTTTGTGCACAGCTTTTTTTCAATAGAAATTTCTTTGCTGCGCACAATCCTTTCCATTGGGAAATGATCTTTTTGTTTTATATAGAATTCTACAATAGAATGCTCTAACACAACAGGCAACTCTTTCCATAATAAAATGATTTATTCAACTTCTGAGAGATAGGAGGTAAATATTAACATATGTCTTTTCAAGGGAAGGTAAAAGGAGGCACTATTAATCCAAGTGGTGGAGGAGGTATCCTATCATTGGTCATATCTCCATTAATTACCCTGTGGAACTTCTTGTATATGTTTATTTTTGGAAGAAGTTCTCCACCACAAGAACAAAAGAAAGAAGAATCTTCAGAAAAGGAGCAGATGCCCTCAGAATCACCATCAAGTCCAGCTAGCAGAGGTGCTCAACCTCAAAGGTAATTCTTTGCATTTGGGGTCAGATAAATTTTTCTCTTAAAAAATGTCAACAGCAATATTATGAGGGAGACTAGAAACACAGATGCCATCATGGTTGTAAGAATACAAATCAGTGAGGCTTCTGATTGGATGGTATGCTTTTACTTTAGGGGTGGGTTGGGGGAGTCAATTCTCAACAGCACAGTGTATTGCACAAAAGCAAAAAAGGGGGTCAACCCTTTTTAGCTCACCTGGCCGGAAGGGCCAAGTGAGCTTTTCTCATCACTTGGCGTCTGTCGTCCGTCATCGTTGTCCATCGTAGTCGTGGTTAACTTTTGACATTTTGAACTTCTTCTAGAGAACCACTGAATTGAATGAAACCAAATATGGCATGAATGTTCCTTATGAGGTGCTGACCAAGTGTTGTTACTTTGTAGCCGATCCATCATCCAAGATGGCCGCCAGCCGGGGACTTAGTTTAACATAGGACCCTATGGGAAATGCATACAAACGACTTCTTCTAGAGAACCACTGAATGGAATGAAACCAAACATAGCATGAATGTTCCTTATGAGGTGCTGATCAAGTGTTGTAACTTTGTAGCCGATCCATCATCCAAGATGGCCGCCAGCGGGGAACTAAGTTTAACATAGGACCCTATTGGAAATGCATACAAATGACTTCTTCTAGAGAACCACTGAATGGAATGAAACCTAACTAGGCATGAATGTTCCTTATGAGGTGCTGACCAAGTGTTGTTACTTTGTAGCCCATCCATCATCCAAGATGGCTGCAACCCGGGGCTTAGTTTAACATAGGACCCTATGGGAAAGGCATACAAGTCTTCTTCTAGAGAACCAAGGAATTGAATGAAATCAAACATAGCATGAATAGTCTTTTCCTTATGAGATTCTGGCCAAGTGTTGTTACTTTGTAGTCGAATTTTATCTGTTTTTATATGATTTCAAAAACCCATGTAGAGTCAGGTGAGCGATACAGGCTCTTGAGAGCCTCTACTTTAGCTCACCTGGCCTGAAGGGCCAAGTGTGCTTTTCTCATCACTTGGCGTATGTCATTGTCATAGTTAACATTTTACATTTTGAACTTCTTCTAAAGAACCACTGAATGGAATGAAACCAAATATGGCATGAATGTTCCTTATGAGGTGCTGACCAAATGTTGTTACTTTGTAGCCAATCCATCATCCAAGATGGCCGCCAGCGGGGACTTAGTTTAACATAGGACCCTATGGGAAATGCATACAAATGACTTCTTTTAGAGAACTGTTAAATGGAATGAAACCAAACATGGCATGAATGTTCCTTATGAGGTGCTGACCAAGTGTTGTTACTTTGTAGCCGATCCATCATCCAAGATGGCCGCCAGCAGGGGACTTAGTTTAACATAGGACCCTATGGGAAATGCATACAAATGACTTCTTTTAGAGGACCATTAAATGGAATGAAACCAAACATGGCATGAGTGTTCCTTGTGGGGTGCTGACCAAATGTTGTTACTTTGTAGCCGATCCATCATCCAAGACGGCTGCCAGAGGGGGACTTAGTTTAACATAGGACCCAATGGGAAATGCATACAAATAACTTCTTTTAGAGAATTCCTGAATGGAATGAAACCAATCATGGCATGAATATTCCTTATGAGGTGCTGACCAAGTGTTGTTACTTTGTAGCAAATCCATCATCCAAGACAGCCGCCAGCGGGGGACTTAGTTTAACATAGGACCCTATAAGAAATGCATACAAATGATTTCTTTTAGAGGACCACTGAATGGAAAGAAACCAAACATGGCATTAATATTCCTTATGAGGTGTTGACCAAGTGTTGTTACTTTGTAGCTGATCCATCATCCAAGATGGCCGCCAGCGGGGGACGTTCTTTAACATAGGACCCTAAGTGAAATACATACAAATGTCTTCTTTTAGAGAAGTACTGAATGGAATGTAACCAAACATAGCATGAATGTTCCTTATGAGGTGCTGACAAAGTGTTGTCACTTTGTAGCCAATCCATCATCCAAGACAGACGTTAGCGGGGGACTTAGTTTAACATAGGACCCTATGAGAAATGCATACAAATGATTTCTTTTAGAGGACCACTGAATGGAAAGAAACCAAACATGGCATTAATATTCCTTATGAGGTGTTGACCAAGTGTTGTTACTTTGTAGCTGATCCATCATCCAAGATGGCCGCCAGCAGGGGACGTTCTTTAACATAGGACCCTAAGGGAAATACATACAAATGTGTTCTATTAGAGAACTACGGAATGGAATGTAACCAAACATAGCATGAATGTTCCTTATGAGGTGCTGACAAAGTGTTGTCACTTTGTAGATGATCCATCATCCAAGATGGCTGCCAGCGTGGAACTTAGTTTAACATAGGACCTTATGGGAAATGCATACAAATGACTTCTTTTAGAGAACTGTTAAATAGAATTAAACCAAACATGGCATGAATGTTCCTTATGAGGTGCTGACCAAGTGTTGTAATTTGTAGCCAATCCATCATCCAAGATGGCCACCAGCAGGGGACTTAGTTTAACATAGGACACCTGTGGGAAATGCAACCAAATGACTTCTTTTAGAGAATTGTTGAATAGAATGAAACCAAACATGGCATGAATGTTCCTTATGAGGTGCTGACCAAATATTGTTACTTTGTAGCCGATCCATCATCCAAGATGGCAGACAGAGGGGGACTTAGTATAACATAGACCCTAAGGGAAATGCATACAAATGTCTTCTTTTAGAGAACCACTAAATGGAATGAAACCAAACATAGCATGAATGTTCCTTATGAGGTGCTGACCAAGTGTTGTTAATTTGTAGCCGATCCATCATCCAAGATGGCTGCCAGCAGGGGACTCAGTTTAACATAGGACCCTATGGGAAATGCATACAAATGACTTCTTTTAGAGAACCGTTAAATGGAATGAAACCAAACATGGCATGAATGTTCCTTGTGGGGTGCTGACCAAATGTTGTTACTTTATAGCCGATCCATCATCCAAGACGGCTGCCAGGGGGGGACTAAGTTTAACATAGGACCCAATGGGAAATGCATACAAATAACTTCTTTTAGAGAATCACTGAATGGAATGAAACCAAACATGGCATGAATATTCCTTATGAGGTGCTGACCAAGTGTTGTTACTTTGTAGCAAATCCATCATCCAAGACAGCCGCCAGCGGGGGACTTAGTTTAACATAGGACACTATGAGAAATGCATACAAATGATTTCTTTTAGAGAACTGTTGAATAGAATGAAACCAAACATGGCATGAATGTTCCTCATGAGGTGCTAATCAAGTGTTGTTACTTTGTAGCCGATCCATCATCCAAGATGGCCACCAGCAGGGGACTTGTTTAACATAGGACCCTAAGGGAAATGCATACAAATGTCTTCTTTTAGAGAACTGTTGAATAGAATGAAACCAAACATGGCATGAATGTTCCTTATGAGGTGCTGACAAAGTGTTGTTGCTTTGTAGCCGATCCATCATCCAAGATATGTCGCCAGCAGGGGACTTAGTTTAACATAGGACCCTTAGGGAAATACATACAAATGACTTCTTTTAGTGAACCACTGAATGGAAAAAAACTAAAAATAGCATGAATGTTCCTTATGAGATGCTGACCAAGTGTTTTGTTACTTTGTCGCTGATCAAACATCCAAGATGGCCGCCAGTGAGGACTTAGTTTAACAGGACCCTATGGAAAATTCATTCAAATGTCTTCTTGAGGAGAACCACTGAATGGAATGAAATCAAACATAGCATAAATGTTTCTTATGAGATGCTGACCAAGTGTTGTTACTTTGTAGCCGATCCATCGTCCAAGATGGCCACCAGCGGGGGATTTAGTTTAACATAGGACCCTATGTGAAATGCATACAAAAGTCTTCTTTTAGAGCACCACTGAATGGAATGAAACCCAACATAGCATGAATGTTCCTTCTGAAGTGATGACCCAGTTTTGTAACTTTGTAGCCAAATTTTATCTTTTTTTATATGATTTCAAAAACCCAAGTAGAGTCAGGTGAGCGATACAGGCTCTTGAGAGCCTCTAGTTTAGCTCACCTTGCCTGAAGGGCCAAGTGAGCTTTTCTCATCACTTGGCGTCTGTCATCGTCTTAGTTAACATTTTACATTTTGAACTTCTTCTAGAGAACCACGGAATGGAATGAAACCAAATATGGCATGAATGTTCCTTATGAGGTGCTGACCAAATGTTGTTACTTTGTAGCCAATCCATCATCCAAGATGGCCGCCAGCGGGGACTTAGTTTAACATAGGACCCTAAGGGAAATGCATACAAATGTCTTCTTTTAGAGAACCACTAAATGGAATGAAACCAAACATAGCATGAATGTTCCTTATGAGGTGCTGACCAAGTGTTGTTACTTTGTAGCCGATCCATCATCCAAGATGGCCGCCAGCAGGGGACTTAGTTTAACATAGGACCCTATGGGAAATGCATACAAATGACTTCTTTTAGAGAACCGTTAAATGGAATGAAACCAAACATGGCATGAGTGTTCCTTGTGGGGTGCTGACCAAATGTTGTTACTTTGTAGCCGATCCATCATCCAAGACGGCTGCCAGGGGGGGACTTAGTTTAACATAGGACCCAATGGGAAATGCATACAAATAACTTCTTTTAGAGAATCACTGAATAGAATGAAACCAAACATGGCATGAATATTCCTTATGAGGTGCTGACCAAGTGTTGTTACTTTGTAGCCAATCCATCATCCAAGACAGCCGCCAGCGGGGGACTTAGTTTAACATAGGACCCTATGAGAAATGCATATAAATGATTTCTTTTAGAGGACCACTGAATGGAAAGAAACCAAACATGGCATTAATATTTCTTATGAGGTGTTGACCAAGTGTTGTTACTTTGTAGCTGATCAATCATCCAAGATGGACGCCAGCAGGGGACGTTCTTTAACATAGGACCCTAAGGGAAATACATACAAATGTGTTCTATTAGAGAACTACGGAATGGAATGTTACCAAACATAGCATGAATGTTCCTTATGAGGTGCTGACAAAGTGTTGTCACTTTGTAGCCGATCCATCATCCAAGATGGCCACCAGCGTGGAACTTAGCTTAACATAGGACCTTATGGGAAATGCATACAAATGACTTCTTTAAGAGAACTGTTAAATAGAATTAAACCAAACATGGCATGAATGTTCCTTATGAGGTGCTGACCAAGTGTTGTAATTTGTAGCCAATCCATCATCCAAGATGGCCGCCAGCAGGGGACTTAGTTTAACATCGGCCCCTTTGGGAAATGATACAAATGACTTCTTTTAGAGAACAGTTGAATAGAATGAAACCAAACATGGCATGAGTGTTCCTTGTGGGGTGCTGACCAAATGTTGTTACTTTGTAGCCGATCCATCATCCAAGATAGCCGCCAACAGGGGACTTAGTTTAACATAGGACCCGATGTGAAATGCATACAAATGACTTCTTTTAGAGAACTGTTGAATAGAATGAAACCAAACATGGCATGAATGTTCCTCATGAGTGCTAATCAAGTGTTGTTACTTTGTAGCCAATCCATCATCCAAGATGGCCACCAGCAGGGGACTTAGTTTAACATAGGACCCTATGGGAAATGCATACAAATGACTTCTTTTAGAGAATCACTGAATGGAATGAAACCAAACATGGCATGAATATTCCTTATGAGGTGCTGACCAAGTGTTGTTACTTTGTAGCCAATCCATCATCCAAGACAGTCGCCAGCTGGGGACTTAGTTTAACATAGGACCCTATGGGAAATGCATACAAATGATTTCTTTTAGAGGACCACTGAATGGAAAGAAACCAAACATGGCATTAATATTCCTTATGAGGTGTTGACCAAGTGTTGTTACTTTGTAGCTGATCCATCATCCAAGATGGCTGCCAGCGGGGGATTTAGTTTAACATAGGACCCTATGGGAAATGCATACAAATGACTTCTTTTAGAGAACCATTAAATGGAATGAAACCAAACATGGCATGAGTGTTCATTGTGGGGTGCTGACCAAATGTTGTTACTTTGTAGCCGATCCATCATCCAAGACAGCTGCCAGGGGGGGACTTAGTTTAACATAGAACCCAATGGGAAATGCATACAAATAACTTCTTTTAGAGAATCACTGAATGGAATGAAACCAAACATGGCATGAATATTCCTTATGAGGTGCTGACCAAGTGTTGTTACTTTTTAGCAAATCCATCATTCAAGACAGCCGCCAGTGGGGGACTTAGTTTAACATAGGACCCTATAAGAAATGCATATAAATGATTTCTTTTAGAGGACCACTGAATGGAAAGAAACCAAACATGGCATTAATATTCCTTATGAGGTGTTGACCAAGTGTTGTTACTTTGTAGCTGATCCATCATCCAAGATGGCCGCAAGCAGGGGACATTCTTTAACATAGGACCCTAAGGGAAATACATACAAATGTGTTCTATTAGAGAACTACGGAATGGAATGTAACCAAACATAGCATGAATGTTCCTTATGAGGTGCTGACAAAGTGTTGTCACTTTGTAGATGATCCATCATCCAAGATGGCCGCCAGCGTGGAACTTAGTTTAACATAGGACCTTATGGGAAATGCATACAAATGACTTCTTTTAGAGAACTGTTAATAGAATTAAACCAAACATGGCATGAATGTGCCTTATGAGGTGCTGACCAAGTGTTGTAATTTGTAGCCAATCCATCATCCAAGATGGCCGCCAGCAGGGGACTTAGTTTAACATAGGCCCCTTTGGGAAATGCATACAAATGACTTCTTTTAGAGAACTGTTGAATAGAATGAAACCAAACATGGCATGAATGTTCCTTATGAGGTGCTGACCAAATGTTGTTACTTTGTCGCTGATCAAACATCCAAGATGGCCACCAGTGAGGACTTAGTTTAACAGGACCCTATGGAAAATTCATTCAAATTTCTTCTTGAGGAGAACCACTGAATGGAATGAAACCAAACATAGCATGAATGTTCCTTATGAGATGCTGACCAAGTGTTTTGTTACTTTGTCGCTGATCAAACATCCAAGATGGCCACCAGTGAGGACTTAGTTTAACAGGACCCTATGGAAAATTCATTCAAATTTCTTCTTGAGGAGAACCACTGAATGGAATGAAATCAAACATAGCATAAATGTTTCTTATGAGATGCTGACCAAGTGTTGTTACTTTGTAGCCGATCCATCGTCTAAGATGGCCGCCAGCGGGGGATTTAGTTTAACATAGGACCCTATGTGAAATGCATACAAAAGTCTTCTTTTAGAGCACCACTGAATGGAATGAAACCCAACATAGCATGAATGTTCCTTATGAAGTGATGACCAAGTTTTGTAACTTTGTAGCCAAATTTTATCTTTTTTTATATGATTTCAAAAACCCAAGTAGAGTCAGGTGAGCGATACAGGCTCTTGAGAGCCTCTAGTTTTTGTGGGGGGGAGGGTTCAATTGGCAACAGCATAGTGCATTGGACAAAAGCAAAAAATATATCAATTCAAATCATATAACCTATTCTTAGTTCTTTGACTACATTTATTCTGTGTCTGAAACCTATTGTGTGTCAAATATTTTATTACAATTCAAATTCAGACCTGTATCAAGTGCAAATATTGTGTCCATTTTTGCCCAAACTGTTCAAGGGTGGATCTGTGCGGCCGTCTGAGCTGTGCTCAGCAAAGCAATTGATTTTTTTACCATATAAATTTGTATTATAGACATTATACCTTCTTTTAGAACTGGCTTTATTTGGTATGCAACAGACAAGGTACCCTATGAAAAATTCATTGTAAATAATTGCTCAATTGTAACCTATAGGACCAATCAGAAGTGCAAATGGTAGATTCTCTTTTTTTTCATCCAATCAGTTTGGTCCCACTACCCCAGTTATGGTCTTCTGTATTAAAAGCTTTGTTTACACAATAAAATGTGTGTGGTAAATACCAATTCATTGGAAGTCAACGCAGTTGTATTTGATATTGGCACATCTCCTTTTGTATATATATAGTGCTTGGCTCTGTCCCTCAATTCTGCTCCACTGTCTTTGAAACCTGCAATATATCAAAATAGCACTTGAACAAGATGGTTATGGTTCTCAGAAATTATTGAAATTATTTTGTATGAGGTCTTACATGCTATATTTGACCTTGACCTCTGTTTATAAAAAGCCATCACCTTATGATTCCAAAACAACCACTTATGCACTATGTTAACCTTGTAATCCATTTTTGTAATTAGTGTCTGTCATCTCTGCAATTTTTAACTTCACTTTATTGATCTAATTTCAGTGCTTACCAAAGAAGACCATTAAGGACAGATGGAAATGTACGACGATTAACAGATATGATAGATGATGATGATGATGAAAATGCAACTTGGAATGGAAACTCTACACAGCAAATGTAGAGACAATATATGTTGTGAAAATTTTACAGTAAAATATGTATGCAGACAATTTTTCTCAAAATGAAACAAGAATTATATTTATTTATAAGTATGAACTATGAAGATTTTGGATTTGATAGTCAGCATGGTCAGCTATTAAAAATAGAAAACTTTGCCTTAATCCAATCAATCAGATTTTACTGATAGTATATTATTGCTGGCATGACAGTATTTTTTTTCTTTTAAAGGATTGTGTTAAAAACTACAAAAGGAAGAAAAATACCTACTTAGTACATCTAAAAAAGGGACAACAGCAATGCAATGCCGTTATCTGGAAAAACAGGGAAAAACTAGAATGATACAAGGATAGACAAAAGTTTGTCAGATATTTAAAATGAGGCTTTGCCAGTTACTGTTGATTGATTTATTTTCGTGGGTACCAATTTTCGTGGATTGAGGAAAATTTAGGAAAAATGAGGCATATTCGTGGATATTTAATTTCGTGATTTTGGTAAAGTCTGCATTCATTCCTTTAGAATATTTGTAATTTGTTGAACATTTAAATTTGTGGTTCCCCTGTACCCACGAATTTCACGAAATTAGTATCCAACAAATATTAATGAATCCACAGTAACAGATATGCAAGGATGATTATGATCTAAAGTAATCTTTATTTAGATAATTCTTAATGGGAAGGCAAGTCTTTTTTATCTTTTATTATTTTAAATTGAGATCAGTCATAACTTATATTGGTAAATGCATCATTAAATTTTCATTTGTTTTTTATCAAAATCATGTGACTGAGGGATATGATATAAATTGTATTATTTGAAACAGTGGGTAATTATTGATAATGTATTTATAACCTGTTACAAAGATGGCAATAATATGACTTTTTTTTTTTTTTTTGGCATTTGGTGTTATTTGCAGTTCTGTATCTTAAAATACCATTTTAAAGTGGAAGAACAGACAGTTCTTAGTTGTGATGATTAATTTAATAACATTTGTAGTTAAATTATATATTGGAATAAAAATATGAAAGCTGTCTCTGGACTTATTGCCATGAAGTATATGTAATATATTTGTGTTCCTTTGCCAGAAAGAATTAATTCAAATGTGGAAAATTCTGTTTTTGTAACTTGGTGCCACAATACAACATCAGATATACTCCTGTCAAGGTTATGGGTTTGGTAGTGTTGTCATATCCTGTTGCCTATACGTCATCAGATATAATCCTGTCAAGGTTATGGGTCTGGTAGTGTTGTCATATCCTGTTGCCTATACTTCATCAGAAATACTCCTGTCAAGGTTATGGGTCTGGTAGTGTTGTCATATCCTGTTGCCTATACTACATCAGATATACTCCTGTCAAGGTTATGGATTTGATAGTGTTGTCGTATCCTGTTGCCTATACTACATCAGATATACTCTTGTCAAGGTTATGGATTTGGTAGTGTTGTCATATCCTGTTGCCTATACTACATCAGATATACTCCTGTCAAGGTTATGGGTTTGGTAGTGTTGTTATATCCCGTTGCCTATACTTCATCAGAAATACTCCTGTCAAGGTTATGGGTTTGATAGTGTTGTCGTATCCTGTTGCCTATACTACATCAGATATACTCCTGTCAAGGTTATGGGTTTGGTAGTGTTGTCATATCCTGTTGCCTATACTACATCAGATATACTCCTGTCAAGGTTATGGGTTTGGTAGTGTTGTCATATCCTGTTGCCTATACTACATCAGATATACTCCTGTTAAGGTTATGGGTTTGGTAGTGTTGTCATATCCTGTTGCCTATACTACATCAGATATACTCCTGTTAAGGTTATGGGTTTGGTAGTGTTGTCATATCCTGTTGCCTATACTACATCAGATATACTCCTGTCAAGGTTATTGGTTTGGTAGTGTTGTCATATCCTGTTGCCTATACTACATCAGATATACTCCTGTTAAGGTTATGGGTTTGGTAGTGTTGTCATATCCTGTTGCCTATACTACATCAGATATACTCCTGTCAAGGTTATGGGTTTGGTAGTGTTGTCATATCCTGTTGCCTATACTACATCAGATATACTCCTGTTAAGGTTATGGGTTTGGTAGTGTTGTCATATCCTGTTGCCTATACTACATCAGATATACTCCTGTCAAGGTTATTGGTTTGGTAGTGTTGTCATATCCTGTTGCCTATACTACATCAGATATACTCCTGTTAAGGTTATGGGTTTGGTAGTGTTGTCATATCCTGTTGCCTATACTACATCAGATATACTCCTGTCAAGGTTATGGGTTTGGTAGTGTTGTCATATCACGTGCCTATACTACATCAGATATACTCCTGTCTAGATTATGGGTTTGGTAGTGTTGTCATATCCTGTTGCCTATACTACATCAGATATACTCCTGTCAAGGTTATGGGTTTGGTAGTGTTGTCATATCACGTGCCTATACTACATCAGATATACTCCTGTCAATGTTATGGGTTTGGTAGTGTTGTCATATTCTGTTGCTTATACTACATCAGAAATACTCCTGTCAAGGTTATGGGTCTGGTAGTGTTGTCATATCCTGTTGCCTATACTACATCAGATATACTCCTGTCAATGTTATGGGTTTGGTAGTGTTGTTATATCCTGTTGCCTATACTTCATCAGAAATACTCCTGTCAAGGTTATGGGTCTGGTAGTGTTGTCATATCCTGTTGCCTATACTACATCAGATATACTCCTGTCAAGGTTATGGGTCTGGTAGTGTTGTCATATCCTGTTGCCTATACTACATCAGATATACTCCTGTCAATGTTATGGGTTTGGTAGTGTTGTCATATCCTATTGCCTATACTACATCAGATATACTCCTGTCAATGTTATGGGTTTGGTAGTGTTGTCATATCCTGTTGCCTATACTACATCAGATATACTCCTGTCAATGTTATGGGTTTGGTAGTGTTGTTATATCCTGTTGCCTATACTTCATCAGAAATACTCCTGTCAAGGTTATGGGTTTGGTAGTGTTGTCATATCCTGTTGCCTATACTTCATCAGAAATACTCCTGTCAAGGTTATGGGTTTGATAGTGTTGTCATATCCTGTTGCCTATACTACATCAGATATACTCCTGTCAATGTTATGGGTTTGGTAGTGTTGTTATATCCTGTTGCCTATACTTCATCAGAAATACTCCTGTCAAGGTTATGGTTTTGATAGTGTTGTCATATCCTGTTGCCTATACTTCATCAGAAATACTCCTGTCAAGGTTATGGGTCTGGTAGTGTTGTCATATCCTGTTGCCTATACTACATCAGATATACTCCTGTCAAGGTTATGGGTCTGGTAGTGTTGTCATATCCTGTTGCCTATACTACATCAGATATAATCCTGTCAATGTTATGGGTTTGGTAGTGTTGTTATATCCTGTTGCCTATACTACTTCAGATATACTCCTGTTAAGGTTATGGGTTTGGTAGTGTTGTCATATCCTGTTGCCTATACTACATCAGATATACTCCTGTCTAGATTTTATGTTTGTTAGTGTTGTCATATAATGCCACAATACTACATCAGATATACTCCTGTCAAGGTTATGGGTTTGGTTTTCATATCCTGTTGCCTATACTACATCAGATATACTCCTGTCAAGGTTATGGGTTTGGTAGTGTTGTCATATCCTGTTGCCTATACTACATCAGATATACTCCTGTCAAGGTTATGGGTTTGGTAGTGTTGTCATATCCTGTTGCCTATACTACATCAGATATACTCCTGTCAAGGTTATGGGTTTGGTAGTGTTGTTATATCCTGTTGCCTATACTACATCAGATATACTCCTGTCAAGATTATGGGTCTGGTAGTGTTGTCATATCCTGTTGCCTATACTACATCAGATATACTCCTGTCAAGGTTATGGGTCTGGTAGTGTTGTCATATCCTGTTGCCTATACTACATCAGATATACTCCTGTCAAGGTTATGGGTTTGGTAGTGTTGTTATATCCTGTTGCCTATACTACATCAGAAATACTCCTGTCAAGGTTATGGTTTTGAAAGTGTTGTCATATCCTGTTGCCTATACTACATCACATATACTCCTGTTAAGGTTATGGGTTTGGTAGTGTTGTCATATAATGCCACAATATTACATCAGATATACTCCTGTCAAGATTATGGGTTTGGTAGTGTTGTCATATCACGTGCCTATACTACATCAGATATACTCCTGTCAATGTTATGGGTTTGGTAGTGTTGTCATATTCTGTTGCTTATACTACATCAGATATACTCCTGTCAAGGTTTTGGGTAGTGTTGTCATATCTGTTGCCTATACTACATCAGATATACTCCTGTCAAGGTTATGGGTAGTGTTGTCATATCCTGTTGCCTATACTACATCAGATATACTCCAGTCAAGGTTATGGGTTTGGTAGTGTTGTCATATCACGTGCCTATACTACATCAGATATACTCCTGTCTAGATTATGGGTTTGTTAGTGTTGTCATATCATGCACAATACTACATCAGATATACTCCTGTCAAGGTTATGGGTTTGGTAGTGTTGTCATATCCTGTTGCCTATACTACATCAAATATACTCCTGTCAAGGTTATGGGTTTGGTAGTGTTGTATATCCTGTTGCCTATACTACATCATATATACTCCTGTCAAGATTATGGGTCTGGTAGTGTTGTCATATCCTGTTGCCTATACTACATCAGATATACTCCTGTCAAGGTTATGGGTTTGGTAGTGTTGTTATATCCTGTTGCCTATACTACATCAGATATACTCCTGTCAAGATTATGGGTTGTAGTGTTGTCATATCCTGTTGCCATATACTACATCAGATATACTCCTGTCAAGGTTATGGTTTGGTAGTGTTGTCATATCCTGTTGCCTATACTACATCAGATATACTCCTGTCAAGGTTATGGGTTTGGTAGTGTTGTTATATCCTGTTGCCTATACTACATCAGAAATACTCCTGTCAAGGTTATGGGTTTGGTAGTGTTGTCATATCCTGTTGCCTATACTACATCAGATATACTCCTGTCAAGGTTATGGTTTTGATAGTGTTGTCATATCCTGTTGCCTATACTACATCAGATATACTCCTGTTAAGGTTATGGGTTTGGTAGTGTTGTCATATAATGCCACAATATTACATCAGATATACTCCTGTCAAGATTATGGGTTTGGTAGTGTTGTCATATCATGCCATAATACTACATCAAATATACTCCTGTCAAGGTTATGGTTTTGAAAGTGTTGTCATATCCTGTTGCCTATACTACATCAGATATACTCCTGTTAAGGTTATGGGTTTGGTAGTGTTGTCATATAATGCCACAATATTACATCAGATATACTCCTGTCAAGATTATGGGTTTGGTAGTGTTGTCATATCACGTGCCTATACTACATCAGATATACTCCTGTCAATATTATGGGTTTGGTAGTGTTGTCATATTCTGTTGCTTATACTACATCAGATATACTCCTGTCAAGGTTTTGGGTAGTGTTGTCATATCCTGTTGCCTATACTACATCAGATATACTCCTGTCAAGGTTATGGGTAGTGTTGTCATATCCTGTTGCCTATACTACATCAGATATACTCAAGTCAAGGTTATGGGTTTGGTAGTGTTGTCATATCACGTGCCTATACTACATCAGATATACTCCTGTCTAGATTATGGGTTTGTTAGTGTTGTCATATCATGCCACAATACTACATCAGATATACTCCTGTCAAGGTTATGGGTTTGGTAGTGTTGTCATATCCTGTTGCCTATACTACATCAAATATACTCCTGTCAAGGTTATGGGTTTAGTAGGGTTGTTATATCCTGTTGCCTATACTACATCATATATACTCCTGTCAAGATTATGGGTCTGGTAGTGTTGTCATATCCTGTTGCCTATACTACATCAGATATACTCCTGTCAAGGTTATGGGTTTGGTAGTGTTGTTATATCCTGTTGCCTATACTACATCAGATATACTCCTGTCAAGATTATGGGTCTGGTAGTGTTGTCATATCCTGTTGCATATACTACATCAGATATACTCCTGTCAAGGTTATGGGTCTGGTAGTGTTGTCATATCCTGTTGCCTATACTACATCAGATATACTCCTGTCAAGGTTATGGGTTTGGTAGTATTGTTATATCCTGTTGCCTATACTACATCAGATATACTCCTGTCAAGATTATGGGTCTGGTAGTGTTGTCATATCCTGTTGCCTATACGTCATCAGATATAATCCTGTCAAGGTTATGGGTTTGGTAGTGTTGTTATATCCTGTTGCCTATACTACATCAGATATACTCCTGTCAAGGTTATGGGTTTGGTAGTGTTGTCATATCCTGTTGCCTATACTACATCAGATATACTCCTGTCAAGGTTATGGGTTTGGTAGTGTTGTTATATCCTGTTGCCTATACTTCATCAGAAATACTCCTGTCAAGGTTATGGTTTTGATAGTGTTGTCATATCCTGTTGCCTATACTACATCAGATATACTCCTGTTAAGGTTATGGGTTTGGTAGTGTTGTCATATAATGCCACAATATTACATCAGATATACTCCTGTCAAGATTATGGGTTTGGTAGTGTTGTCATATCATGCCATAATACTACATCAAATATACTCCTGTCAAGGTTATGGGTTTGGTAGTGTTGTCATATCCTGTTGCCTATACTACATCAAATATACTCCTGTTAAGGTTATGGGTTTGGTAGTGTTGTCATATCCTGTTGCCTATACTATACAAATATAGCCTTTGTATGAGGTCGATACAAGGATATATTGACCTGAAAGAAGTATATTGACTGAGGACGAAGTCCGAGGTCGATATACTTCTTTGGGTCGATATATCCTGTATTGACCTCATACAAAGGCTATATTTGTTATATTATTAATTTCTGACCATATTTGTATCAAAATCGTCATTTAGGTTTGTTGGAATTTTATAGATATTACATTGTCTCCTTGACAATAACAACAAATTATTTGTTATTACGTTTACTCTTTTTTTGGACATCTTATGTATTTGAAGATTTTTTTCGTCAAATAATCGATCACAGATATCATGTGTTTCAAAACGTTAAACAATATCCTGAAATTCATTACATGACGTCACAAAGTATATTGGTTTTTAGATATTCTAAAAATAACCGTGCAATATGCTTTTTTCAGGTCAATATGCGTTTTGCTCTCCGCCGTTTTCTCTCTACCTTAGAAAATATAGTTTAACATGTGACTATCCCTAAACGAATCAAATTTGTTAAAATATACGAATTAATAATATTATACAATTATAGCCTTTGTATGAGGTCGATACGAGGTTATATCGACCTAAGAGAAGCATATTGACTGAGGACGAAGTCCGAGGTCGATATGCTTCTCTAGGTCGATATAATGTCAAGGTTATGGGTTTGGTAGTGTGTTAAATGAATTTATTTTAGATATTACATACATACTATTAAATTTTGCTGATCAAGGTTTTCTAATTTTAGTGTACTTGGGTTTGGTTTGATGAAGGAAAATTTTTTTTTGGATATTACTATTAAATTTTGCTGATCAAGGTTTTCTAATTTTAGTCATGATTATGATGTCATTTACTATTTAATACTTTTATGATGTATTTTAATGGGTTTACATTTTTTTCGCATTAGAGTTACCTGTCTAATGGATTTGTTATAATTTTCTAACATGTAGGAAATTAAGTGCAAAAAAAAAAACAGCCAAAAGAAACATTTTTAAAGTTTCCAGACAACAACGCATGTGGAAGTGTATGGATCTCTCTAAAATTGTACTACTAGGTTCCATACTACGAAGGGAAGACTGGGATTTAGTTTGATGGTTAAGGCTCCAAGGGGGATTCAACAAGTTTTTTACGTTTTAAACGGTACATATATTTTTTTCCAACCTTTTTCAAATTTCAAATTTTTGAAAAGTTTCAAGAAGAAATCTTCAATAACACAGTATTGCACATTAAATTTGTAAAAATCTTTGACCACATTTATTTTGTGTCAGAAATCGATATTATGACAAAAATTTGATCACAATCCAAATTCAAATAATATCAAGCTTGAATATTGTGTCCAAATTTGCCCCAACTGTTCGGGGTTCGACCACTGCGGTCATATCAGGCTCAGCGAAGCATTTTATTTCTATATTGTATTTTTGGAAACTGTTTGTCCTTTTTTAGCTCACCTGTCCCGAAGGGACAAGTGAGCTTATGCCATCACTTGGCGTCCGTCGTCGTCCGTCGTCTGTCGTCGTCTGTCGTCGTAAACTATTTCAAGAATCTTCTCCTCTGAAACTACTGGGCCAAATACTTTCAAACTTTAACTGAATGTTCCTTAGGGTATCTAATTTATAAATTGTATCCGAAGTTTTGATCTATCAACAAACATGGTCGCCATTGCTAAAAATAGAACATAGGGGTCAAATGCAGTTTTTGGCTTATAATTCAAAAACCAAAGCATTTAGAGCAAATCTGACGTGGGTAATATTGTTTATCAGGTCAAGATCTATCTGCCCTGAAATTTTCAGATGAATCAGACAACCCGTTGTTGGGTTGCTGCCCCTGAATTGGTAATTTTAAGGAAATTTTGCTGTTTTTGGTTATTATCTTGAATATTATTATAGATAGAGATAAACTGTAAACAGCAATAATGTTCAGCAAAGTAAGATTTACAAATAAGTCAACATGACGGAAATGGTCAGTTGACCCCTTTAGGAGTTATTGCCCTTTATAGTCAATTTTTAACCATTTTTCGTAAATCTTAGTAATCTTTTACAAAAATCTTCTCCTCTGAAACTACTGGGCCAAATACTTCCAAACTTTAATTGAATGTTCCTTAGGGTATCTAGTTTGTAAATTGTATCCGAAGTTATGATCTATCAACAAACATGGTCGCCATTGCTAAAAATAGAACATAGGGGTCAAATGCAGTTTTTGGCTTATAACTCAAAAACCAAAGCATTTAGAGCAAATCTGACGTTGGGTAATATTGTTCATCAGGTCAAGATCTATCTGCCCTGAAATTTTCAGATGAATCAGACAACCTGTTGTTGGGTTGCTGCCCCTGAATTGATAATTTTAAGGAAATTTTGCTGTTTTTGTTTATTATCTTGAATATAATTATAGATAGAAATAAACTGTAAACAGCAATAATGTTCAGCAAAGTAAGATCTTCAGTTAAGTCAATTTGACCAAAATTGTCAATTGACCCCTTAAGGAGTTATTGCCCTTTAAAGACTTTTTTCACAATTTGTTCATCATGTTGACTTACTAATCTTCTCCTTTGAAACTGCTGTATCAATTTCAGCCAAACTTAGGCTAAATGAGTTTCAGAGTATCTAGTATAAATTTTATATTTTATTTCCTTGTATGTCAAGAAACATAGCTCCTATGGCTAAAATAGAACATAGGAGAAAATGATTATTTTTTTTGGCTTTTGAAGAAAATAGGACGATCCAAAAAACATTTAAATAAATTGAAAAGCCAAAATAATCATTGATGAGAGATTTAACCAAAAGAATTAAGGTGAGCGATTCAGGCTCTTGAGAGCCTCTTGTTGGTTTTTTGCAAAGTTGTTGTTGGTTTGTTACTGACCAATCAGTTTGAATACAATTCCTTAGGTATTTGCTGACTCTCTATTATGCAGTGTTATACCATTTGAAAAAAAAGTACTCTTTGATTATTGTGAAAATCTGACAGCAAATAGTGATAATTTATTTATTTTTTAAATCAAAGATTTTGAGAGAATGGGAGTCGAAATATTGGGGCGACCCCTATTTTTTTGGGCGTATTGCATTTCCGCTAATTTTTCAAAGTCCCAATGAGTCCGGCCCCAATATTCCGACACCCCACTTGTCCGACACCCGTTTAGTCTGACACCCAACTGGTCTGACATCTGTTCTATATGGGAACACATTCGACCTAAAAAAAAATCATCAGCAATACAGTGTTTCATCATAAAGAATAATGTTCATGTGATTAGGTCTCGGGTACAGTCAAAACGGTGAAATTTAAAGTGTTATTTTACCATAAAGTTGGACTTTTGTTTCTAAACATTACTATTTCAATTCATGAACTTATAGATCGAAAACTTAAAAAAAAAACAAGAGGCTCTCAAGAGCCTGTGATTTTTTGGGCTTAAATCTTTCATCAATGATTATTTTTACTTTTCAACATATATTAATGAGTGGCTTAAAAAGGTCATTTAAATGTTCATTGTATCTATCATATTTAATTTCTTCAAAAGCAAATAAATGCATTTTACCCATATGTTCCATTTTAGCCATAGTGTTTATGTTTCTTGACGTACATGGAAATAAAATACAAAATTAATACTAGATTCATTTGAGAAGATTTTTAAAGTTAAAAAACATAAACAACTTGCGTAAAATTGTCCTTAAAGGGCGATAACTCCTTGAGGCTTTATCTTCAATAATATTCAAGATAATAACCTTAAAATAACCAATAAAGTGGCAGCAACCGAACAATTGGTTGTTCGGTTTGTCTGAAAATTTCAGGGTTGGTAGATCTTGACCTTTTGAACATTTTTACCACATGTCGGATTTGCTCTAAATGCTTGTTTCTGAGGTATACTGCATTTGACCACTATGTTCTATTTTTAGCCATGGCGGCCATGTTTGTCGATGGATCAAAACTTCGGATTTTTTTGAAATAGTTTACGACGACGGACGCCAAGTGAAGGCATAAGCTCACAAGGTTAATTGAATCAATGATAACATCACGTACAGTGGCGCATATTACATTTTATAATAGATTCAAAAGAAACTGAATGATCACTGGATAAACATCGTACTTGTCATATCTGCGGAAGGTATATATCTTTCGGGTTGTAAACAAAAAAGCAATCTCGATATAAAAGATCATAAAACCTATCATAGAAGAAGTCAGGTGAAAGTTAACTATTGAAAATACATATATATGTACTTGCATATACATTTCAAGAATGCAATATCTTAATATTAAAAAACTTTCTCCGTTTATAATGATGATAAAACAACTGTTGGAAAATTATTTTAAAAAAATGCATGTTTGATTTATTCTTTTCAAGAATTTAGTTGCAAGATCAATAAAAACAGATATTCCTAGAATTTGATGTTTAGAATAGTTGCCATCATCTTTTAGTATCTTATATTTGTTACTGGGCATTAGTCAGCATTGGTAACTTCCTACAAAATAGACCCAAGCATTAATTTTTCGGTGTTATTTTGTTGAAGAAGATATACAGAAAAGAGAGAAGTCAAAATACGAAGACGAAAAAAAATCACAAAATCAACTATCACCTATGCTGGCTGTTGTAAACTCCGTTGTCCTCAAATCATGATAGTTCCTAGCTATTCGATTTCGTTTGTGTTAATCACAATTTATCTTTTCGTCCACAAATGGATTTTTATATATTCAGAACTCGGTGGTAATGTTGAAAGAACTACCGTGCAAGGGCTGTATAGCCAGTCAAGGGCGTTAAAAATACCATTTGTTGTAAGTTGAAAGACGAGTTAACGTGTTTAAACTTTCAAATAGTCTTACATAACGTAATGACTCAAAAACAAAGGTACTCGCATGAAGTTGCAAACTCATGAAACGTTTACCACTGGATATTGGACCAACAAATACCGGAAACTACCAATCATGTACAAATAGCCATGTCCATGCATAGTTTATATCTATCCTATTTAAGGGAGAGATTGATTTCAATTAGCCGCAACTCCAATCCTCTGAAATAAAATTTAGAATGGAAATAGGGAATCTGTCAAAGAGACTACAACCCTATCAAAGAGCTGATAACAGCTGAAGGCCACCAATGGGCCTTCAATACAGCAAGAAAATTCCGCACCCGGAGGCGTGCTTCAGCTGGCCCCTTAACAAAAATGTTCACTTTTTGTTTTACTAGTTTGAGTGATAATGGACGTCATACTAAACTCTGAAATATATAAATGAACTAAAATTAAAAATCATACAAGACTAACAAAGACAAGAGGCATCTGACTTTGGACAGGCTCAAAAATGCGGCGGGGTATACATATTGTGTCACTTTTCCCCCATGCCAATCTTCCCCCCATTGAATGGATTTCACTATATTTATATCAGTCTGAAAATTAAACCCAACAGAGTAAGAATTAGATTTTTATGCTGACAAATACTTTTTGTTAATGTTGACATGGTCATCAGCCTGTCTATTTGTCCACTTCTCTGTTTGTATTTTCCACAGTCTTTCTAATAGCCCTCTAGTCTGTTTACATTCTCAACAGGATATGTGTTCACAAATCTGTCTACATGTTTACCAGTATGTCTATTTCCACTAGTCTGTCTACATTTTTCATCAGTCTGTCTATGTGTCTACTTGTCTGTCTGCATGTTTAACAGTCTGAGTTCATATTCACCGGTCCGTCTACGTCTACTATTATGTCTACAGGTCCACCGTCTGTCTCCGTGTTGACTAAACTATCTACATGTTTACAAGTCAGTTTACGTTTCCACCAGTACTAGTATGTCTACATCTCTACTAGTCTATGCACGTGTCCACCAGTCTGTCTACATGTCTACCAGCCGGTCTATATGTCTACCATACTGTGTCTACATGTTCATATGTCTGTCTACAAGTTCATCAGCCGTCTGTAATTGCATTTTTGTGTGTATTATTTTGTCTGGTCGTCCAAATCTTCAATATGCTGACATTTACATGCATCTTTTGACCTGGTAACATACAAGGTGTATACTCCATACTAATACCAAAATCCTTTAAACTGCCAGCAAGTTTTCGTTGGGGTTCATTATAAGCCAAGGAACATTTTATCACCACAAAAATTCACGTTGCACGTTTAGTTTTTTTCTGACAACAAGCTAGTATGACGATTAAATTTGTATTAAAAATAATGCAAGTAACGTTTTAGAACTAAATATTCTTTGGCCTGTAATGGTTTACCTTCACAAATTGTGACTTGGATGGAGAGTTAATTCTCATTGGAACCCATACCACATCTCCTAATATCTATTATCATTCTCCGGTTGAAAAACTGTCGTTTCACATCCATACTAAATATTCATGTTTTCGCAGTCAATGTAAGTTATTATTGTGAACTGATATTTTTTCTTATGGTGTGCTGTCCCGGTTTGGAAGAAGGGGATTTAATGTTTAACCCCGCGTCCCGAAGTTCTTTATGAGTCATTCCGAAGACTGGAGCATGAAGTACAATGGTTGTTGTTGGTTCATATCGGTCGTGTTTTTTTCGTAAATTATTTTATTATAAATTAGGCCGTTAGTTTTCTCGTTTTAATTGTTCCCCAATTTTATTGGGGCGGAAAATTGGGGCGGAATTTCGTAACCGACTGTTTGGTATGGCGTTTTCTCGTTGTTGAAGTCCGTACGGTTTATTATATTTACTACAACATCAGCGTAACTCAATAAAGAATATGTGTCTTGGTGGTCGACCCTCGGCACCTTTAGGGTAGGCGGGGAATTTTTATATATCTTGTACAGCTCTAATTGATGCGGATAGGTTTCTTCATTCGGTTGATGTGGTTTGTTTTGTGGTCTCTCTTTTAGTTGAAATTTTTCTTAATGGCCGCCATCTAACTGTTAGAGTGTACTGTCCATTCCTTCTGGCGGTTGTACACAATTCCCACTACAGCTAGTACCGATGTAACACAATCAGGTAGAGATAGAGTAGGTACTTTGCATAATTCATGTAAAGTAATTTCACCATATTTCGAGGCATCATATTAAACACGTCTGTCCAGGAGAAAATTTACTCACTGACCAAAGTAGTTTTAACTAATTGTATTCGTTTGGGCAACTGATACCAAGGGTTCACGAAAGAGAATGGATGTGATCATCACTGCATAATGTGCTACATGTATATAACATATATAGATATATACATAGAGAGAGAGATATATCAAATGAATATTGATACGATGAAGGTTTGGTACCGCTAAACGAATTTAAAAAGTTACTATTCTTTTTTTTTGGGGTAAATATTTTAAAACTGACGTCGCCGTTTCGTAACTATTAAAGTCATAAGAAACGAGTGACCGGTGAAAAACAATGTTCTTCCAATTCTTGAACCAATGCATACAAACATCATAAACTTAGTCTTCTGTGCACGAATTTATGATTTTCTTCTTGTAAATTTCGTATAATCACGGCCGACACTCGGCTAACCGAGAGATTAGTCGGTTAATCTATATTGAGTATGCGGCTATATCGGCGGTTGGTCTGTTAATCGGGTTGGCTAAAGTCTGTTAATCAGGTGTTATCGAGAAAATCATTGAAAGTTCAGCATGTTTCATTGTATAACTTTTTAAATATATTTTCATCATAAAAAGTATTCATGTCTAACAAAACAATTCAATGTACTGAATTCAGTGGTGTAATTATTATTTTTCTAGCTTCGATGTACGATCTATAAAATGATAAGGCGGGTTACTCATCAATAAATTTATACACATTTTACACACATAAAATGTACACAAAATGACACATTGGTTAAATTTACTTACATTCAATATTTTGAACATCGAAAAAAGAAAGGCATTATGTTTGTTAACCATATTGATATCATTGTGTGAAAAATCTACACGAAAATATGTATTTTGGTGACATAAATCAATCTTTATTTAAAACCTGGTCTGTTAATGGGTCGGATGTATAAAACCCGGTCTGTTAATTGGTCTGTTAAGAGTTATGAATGGCAACAAAAGTATAATTTTATTGCTGTATGGGGTGTTATCGGATCAAATGAGTAGGCTCAAGACGAGCGGCTTAAATATACGAAAACAACACATGAGCAATGAACATAACATATACGGAAACAACACATGAAATTGAAAATTGATAAAAATGGTTTCAAAAAGTGTAATATTAAAGTAATATTAATTTCATCCAAGAATGATCGCATATATCATGTTGATTCTGTTTAATTGTCATGAATGACACAAATTTGTCATCTACATTGGTAACTTATGGTATATAAATCAGAGACAAACGTCGTAATGTAACTAAACATCAGTAAGTAAAATATATTGGGATGACAAAATATGAAAAATAAAGAAAGAATACTGAGTAAGATAAATAAAATGAAGAAAAAAATGACATAACAATTTAAAGAATACAGAAATAAACAATACCCCCAATCCGGACGCTCATGGTATACACGAGAATCTGGATGGAAACGCAGAATATAGAATATATAAGGACAGTAGATAGTGATACATTGCTAAAAACGAGAGAAAAAAATACTTGTTTAAGAATACACACATGAAACACCGGTGGCTGTTGAAACAGTAACGGATTGCGATGTACTTATATTGGTGACAAATTCTAGAAGTTTACATGCGGACAACTGTGGTGGCAGATTAATGCCATTTTGTGTTTTAAATAGCGCTTTAGCGTTTTCGCCTTACATATTCTATAGGGCGAAAACGCGAAATTGCGAAGGCGAAAACGCGAAACCGATTTCTCGTTTTCGACTTCGCGTTTTCGCGTTTTTGACTTCGCGATTTCGCCTTTTCGCGATTTCGTGTTTTCGCCCTATAGTATATGAAAGGCGAAATGGACTTCACCAGCCACCATAGACAACTGTAATTCTCATCTGCACTTAATATATGTAGAAAGGAACTAAACGGAATAAAATGAATTGAAACTTAAAATAACCAAATGTAGCTGCATTCGCTCCTTTCCATTTACTTCTTTAGAGTGATTTGTAAACAACATATGATTAAGTAATAGAAGAAAAGAACGAATTGGATGATGCTGACGAATTAGGGTTTAACGTCTAGTGACAAATATCATGTTCATATGTGAACGAGAACACGTTATATGTACCCTGTGTTGTATTGGAAAGACACTTTCGGAATTGAGAACGTGCTACTTCGAATAGACACAAAATTTAAGGCTGATTGAAAATGTCAATAAAAAATTCATGCATATTCCAGAGGCGGTGTCTTCAACCTATGCCAACATTTGATAAAAATATATTCAACCTATGCCTACAAACAAAATACAATAGATGTTGTTTTAACAATTATTAATTAATAAAAGGTAAAATACAGTTAGTATATTCAAGCATTGAATATTTCTCTTTAAAAATTCAGAAACAAAAATAAAGTATTTACAAAGTTGTGTTGGTAAAAATGGAATTTTTACTAAAATTCTAAAAAGACAAAAAATGTAAAATAGAATTTGAACCCTTGAAGTTGATACTAGTAATATTGTGTCGAAATCAATTTTAATTATATTTTTTTTTTACTAAAATTCTAAAATTAAACACTTCAATATAACAATACTTGAGAAAAAAGAGATAAAAAGCTATTTCATTTGTGCAATTCTTTTTAATATTTGTTTATTATTTTGTTGTATTTGAGATGAAGCATACTTCAACAACATATACAAATAAACCATACTTCAACAGAAACATATTTAAATCAAATTATTTTGGCAATTGTTATATACTTGATTTGTATATGGTTGTTGGAAACGTAGATCAGTACGTATCATACCGGAATCACAGGGGTGCTCCGGGATGATGTTTGTAAATAGTATAATCATCTATATATCCTCCGTATCAAATTACATTAGCATGCCTGTTCTCTTTCTCTTTACCACCGCATGTTAAGGTAGTCACACACAAATATATTGAGAGCAGTAAAATTAGTTTTTAGAAACGATTTCGTCCTTTATTAGTCCCCCAAGGACGTTGAATGGTGGAGGACCTCAAATACTTCCCGCTGGCGTTATGAACATTGTACTTTTTGTTTGCATTCCATCTTTAATACTAGCTTTATAATGCATTAATTGACATTTTGATTGTGTGAATTTGACCCAAATTACAGCGTGGTGTGTGTATCGTCTGCACGCAATCATCATGCAGATAAGGAATGTATTTATAGATTGCAGTGACCAGCTACATGATAATGAGCAATGATAAGATACAGCGTGAAATTGTTAAATTGAGAAACAAACTTTCGCATCAAAGTGCCTTTAATAAAACACCTATAATTTTATCCGATAGTAAAGGGAAATATTTAAAATTACAAAGAAATTTAGCAATTGAATCTGGCGTTCGTTTTTGGCATAAAAAGGGAGCAACAACAAGAGACAGTTTTAAATATTTAGAAAGACAGATCGAAGAAGCTGTACGACACTACAAAAACATTGTATTTTATGTATGGTTAGGAACTTGTGACTTAACTGATTTTAATCGTAAAAATAGATATATCAGCCTCCGATCACGTGACTCTTCCTCGGTCAATGATATAATAAATCACTTTAGGCGAATTTGTGCACTTGTCGCTACATATAAAACAGTTGAATTAGTGTTTTTGGAAATACCTGTTTATTCCATTGTATGTTGGAATAAATACCAAGGCCACAAATTTTCGGAACAATTTCAGAATGATGATTTGAAACTTGAAGAACAAATCAATACCGTAAATAGTTTTATTCGTGAGACAAATTTAATTCTTCGAAAACATTCACCAAAATTTAGCTGTGATCTTCAAAATTCTAGAAAATGCAGACAAATGAGAAATAGCCGGTTTACATACAAATTTAATGCCTTTTATTTAGATGGAATTCATCCTACATCATTGCTGTCCAAATTATGGCTGTTGCGAATAGTAGCTTTGATTGTTGTTGATTGCGCATAATCACATATGTTTTATTGTAATAAAGGAATTGTCAGTGTTGAAGAATTTATTTGTTTTATGTGTATACAGATGAGGCTCTCGGTGAGAATTGTCTCGCCAGACCAAGTTTAAATTGATGATTGTTTTGAATTAATAAGACATAGTATGAGTAAATCTGTAACTTTTGAGGAAGACAAAATAAACCCCAACATTTCTGAATCTTCTATTGAACACATGTATAAAGAACATTCAAATGACCTCTCTCAGTCTAGATATTTATTAAGTGACAGTTTTATTTCGAAACAAGCTATACAAGAGGACGAGTTTATATCTTTACCGACCCCGACACGTTCGTTTGACAACATAACCAACATTCCAAAATCTACTCCTCGAACGGACATTCTCATTTACCGTTTACTAGAAGCACAACTTCCTTAATGTCTTCATCATACTCACCCGCTTCCATCCCAATGGAGAAAATTGTAAAGTGTAGGGAATTCTCAGGTTATCCCCAAGAAAATGCCGCTAAATTTATGGCTGAATTTGAGTCCTACTCAACTCTTTATGACCTACTGGATTCCAAAAGAAAAATTGCAGCATTTCACCTGCATCTCAAAGGTCCAGCACTTACATGGTTTATTAATGTAAGCAATACTACAAAATCTGATTGGACTTTACTATTAGCTTTATTTAAAAGACATTACATGGATTTTGCAGGGCAAAGTTCAACAATGCTGATGACAAATGAAATTTTTCAAAACATTCGGCTAAGTTCAGGTCAGGCAATTGAAGATTTTTATTGCAACTTGGTAGAAAAAGCCCAAATTTTATCGAAACCGGAACATGAGGTTCTATCCAAATTTATCAATGGTCTGCCGGACAAAATGGCATTTTTCGTTCGCGCAGGAAACCCAACTGCCCTGCAGGCAGCCTTGACATCATCCAAAATGGCAGAAGCATGCGGATATCGCACTGAAGCGATATCAACACAAGCTATCAAAAATGAGACTAAGGTTGTTACTGATTCTAAAACAGAAATGGATGACCTGAAGGATCAGATAAAAACACTTACATCAATGGTGGCCAATATCACGGTAAAGACCAATGACAACCAAGCAAACACCCAAAGACCAAATTATCGCCGACAAGATTATCGCCAGGGATCAAACTATCCGCCTCGACAAGATTCGCGCGAATGCTACGGTTGCCGGGGACAAGGTCATATCCATCGGGATTGCAATTGGACTGAAACTGGACCTCCCAACAAATTACCCACCTGTCAGTTATGTTCCCAACAGGGACATACTGCACAATTCTGCAAAACCCTACAACAATTTCAGTCGGGAAAGGTATAAAACCCGGGGACAGGCACGGTCGTCGGGTCAACAGTTAGCTAGTGCCAGTATGAATGAAAGCAATGGAACTTCTTTTGTACATTTGCAAGTTTCATTTGATGATATGAACGTAGCAGCATTGGTGGATACGGGTAGCTCCATCAATGTTATTTCTCAAACATTATATAATACTCTTTCGCACAAATCAAAATTGAGTTTTGAACAATTTCCGTCTGAAATACGACTTGCTGATAATACAAAAGTTAAAGTGTTCGGTTTAGCAAAGATTTTGTTAATATGTAACAATGAACAACATGCAATTGAAGTTTACATTTTGCCGTTTACCTCACACCCGCTTATTTTAGGAACTAACTATTTGCATAGTAACAATATTATTCTTGATTTTAGCAATTTTTCATCAAACTTTAAGTCAGTCAAAGTGCAAACACACAAGAAACTTACAATTCCTCCCAATTCCGAATGTATTGTATGGGGACATGTTCCTACTTATGTTCTGCCAGGATTAAATGGTGTTTGTTCGAATCATAAGTTCATACTCGAAAAAGGTTTAATGGTAGCTAAATCTCTTGTCACAGTTTCTTATAATCACAAGGTTCCTGTGAAAGTTTTAAACGCAACAGCACTGAGTGTTGTTATTCCGAAAGACAGAACTATAGCGGAATTTTTATCGCTTAATTCCGATTACAGTTATGTGCCTATTGACCAAAGTTGTCCAGTTGTACAGAATATTGATATTGTAAATAGTTGTGTAACACCTGATTTGAATGATTGTAGTGAAAGTTGTAGTAGTAATGAACATATAGAGAAGGTAAAGGATCAATTCACCTTGTCTGATCACCTTTCAGAAAGTCAACAGACTGAACTTGCATCGCTTCTTTATAAAAATATAGACTTATTTGTTACCGATGACAATCCTAACTTGGGATATACAAAACTAATCGAACATACGATTCATTTGAAGCCCGATGCTAGTGGTAAACACCAGAAACCGTATCGATTACCACCATACAAGCGTGAGATTTTGAGACATCACTTAGATAAACTTTTGAAACAAGGTATAATCTCACCAGTCAGTGAGACCGAAGATTTGCCAATAACAAGTCCGATTGTTTTAGTAACAAAACGTTCGAAATCTTCCGACCAGCATGCTCCACAGAACTTTCGTTTTTGTTGTGATTTTCGTTACTTGAATTCTCAAACACAGGAATTTAAGTATACAATACCAAACCTGCAGGAGCTTACTGAATCGTTTTCGGAAATGACGCCGAACTATATAACATCGATTGACTTATCATCAGGATTTTTCCAAATGGGCATAACACCCGAATCTTCTCGTTATACAGCTTTTAATACATGTTTCGGCACTTATAAATTTTTGAGACTACCTATGGGTCTAAAAACGTCACCCAATACATTTCAACTGTTGATGGACAGGGTGTTACATGGACTTAAATTTAAATCTTGTTTATGTTATTTAGACGATGTTTTAATATGTTCCGAAACTTTTGATCAGCTTATGTCTGATTTGAGTGAAGTACTTGGCCGATTTAGAAATGCAGGATTAAAACTTGGACCGAAAAAATGTTCTTTTGCGGCACAATCATGCGTTTTTTTAGGTCATCTTATTTCGAAAGATGGAATATTGCCACCTGCAGATCGTGTTCAAGCAATTCAGGAGTACCCTGCACCTCGAAATGTAAAAGAACTAAGAAGACTGATTGGACTTTTTAACTGGTTTAAGAAATTTATTCCGAACTTTAGCGCTACAATTAGCTCTCTAACTAGACTTTTACAGAAGAATCAAACATTCAAATGGGGAAAGGAACAAGACACAGCATTTAACGATTTAAAATACCGCCTTGTCAACTCTGAAATGTTGAGTTTTCCTCAATTTAATATGCAGTTTCGTTTGAGCGTTGATACGTCTTCTCGTGGAATAGGGTATATGTTGTATCAACTTGATCCGGAGGACAAAACTTGTAAACCACGAATTATTCGTTTTGGGTCGAAAAACCTAAGTCGTTGGCAGCAATCGTATGGGCCGACTAAGTTAGAGCTCTTAGGAATGGTTGTGAGTATATTGGATTGTTCTGACTATCTTAGAGGAAACCAGTTTATTGTGGAATGTGACCACCAAGCGTTGAAGCCTTTATATCAGAAGCAATTTAAGGGTGCGATTTATGAACGTTGGCTTTCTATTCTTCAACAATTTAATTTCGAAATAGTATATAAGAAAGCGGAACAAATGGAGGTTCCAGACGCTTTGTCGAGATGCGAAAATCACCATGCAGAAGTTGTCGAAAGTCCCGTGGAAGATGACCCGTATTTTCCTTTCGTTCCGGACAAAATTGGACATATAACATTACCAAACGGTCAAAACTTTGCAAACTTATTTCAAAACAATTTAGAGGCAGTTCAGGCTATACATGTGTCAACAGAAGAACATAAATCAGAACATTATGATCCATATGATGCCGATACAGATGAACCGCAATATGGAATAAACAATATAAGAAAAAGCGTCAGCGCATACTACAAGAATCGTCAAAATCAGATACGGACATAGTAGTTGATAAAATGGTTAATGACAAAATTTTAGCTAATATTTCTATGCCTATCAATAATATTAAAGAGTTACAGCGCCAAGATACATCTTTGTCTCCAATTATAAACTATTTAGAAAACGATATACTTCCAGATTTACAAAAGGAAGCAAGATGTGTTTTATTGAAATCTAACGATTATGCGCTTATTGATGATATTCTGTTCCATTCAAGAGTTGCAAAATCTAAACGCAATAAAATGATGTCACATTATCAAATAGTTATACCTCAAGCGCTGATACCTTCTGTATTAAAAGTGGTCCACGACTCGCCTCTCGGTGGCCATGCCGGAATGAACAATACACTTGATAGAGCCAAAGAACATTTCTTTTTTCCAAGGATGGGGAAAATTATAACGGATTATGTACAAACATGTCATTTTTGTCAAGTTCGGAAAGTTACAAATTTTAAAACAAAGCAAGCCATAGTGGCATTTCCGACTCCTTCTGAGCCTTTCGAAGTGTGGCAAATTGACTTATGCGGTCCGTTTCCGAAATCAGTTAACGGAAATACTTATGCTTTTACTGCGGTCGACATGTTTAGTAAATTTATATTTGCGCACCCTTTGCGAAATAATGACGCTTTGACAGTTTGTGAAGTTATTTATCGCATGTTTACTCAGTTTGGTGTTTGCAAAACGTTAGTCTCAGATCGTGGGTCGGAATTTGTTAATCAGTGCACTGCTGGACTTTGTAACCTCTTAGAAGTGACACAAGAGTTCACGCCCGCCTTTGCTCACCATTGTCTTGGAGCATGTGAACGACAACACAGGACTTTAAATGAACGCTTAACGGCTCATGTTTTAAAAGACAAATTATGGGAAACGGAAATCAATTCTGTTACTTTTTCAATGAATTCGTCAGTCAACAGCAGTATAGATTTTTCTCCGTTTGAAATTGTATTTGGAAAACGTCCAAAATTTCCCGTGTTCGGAGCACATTTCAACCTAAATGATTTTCATCCAAATATGCAAAATTATTTTTCGGAATTAACAGATAGACTTAAAACAGTTTGGGAAATGGTTGTCAAAAATGCTCAATATTCGGGAGAAAAAATGGAAGAAAATGCAAACATTAAACTCAATGAACTAAAAGTTTCAATTGGCGATTACGTATATTTACAAAGAACTCTAACAGGTCAGGGTAGAAAATTTCAGCCACTTTACGACGGACCATTTGTTGTAAACAGCATTCCTAGTCCTCACTTGATCAAATTACGCGATCCATCTGGAAAACGGAAATTGAAATCACCTGTTCATATTAACGGAGTAAAACTTGCGCATATAAGAGCACCAGATCCCCAAAATTATTTGGTACAAGTTCCACAGCAAAATCCAGTTTCAACAAGTTCCGATTCTAATTCCGAAAGTTCCGAACATGAAATACGTACTGAACAAGATATTCAATTACACAATGATAATCCTACTCCGTTAAGGCGAACATCTCGGGTTGTACAAAAACCTATTAGATACCGTGACGAAAATTTTCTAAGTGAATTAAGTTCTTGCGATGGAGCTCATGAAAAGATAAAGCGAATCCTAGCAAAGAAACCACACGGAAGTTCATTTCTCTATTTAGTACAATTGATAGGCGAGCCTGCACAAAATGCAAAATGGAAACCGTTGTCGGAGCTACCACCAAAAGCACAGGAACTAATAATTGCTAGGCCACCTCCGCTAGTGTAGTTCCGTAATTGTTTCAATAATGTTGGATAGTAAGATTATCACACATTCAGTGTACATGGATATTTCGTTATTATTCGGTGATGATTGCATCGCCAAAGTGTAGTTTTAACCGTTTACTTGAATGTGTTTTTTTTGTAAATACCTACGAAGATGTTTTATATGATCGGTGATGATTGCATCGCCACAACCAGCTTAGTGATTTGATGTTCGGTGATGATTGCATCGCCACACTTGTTGGACAATGATGATGTTATAATCGGTGATGATTGCATCGCCAAACGTGCTGAATCCAGATGTTGTGTTAATCAGTGATGATTGCATCGCTATTATATTCGTCCAGTACCAGGGACCAGTTATCGTTGATAACAGTAGACATAATTGAGACTTTTTTTTGATTTGATTGTTAATTTGTGTATTGAGATCATGATTTTTTAATGTACTGTGTGTGACTGCCACCTTTCTCTTATCACTGTATTATGATCTCCCTTTAACTGTAAACACATGGAGAAAATGGTGAACAGCTAAAACTGTTTTTGTGCAAGAAATAACCTCAAGATTGACATATAATTATAGGAAAGACTATAATATTGAAACATAGAACCAAAATTTGAAAGAACAACTTATAATTTATGGAACAACCGTGTATTTGAAAAAAATACTAGTCATGAGTAAAACTGGAAGTCCAAAATCTGGTATGGTGGAGTTGAAAACCGACCCAAAACAAATAACTTTTAAAGTAAATAAACAATCTGTATTGTTATGGAGGCGTGTGCTCCTGTTGAGATATTACATTAAACTCGGGGAAAATGATAGCATTAAAGTCACTTGGTCGGACTACGACTATTAAATTGAGAAAAATCCTTTTAGAAGACGAAAAAGCTCCCTTTCAACCTGTGTGCCCAGCAACAAACCTGTCAAAATCAGTAACGCAGATAGCTGTTAAAGGGAAAAAACTTGTTACTATTACCCTTTATTACACAACATACAATTGCTTGGTACAAGGACAAGTAACACAGAAGTGGGTTGAAACTGAATTCAAACTAATAAGCGATAAAGTACAAGAGATTATGAAAAAAGGGGGAGGGGAGCCTGACCAACTAATAAATACTATGCCTCTAGAGAGTCCATTAAACGTTGATACCCAAGTCTATAAAACTGATCAAAAAGTATCAAATGATTTTAAAGAAAAGTCTAATCTGGTAGTTATAAGAAAAGAAGGAGAAAATAATGACAAACTTTCAACTGACAGTGACTTAGACACAGAACAAAAAGAGACAGAAATTGAACAAGAAGGTATGAATGAGAGCTTACCAGATAAAGATATTATTGAAGTTCTACATACTATAGAGAGTGACCACATTAGTCAAACAGTATCTTTAAAAAATGATGTCCAATCAGTGCAAATTGGAAATAACCAAATTCTAGAAATAACAAAACAATTTGACACTAAACTTGAATCACTAGAGAAAAGGGTTTTTGAATCAAGTAATGAGAAAATACTAGAAAGAATAAATAAATTGGAAGTAAAAGTTGATCAGCTTATTTCACTTTCTGAGAAAATAGAACACAACATAGACAAAAATAATGTCAATAGTACAAATCATATATGTGAAACTGACCATGATGACTGTGGTAAATTTATTGAAACACTGATTGAATTAACAACCAAAATTTCAGGCTTAGAAAGCAAATTTGAAAAATTTGACTTTGAAAATAAAGCTAAACAAGATATAGAAGATGAAACTGAGCCAAACATCCAGGTAAATGTAGACCTGCATAATAAATTTAGTATATTAGAAAATGAACCTGAAGAATCAGAACCAGGAAATAGTCATGTTTCTTACATAAGCAAGAAAACATTAACAAATAATGAAAATGAGAGTTCAAAGACAGAAGAAAGTAAAAAGAATGAAATATGTGACGTAAATGACAAATACATCACAACTGACTTATGGATCATTGGATCTTCAGTTACGAAACACATTTATAAATCCTAAAGTTATGTACAAAGACAAAAAAGTGATAGTTGCAACGCTTAAAGACAAAACAGTTGGTGGTGCAAAAAAACACATAGAAAATGAGGGTATAAAAGCTACGGTAACCCTTTTTCAAATTGGTTCCAATGATTTGAACAAGAAAGTCCCAAGTGAAGTATTACAAGAAGTTGAAGACCTAGTTTATACATACCAAAAATGTATACCAACAACAAAAATTGTACTTTGTGAATTACTTCCTAGGTTCCAGAGGAACACAATCTGGAGAAAGATGTATGAAAAAAGGAGGGCAGAGTTCAACTTAGGATTAAAGGAAATAAGTGATCACTATAATTGTAGTTTTGTTACTTGTCCACACCTAAGAGAAGACGATATAATCGATGGAATTCATCCTTCTATCGAAACCGGTGTCCCAAAACTAGTACGAGCATACAAAACAGTTTTAAATAAAATGATGGGGCTGAAGGAGTATTTTGACAATTGGCCGAATAAAGCTACTAATCAAAACTACCAAAACAGAAATAAACATGTAAATAAGCAAAGATACAATACAGATAGATATGGAGAACCTTACATGTATACAAGAGAACAAAGAAATAACTATAATTATGGAAAGAATGAACAGCAAAATAGCTATATGTACAGCCAGTCTGGACCCTCAAATCAGAATCACAATGAATATTGGCATGATAAAAATAACATGCAGGAATCCTTCCATCATAAAGATGAAAATACTCAGGAAAAGCTTAAATGGGTTTTAACAACTCTAATGAAAGAATTGTACAACTAAATAGTTAGATATTTTATTTTATTATATGTTATAGCTACATAGAAATTAATGAAATTTAAACTCATTATTTACAGTTTCTATTTTGGACTTGAAAATATAACAGAAAAATAAATAAAAATGTTATTGACCTCAGAATCATGTGTATTGGCAATAACTTTATCATCTAGTCATAATATGAACCAATATTAACTTTATCATCTAGTCATAATATGAACCAATATTAACTTACATGTTTATTTAGAATAAAGAGAAAAGTCTATGTTTCAAAGGTAATGATAAAATAAAACAACAACAAAGTAAAGCGCTATTTTTGGAATTACTTTAACTTCTTTAGCATTGTTTGAGATTTGATAAAAATGGAATTTATTTTCAATATATACATTTATATAATACACACACAAATTCCATATTAATTAAGGAATTTTAACAGGTCAAACCGTCTACGTATTTGTGTTTATATATCATATACACATGTAGATACATGTATATAAGGGAATGTGCATAGATACAAAATGCTTATCTTGATTTGGGTATATTATATATACTGGTACATATATATTTAAAAAATATATACTTTTTGTTATAATTAAAGCATCTTAGAAAAAGATAAATATGTTCAAATTAAGTTTCATATGAGTTAATATACATGTACATGTACTTGAATGGGGAAATTTCTTGCATAATTAAATGTTTTATAAATAAATATGAAAACAAAACAAATGTTTTCATCTATAGATTCTATTTCTATATCTAGCTGGAATGTTCATGGATTGGGACAGAAACACAGAGACCCTGATTTCTTGGAATTGATAAACCATGACATAAATATATTGATAGAAACTTGGAAAGGGGTAGAACCTGATGTCCAAATACCTGAATATAATTATTATTGTAAGCAAAGAACTAAAGCTAATAAAGCAAAAAGAAATAGTGGGGGTATTATTGTTTACTATAAGAAAAAGTTTGAAAAAGGGATTACTTATCTAAAAAATGTAACCAAATCTCAGAATAGATTATGGATGAAACTTGATAAGTCATTTTTTGGACTTCAAGATGATTTGTATATATGTGGCATATATATTCCACCAAAGAATTCCCCACATTACAATAATGAATATGAAGGTTTGGAATCAGAAATAAGTTTCCTTTCTAGCAAAGGAAATTTTTTGTTAATGGGTGATTTTAACTCAAGAGTATCTAATTATTCTGATTTTGTAGCAAATGATGAAAACAACATAAATTTGACTCATATTTTACCAGATAACTACAAGTCAGATTTTCAACTGACTAGAAAAAGTCAAGATAAAATCATAAACCCACAAGGGAGGGATTTACTAGACCTCTGTGTTTCTGCCCAACTCCGTATTCTAAACGGGAGATTTATTGGAGATTTGTTAGGAAATATGACATTTTTTAGCATGAAAGGATGCAGTGTAGTTGATTATGCAATAACTAGTGAAAGTCTACTCTCCTCAGTGAATTATTTTATAGTAAAAACTCCATCATACTTTTCAGATCATAATCAAATTGTTACCCATTTAAAATGTGATGGAAAACTGCCAAATATAAATAATATTTATAAAAAAATAGATTTTGAATTCAAGTGGACAAACACTTCCAAACTCTTGCTTGAGAATGAGCTTAAAGAAAAATATATATATGAAGAATTAAACAATTTTCAACAAACAAACTTTGAAAATACTCAAGATGGACTGAACAGAGCTACAGACTTAATTTCAGACATTTATATAACTTTATCACATAAGTGTATGAGAAAAAGATATTTTAAAAAGAAAAGAAAAAGAATATCAAACTGGACAGACTCAAATTTTTTTGCATTAAGAAGTACTTTTAATCTGTATAGTAAAAAATTAAAGTTATCTCCCTTTGATCAATCTATAAGACTGAAATACTTCTTTTATTCTAAACAATTAAAAACAGTTTCTAAACTTAAAAAAAGAGAATTTAAACTTAATGTTCTGAATAAACTAGACAACATGTCACCAAATGAAAGCAAGGAATTTTGGAAACTATTAAGAACAATAAAAATTAATAAGGACAAGAATGATGATAACATGCTAGATTTAAGTCAGTTTGCAGATCACTTTAAAAATCAGTGTAAACCTGAAAAGATAGATAAGAATTTTGAGAAAAGTATTTTTGAAGAATTATGCAAAACAGAGAAGTTGCTAACATCAAAAGAAAGTGATACACCAATAAATATATCTGAAATAAAAACACAAATTAAAAGATTAAAAAGTGGGAAAAGTTGTGGACCAGATAAAATATGTTATGAAATTATAAAACATAGTAGTTCTGTAATGTTAACAGCCATAGCCAAATATTTTAACCTTATATTATCTACCTCTCTATATCCTGAAAATTGGAATAAATCATTTATAATTCCATTATTTAAAAGTGGGGATTATCTTGATCCTTCAAACTACAGAGGAATTTCTCTGATGAGCTGTCTAAGTAAATTATTTAATATGGTTATAAATTGTAGATTACTTACTTTATTTGAAAATAATATATGTCACCATCAACTAGGCTTTAAGAAGAATAGTAGGACTTCAGATGGTGTCTTTATTGTAAAGACTCTGTTTAATAAATATATAAATTATAAAAAGAAAAAGATTTATGGTTGTTTTGTAGACCTAAAAAAGGCATTCGATTCAGTGTGGAGGTTAGGTCTTTTGTACAAAATAACAAAAAATGAGAAAATTGGTGTAAAATTTTACAATTTGATAAAAAATATGTATAAGAATACTGAAGCTTCAGTAAAATTAAAGGAGAATATATCTGAATATGTCTCTATTGATAGAGGAGTGAAACAAGGGGATAATATGAGTCCAAACTTATTTAATGTTTATATAAATGATCTACCAGAAATATTTGATGAAAGTTGTAAACCAGTGACTCTGCAAAATATGTCAATCAGCTGCCTTATGTTTGCAGATGACATTTTGTTATTATCTGAAACTCCTGAAGGTTTACAGAACTCTATAAATAAACTAAATTTTTATTGTAATAAGTGGCAGCTCACAATAAATACACAAAAAACTAAGATAATGGTCTTTCAACAGAAAAACATTTTATATAATAAATATGATTTTTACTTAAATGGTGACAAACTAGAAAAAGTTTTAAAATATAAATATCTTGGAAATATAATTGAAGCATCTGGGAAATTGACTTCATCACACACTGAATTGGCTAAGAAAGGTACTAAAGTTTTATTTTCTATTTTTAAGTATCTTTCTCCTTTAGAAAATGTGTCTATAAAAGTATACAAAAAATTGTTCGAATCACTAGTTAAACCTATTCTTATGTATAACTCTGAAATTTGGTATATGGATTTTTATGAAAAAATAATAAGAGCTGAAAAACGAGCTCAAATTAAGGACATGAGTAAATTTGATATTTTATCAATGATTGATAGTAGCCAAGTGGAGAAGACACATTTAAAATTTTGCAAATATATACTTGGGCTTAGTAAACAATCTGTCAATATAGCTGCAAGAGCAGAACTAGCTCAGTATCCCATAGATGTCTTTATTAAAGTACAATCATTGAAGTACTTAGCAAGAATTTCTAGTGATGAAAATAACCCTTTATTATATGATGCATTTTGTTTATCTAAATGGCTTAGCACTAACGGTATATTTTCATGGTTTTCATATGTAGAAAATATAGCCAATGTAAATAAATTAGACATAAATAAAATTCAGGATATAAACTATAAACAAGAGAAGAGGTCATTCTCAAAAAATATTAAAAAAGAACTTAAAGATAGCTTTGAAAATATTTTCTTTGAAAAATTAAAATTAACTAATGAAACCAGTAAAATATTCTTGTACAGTAAAATAAAAACAAAATATGAAATAGACAAATACATTTCTAAAAATAGTTTTGAAAATAGAAAATTATTATGTAAAATGCGAGTAAGTGACCATTTCTTGGAAATAGAGAGGGGTAGATATAAAAGAATTCAAAGAGAAAATAGAATATGTAAACATTGTAATTTAAATGCGGTTGAAGATGAAACCCACTTTTTCTTAAAATGTAAAATTAATAAATCTTTACGTAATCAGCTTGAAAAAGATATAAATAATATATGTCCAGAATACTTTAATTTGTCTGAAACAGATAAATTACAATTAATTCTATCTTCATTTGATATTATGCAGCTTACTGTTCCGTTCATTAGAAAGTCATTTGCACTGAGGGGAGTGGACACAACGCCTGCATAAATATTACTGTTTTAACCACTTTATATATGATGTTTGATATGTTAATTTTTATATTGTGTATATTGTATTGTATTGTTTGTATATGCCTTCAACCCCCAGGGGTATAAATGTGCATTTCATTAATAAATAAATTATTACTAGTTGTTATTGGTCGTTTCATGAATAGAATTTGTGTCAAATGAGGTTGATTGGCATGTTCTAGATATAAAACCTGTTTAATTTTTCCTATAATATTTTCGTATGTTTATGTAAGTGAGAGTGCCAGTGTTAACCAAATCTGTGTGTACAAGTTGATATTATTTATGAATGTATTATCTGAAATATTAAGAGTTTCAGGTCTCTGCTAGACTTATCAAATAGACTATGATTCCTCAATTGCATGACTGAAATTATGATTCATTTGAATGTTTCATGCGCAAGACCAGAACTGTGATGAGAAAATATTACATTGTAAGAGATTTGTGTGGTAGTCGGCGTCAGAGATTTGATAGCTTGAACATATGTTGAAGTTTAGTGAGAAACTTGCATATACATGTATATATATATATTTTTTTAATTATCTTTTTGATTATGGTCGACTATTATGTTTGTTGTCTTATTTTAGTTTTATATTCTCTGACCTACGTTTACCAACAACCATCACGAAATTTTTGAATTTCTTTTTCTTTCGGGGCGGGGATGTTATATACTTGATTTGTATATGGTTGTTGGAAACGTAGATCAGTACGTATCATACCGGAATCACAGGGGTGCTCCGGGATGATGTTTGTAAATAGTATAATCATCTATATATCCTCCGTATCAAATTACATTAGCATGCCTGTTCTCTTTCTCTTTACCACCGCATGTTAAGGTAGTCACACACAAATATATTGAGAGCAGTAAAATTAGTTTTTAGAAACGATTTCGTCCTTTATTAGTCCCCCAAGGACGTTGAACAATATTAAATTTAAAATAAATATAAAGAAAAAAAATTTGTTGGCTCATTTACCGTGACTTTCAAATGGGACAGTGCACCATTTATTTACTTCGTTTTAGTTTAGAAAAGAAGTACTTCGTGTTTGTTTTTATTCATTATATATTAAGTTGTGAAATTTATAGTAAAACTGTGAGTCTCTTATTTGAAACTCCATCATCCGAATTAACAATTAGATAATAATAAGATCATTTGCAAAATTGTATAAGACCATCATGAGAAACCTATTGTGTAGTACTTACTTTGTGTGACCACCTTTAAAAGATTCCAAATTGAGGACCGCTTTGTGAAACCCACTAAGGACTAGAATATCACCGTAAAACCATCATAAGACATGTCTTACTTCTGAGATAGTTTTATGAAACTTGCTCCAGAGACTCAAGGATAACAACATGACATAAGTTGATTGTGCAGATGCATCATCATATCTTATAGTATGACTTTTGAGACAATCATATTTTGTGAAATTTGTCTTATTCTCTGTATGTGTTGGAATTAATAGTGAACATTTAAAATAGATTTTTTACATGAGTCCGTATTTATGAAATACACAAGTTTCAATAGTGGTGTATGTCATTGTATTTGAAGGAATCTATTTTATATAAAAATTAAATATTTTGATCATATTAATTTACATTATTCATGAGAATGACACTGATAGATCCTTAATATGCTTACTAGATGATTGTTCCTTTAATAAGAATTTGTACGATCCTCCCCCCCCCCCCCCCCCCCCCCCCCCCCATTATTTCATTATATTAATTTGAAACTAATTCCTTTAAGAAATAGAGATCCCCAACACTCACAATTGCCTAGATTTTCACTAGTACTTGTAAAAGAAATTATATATTGAGTACACTTTAATGCTAGGTTTAAACTGGTTGTAAATTGACTAGCCCCTAATTAATTTATGTTTTTATAACACTTAATCTGTAACAAATCATTCAACCTATGCCAACATATTTTCACACAATTTTATACCTAAATTTCAAAATGTTGGCATAGGTTGAATGAACCCCAGAGGCCAATCCATATCACGCTATATTGAAGTGACACATCCTTCAATAAAATGCAAAGAAAGTCAAAATAAAAATGCTCTTTCTAGGATACTGTGGCACCGTATTGTCATTTTTGTTTACTCAGGAACATCTCATTCTTAAATTTTTCAAGGGGAATATATAAAGGCTGCAGGAAGTACACCACTAATTAATGGCCCCATTGCTTTCTATGTTAAATTCCTCAATTTCGAGTGGTCACAGCTCTTTTATCTTAAGTTCAAATAAAGTGACAATCATTGCATGTCAAAGCAACACCTTCTGGTGTCCTGTACTGAAAAAATCAACATACCTTACATGGCATATAAGAAAGAACTGGTTCCCGGAACTACGGATGTACCAAAACAGGTACTTCCGATCTGACAAAAAGGCAAAATGTACCCTCCTTTTTAAATTTCATGCCATTTTTTTATTATTCAAATTTATCAGTCAAAAATTGTTCTGCAATGATCACCAGTCATGCAGCTTTCATTTGATACCAAAATTAATAAAATATTCTAAATATATTGAAAGTTATGTCCATGCGTAGGAACTATTTTGTGTTAAATATGTACTACTTTCTGGTATGTGCTTTCTGGCCGGGCCTGAATTAGTGGTGTTACACCTGCAACATTATTGTCGTGGTTAAATAACTCTTAACTGACACAATTTCAATTGTCCAACCCATTAACAGACTTTATTCCCATAATTTTCACTAAAACGTGGTATTATTCACGTTATTTTACAATTATGAAATATGTACTAATGTCAATTTATTTTTTAGAACTAGTCCTATTTTTTGTCTTTTAAATGATATCTTAATTTGTTTGTTTCGCCTTTTATTAAAAAAATTGCTATGCGTATAAGCATAAATACTACATACCTGCGCGACGCCTTTTAGTTTTACTGAAAACTGCGCAGACTAAGAAATGTTTTTACAAGTGCAAAATGTTCTATGATAGATATCATTTTGTCAGACACTTTTCTTTTTTTGATTTGGTTCTTATAACATGCCAAAAATCTGTATATTTAATAGAGTTTAACATTAAATTAAGCGTTTTACTCTTAACAGACGTATAACCAACTCGATTAACAGACCAATCGTCCATATAGCCGCATACTCAATATAGATTAACCGACCAATCTCTCGGTTAGCCGAGTGTCGGCCGTGATAATAGTCAATTTTTTATTTCAATCGGTCAGTGTTGTGAAAATATGGCAGGTAATTAAAGTTCGTGTTTTGAAGCCGAAGTTTAACGATTGTCACCTGTTTGTCAACAATCGACAAAAAATCAACAAAAAAGCATGGAAATTGAGCACGTGTTTAACATGTAAATTCGTATAATAGTTTATTTTAAGGACATTCATGGGTATTGTGATCACCGGATTTTACGAGATGGGTCACACTGAGGTCACTTTGCATACGGAAAATATATCGGGGGAATTGCGTCCTGGAAGCAAGCAATTAAATTAAAGTAAACTTCTTCTAAATATGAATAAATTAAAGAATTTTCTTCAGAAAAAAGTATATGCACATAAGTTTTATAATGAAAACTATCCAATGAGTTATAAAAAAACATATGCATTATTTTTTTTAATTTGAGGTTTCTTATGACTTTAAGTGAGTATAATTATATGTGTATATATATATATATTGTTATTGTTTTCTGTTTAGTATTAAATTTATATTTAGATCCATTTTGTTACATCTTGTGATCAATTTTATTTGGTAATCGCAAATGGCTCTCAGAAGGGTTAAAGATATATATATATATATATATATATATAAAAGAAAATGCACACAACTCAATCAACGCCTACAATAACTCAAAGTTCATCCCAATGGATTATACGTCCTTCAACATTGAACATTGCTCGTACCGTATGACCAGCATTAAAGAGTCCAATATGGATAATGTTTCAATTCAAACGAGGAAAAACAACGACCTAATTTATGTACAAAATAATGATAGAAAAACAAATATGTTACACAGCAACAAACGACAAGCACTGAATTACAGGCTCCTGACTTGATATAGGCGCATACAGTATGTGGTGGGGTTAACTTATATGAAGGCGCCAACCCTCCGCATAAGTGGATCCGGGGGGAGGGGGGGGCCTGTTTGAAAAATTTGGTTGATTATAAAGGGAATCACTGAAGCATAACTGGAGCGCCCCCCCCTTTTTAGGTCAGTTAGTGGGCCCCCTTTTGAAAACGGTTCTAGGATCCGCCACTGCGAGTCCCTCTAACCTAGGACAGTGTTGTAAAATCTCGTTGTGCTTGATAAGTGCTATTTTATGACTTCATATTATATTGTTGTTTGATGATACTGCAATTGTTCCTACTAATTACAAAATTAGATATGTAAATATTATTTGTTCATGTTTTTTTCATATTTTGTAAGTTGCACTGATTAGTTACCAGTTAGTAACTGCTACCCACTATAAAAAAAATTTAATTAACTGCAATCGAAACAATTCCCGATTGCCCCACATATAAACTTCCCAATTGTCCCTCACACATATTCCCGATTGTCCCACAAAATTACTTTTTTACCTGTAATTCAAAAAAGTAGGACAATCGGGAAGACACCGATTATACACTGGTTTGTTGTTATATATTATATTAATATAACAGTTACGTGGTTATATAATTTTCATCCATTTGTATATAATTCTATTCTACTATTCTAATAATAGTGCAGTGCAAGAGCATGGTGGACACTCTTCTGTAAAAAATTAAGGCGATATCAATACATCGGAATGACCTCACGGTCATCTCGATGTGAAAATGAAATCAGCGCAAATGAAAGAATGATTTTTTTTTTAAATCGGCGCAATGTCATACGCCCCTTTGTTTCAACGCTTGCCAATGGTACCGCGATTTTGCGGGCATCTTTTAGTAAGCCTTGCTATTTGTAATTGCATTTTCATAAAACAACAAACATTTTGTCTGTATAAAGTCATTTTCATTTGTGTTCTTGTTGCGTCTTTAAACTCACAACTTATTGGTTGTCTGACTGTTGAACAACACAACCAAACATACGACATGAAAATAACTAAGACGCTCTCTGCATATTAAAAATCATTGCAACAACTCTTTGAGAAGCCGTATACGCGTGTCGGTGGTCTTTTGTCTGAACCTGCTGCAAGGCAAATTTCAGTCCCTTTTTTTTTTATACTTTCTTGGTCCAGTGGCAGTTCAAGTTTCATTGACCTTTTTTCATCTGAGATGGCATCTATTACAGAACCTACCTATTGTATTTATTTTTAAATAGTTCTCGTTCTGAAAATGCATCATGCATGTAGTATTTGCCACTGGACATAAAGCAAACTTATATTATTGTAAGTACTTTATAATTATATTTTTATTATTTTGATTATTCTCAGTAGAATTAGTTTTAACTTATGAGATTATCTTCTTGAAATAAAAGTTATTTATTTAAGATATTGTTCAATTATTCCGTGTCGGACTATTGGGGTGTCGGACCAATGGGGTGTCGAACTAAGTAATGGGGCGTCGGACTATTGAGGTGTCGGACTATTGAGGTGTCGGACAAGTGGGTCGTCGGACTAATGAGGCGTCGGAATAACGGGGCTGTCCCACTTATCTTAATCTCTATGAGACCGAGTTAAAGAGAGGCGAAAGATACAAAAGGGACATTCAAACTCGTAAGTCGAAACTGCATGATAAACGGCTGACAACGCAATGGCTAAAACAGAAAAAGACCAACTTGAAACAAACAACAACACACAAACTGACATTATATAGAAAACTAAAGAATGAGCCATATAAACCCACCAAGCAGATACTTAACACATAACATATATTTAGCTTGTCAAGTTTCCGATTCAAGGATTGAGAAGCATTTATTTTCAATGACCGTTTCTGTACATGCCTTATCATCTCTATTGACGGAACCCCTCTATTTTGGCGAATAAAATGTACATTTTGTTACAAGTAGAACACGAATGCAGAGGCGGATTTAGGGGGGGCAGGGCTTTTTGAGAAAGAATTTTGTTGCTTATATAGGGAATCACTGAAGCGTGACTAGAGCGGCCCCCTCTTAGGTCAGTCAGTGGGCCCCCACTTATGAAAATTTCTGGATCCGCCACTGGAATGCGTGTAAATATAACTGCTGTAGGACTTTTTAAAATATTTTTTTAATCAAAAAGTTTTATTTACGAAATCCATGAAATTTGATGAGGAATCTGGGAAAAAAATCTTTAAAATTATTTAAGTGTTTTTGTAAAATCCTTAGTCAAAATAAGGGATTTTATAAAATCACTTTTCAGTTCAGTGATTATACAAAATCCCTAAAATATCAGTAATTTTACACAATCCCTGATTTACAAAAAATCACTGTAACATATATAATACTTCTCTAGGGGAAAATTCACAACTTATTAAAACAAACTGTTACAAGACAAAAATGACCCTGCACACATGCACGCTGTCATTAAGAAGTTGCTTTTTTTTTTTATTATAATAAAGGTGTTCATCAAGTACACTTTGCACACTGATTTTTCAAACGTATCAAAATAAAAATGGAATGATCGCTGTTCTGCAAAGTGGATATCCCTCAAATTGCTTTTTATACCATCTGAAAAAAAAATATTGTTGAGAATAAAATAGGTCATATTGTGAAAGTCAAGAGCTAGAATTCTTTTTTGATATCAAATACAGATCTTAATCAATTTCATTTCAATAGCAGTTAAAAACAAGTAATAGCTTTTCGAAAAAAGCTAGCCGTCTCTTAGCTGATGAAAGTGGAAAGTGTTCTCGCTTTGTCACATTCAGAATAGCCTTGCATGTCAATCGACAAATTTCACCACACACGTTATGAAGCAGTATATTGTTTAATGATTATGTTGTGTGTCAAATAAGGTCCGTATCGTACTTATCCTTAAAATCATGGTTGTAAATGCTTTACATATTTGTTAAACAATTTACCCTCTCATCATGAAATATCATAAACATTTTCAAGTTTTCTTATGTTTTTCTTGTTTAAAATGGACGTAACAGTGAGCGACTGGATTAAATGTGAAACAAACGTGTGTGTTTACAAAATTTCAGGAGATTCGAATATTTATAGATTAAAGTAACCTGTGTACCTATATGCATGATTGGTGACCAGGCAAAATCTAATTGCTAAAATAGAGAGTACAAATCCGATACTCTACGGGATACTAGGTTTGGATTGTTACAACCAATCATCGAACTTTAATTATTAACGTCTCAGTAATATCTCCCAATCAGGTAGTGAGAAGCATTCAGCCCGCAGACTGTCCATCGTTCAATTCTTAATAACGTCTCCGCGGAGACGTAAATCATTGATGTACTTGCAGTGAGGGGGGTCACAGCGACGATAAATCAAAGAACTGAAGTACTGAACATCGGATGACCGCAAGTTCTTAATTGTGGATGGTCAAAAGCACTTGTCACAGAAAAAAATCAGGTTAATATCCAAAAATATATTTATTTCTCAAGTTTGAGATAAGCAGTTATTACAGTACCACAATCTATGACAAACGAGATGACTTTAATTTCCCTTAGCAGCGATATATATACACTTCACCTGCATATGGGATATACATCCGATGTTATAGCATTATACAGCTGTAAGCTGTTATTAAGACTTTATTAAACGTCTACAGTGTATAAGCAGAAAGTTAATGAGCAATGGTTATGCCAAAGAACTTCTCGTCCTTTAAAATAAAAAAAAAGTTATCGGAAGACCTTGTTGATGAATATTCAGTATCAACTTTAGCCACAAATTATACATGATGGTCTTAACGTATAAATTCTAAGTACTGACGTTGTTTATCATCTTATTTAAGTCTCAGGTTTTCACTTGTCTTTGTATATTTTCCACCTTACCTTTTTAATCCAGTTTAGGTAATATCCTGTTGCATGGCTTGGTATTTATACATCCCACTATTGTGTTATAGTTTTTTGTGTATTATATCCAAAGAAGAAGACGAAAAAGGAAATGATATTAAGTAAATTTGCATTTTAGACTACAAAATTGGCTTTACGGTAATTCCTTCCCTTAGAATGAAGATAGTTTTAGTGGTTACTGGTTAATATTTTGTTTACCTATGATGATGAACAGCTCTAGGCCCGAGATTACAGGAGGTTGATATAGCAAATGCTAAAGCTGGTAATGAGTTACAAGCGATGGCAAATCCCCACCATTCTAATATCTCTCCGAAAAAATTAGCACCAGAAATGTAGTCAAACATTCCTCCTGAAAAAAAAAGAATATAAAATCCAATCTGCCCGTGCATTTTATTTATAAGTATCGTCGCACAAACCACAGGCACCTGTGAGTGTCTCAAAAAAAAAATCCTATATTTATAGATAATCTTTGATCACCTCAACGTGATTGATTTTTCTCAAGCAATCGAGTTGAGATGACCAATGATAATCTGTTTATCGCTATTTTACTTATGACGACGTGTCTCATGTCAATTTCATTAGCAACGCCACATGCCTCCTTAGTTTCTAGCGATAACTTTCCATCTCAAGCGAGTAGCATGATATGAAAAATTATCACAAAAAAAGATCAAAGGAAAACTGCACAAAATAGCGATAAACCTTAATAATAGGTATATAGGGGGGGAAATCTGAGACAAGAGCCCGTGGCACAAACCTTTAGACAAATTATTGTATGTTTATAACAAATAGTAGTAAAGTTTATACAACGATACTGACGAAAGGCAAAAAAACATAAACAATATGTAATGAAATCGTATAACCGGATATTTTGGCTAACAATTGGCATTCATCAGTATCACTCCAAATAAAAGTATAAGTTCTTAGTCTTCCAAGATCTCTATCAGTCAAACAGTTAATCCTATAAATTTCACTACACTTTTCAAATTTTCATTTTACAATATTTTTAATCAGCATTTTGTATAACATATCACCTACCTTACAAAACTCAATGGATGTATATAATATAAAAACAAAAGATACATGATCGTGACACAAAATAGCCAAAAACACACAAAAAGCAAAGGATATGTTTGCAATTATACATTTTCTTTGGAATTGCTATAAACATCAATGTCAAATCTATTAAAGAAAAAGATTCTATTATACTGTTAACGTTTTTTTGGTATTCAACATCCGGTGCTTCCGACGATAAATCGGATAACCGTAGATAACACTATATTATTTTTATTTTTTTATTTAGAACAGTTTTTTGTTGTACCTTTTGGTATTTTGTATCCAGTTTCTCCAGGTCTTCTGAGATTTCTCAAAATATGATCAGAATGAATGTTTATTCCAAGTCCTGATATAAACAATACTAAACCTAAAATAAAAAATATTATTTAAATAAAAACTCGAGATGATATTTGATACACGACATTTGTTAATTGTCGTATCCTGTGTTTTATTTGAGGGTGTATTGTCTATTTGTGTCGCAGATTTGAGTAAAACTATAGTGCATAATGTAGCAAGATAAATGAACAGACGAAGATTGATGATTTTCAATAATTACATTACACTAAAAAATGCCCTCGAAATCGCGGCAAGTGTTGAAACGAACGAGTTTTTAAATTTCGCGGGCAGTA